>JAUTDX010007036.1:230000-755055 GCA_030844895.1 Ambrosia x helenae | reverse complement strand
TCTGTGATACCCCGAAAATTCAGGTTCTCACTTTAACTAAACTCTAGTTACATTCCTTGCATTATACTTAACTAGGGTTAGTTAGATAAGACATACGTGCATGGTTATGAGTCAAGGTGTGATTGCATGATTAGTGAACCTCGGACGTTGGTGAATAATAAACTTATGTGTCTCGGTGATACTGACAAACTTATGTGAAAACCATACGTGATTATGTGAACCTAAACCGAACACGTTAATAGAAATCATTAAAAGTGGAGCATGAGGTTGATTAGGGTCTTAATGCATGGGGTTACACTTGTTACGGTCCGAAATAACGAAAACGTCGAAGGATAACGCGTCGGGAGGCGAAAACGAGCAAAAGCGCGCCACCCGGACCTGTGAGCGGCCGCTCACAGGCTCCGAGCGGGCCGCTCGAACCTATCTGACGGTTTAAACCGCCTCAAACTCGTATATAAGCATCCTAACCCCCATGCAGCCCCATACTCAACCCTAATCGCCCCTTACTGCCCCACACGAATATTTCACTCCAAAAACTCCTGCTAAGGCTCAAGATCATCAATTGGGAGGCTCCAAGGCGCGCGATTGATTGATTTGAAGAGCTAAGGGTATAACTCATGATTTCTTACGCTTTTACTTTATGTTTTATTGTAAAAATCATATAACAAGTTTGTCCAGGTCTGAATGGGTTTTAATAAACATTAAAACATGAGTCTTTTGAAGATTAAACGGATTAAACCTATTAATAAACGCGTAGTAACATCATAGGATGCTTGTTGCGCAAGTTATTGGTGTTTTGATCCTAAAAGCTTGATCTTGACATGTTTGATAATAGGATCTGATGGGAATAGGTATTAGGAAAGTTGTATGATGATTATTAGGTGTTATTGATTGATAATATGCAACTAGGGTTTTGATATAATTGATAATATTGCACGATCAGAATCTGGACAGATTCTGAATGTCGACTTGTAGGGTCTGTTTCGTGGCTTGAAAATAATTGGTTTGATCGATTCTTTGCATGATTGTAACGTACAAGGTCTTAGCTTTTCATAATGGGCAAAACCATCGAATTTGGACATCGTTTGAGTCGTTTTTGGAATTTTAATTGATTAGGGGTCATATCAGATTTTCGGATTTGTAAACTGGGGCTAACTTTAAATGGTCATAACTTGAGATTTACAAGGAATTAGATTATGAAATTTTTCCAGTAGGTCAATACTGGAAAAATAGAGCTTTTCCAAGTGGATTCATCTCGTTTGGATGAATACACAATTTTTAAGAATTTTCCTACTAAACTGACCTGTTGAGGAGATTTTCTGACATATCTGTGTTGTACGAATTTTCATAATTTTTGTGTTTGGAGTTAAGACAAAACAAAAATAGGTATTGCCAAGTGAATCCCAAAGAAAATTCAGTAAAAATTTGGAGGATAACTCACTGTTTACTATTTTAAATAAATTCGTTTTGATGGCGCACAATCTGTCCTGAAAAACACAGATTGTGTATTATGTGCTTATGTGATTACTTGAGGTCTTAGGTGATCTAAAATTGACATATAACGGAAGTACACATGTTTATGACACATACGAGCTGTAGAAACTAATTATAACCAACTCATTCACCAACGAGTCCGTAGGGTTTACTATTGCATGTAGAATCACTAGGCGTCGCATACACACTTTTGAACATTAAAACGCCTTGGACAAACGAGTTATATGGTGTAATGATGTTACGCCTATACTCACGTAGTGACACTGTTATTAGGGTGTCGGTAGCATATAATACTTGCTGTTCGGATTCTTTGCTTACGCGATAAGGTGAGTTTCACTACTCTTTTCTCAAAAGCATGCGTCTCGGGTTGAGACAACTACTTAACGTTTCTAGTCCGGTTCGGGACTACTTTTACACATCCCGGGTTTGGGGTGCATGGTTCACGTGGTGAATCTATTTTTACTAATTCATATATATATGTCCTTGATGAACTAAACCAAACACATCGTTTTAAGTCCTTCAAAATACCGAATCAATTGCCGGTTGGGCAAGCGGGTTAATTAGTTGATAGCGCTATTAGGTCTAACAAACCTCACATCGTGCTGGGAGCACGGATGTGAACTATTAGCTTCAAACATAATCATTGTCGATGGACAATGATGCAAGGCATCCTTATCCCGGTTATGGGAACTTGTTCATTAGTAGTTCGGTATTCGCCGGTTTAGTTATCATGAGTGGGCTAGCTACCCCTGACATTTGAATTAGCTATTGTTTACAGGGTCTGAGAGACCAACGCTGTACACTTGACTTTTGGGGTTTTGAGAACCTACACTTTTATTTACATCCGCTTACTTATATTGTGAACTCACCAGCTTTTTTGTTGACACACGATTTACATGCTTTTGCAGGTAGTTAGCTTCCGGTGCCAGGATTAGAAAGCACCGTACACTTCACTGCATTTGGGCTCTCGGGCATACACATAAATTATATATTATGCTTTCGTATGGTTTTAATTTGGGCGCATTGTTTTGCGCATAGTTTTTAAAAGGTTTAAATTTGGTTTACGCTTCCGCAGCTTAACTAAACTTGGTTTCGAAAACGAACTAAATGGTTTGGGCATTTAGAGTTCGTTCCTGTGACTTATGGCTATGGGATCCTGGTTTGTCATGCGCCTCGCGGTATAAAACCCGCAGTGAAAATTTGAGGGTGTGACAGATTGGTATCAGAGCCATTGGTTATAGTGAACTAGGACTGCATGTTGAGTCTAGTCTATAATCATTATAGCATAAGTACACTCACAACTTAAGTGCACAACTAGCTATTAGCTACATATATCTACAACATATGATTTCGGGAGATATGTTATCTCCTAGTTCTAGACTTAATTCTTAACACGTCAATGGTGGGAACCTAGGGTTACACCAGGTGGCGCATTACTGGGAGTAATATCCTAACTAACCTCATGGACGAGGAGACAACAATAGTACAAGGGAGGGAGCCTTGCGAGCGTTATGGCGCACGTACACAGGAAGCTGCACGATGCGCATGACGTGGTACCATTAAATCAACTATGAAGGAATTCGAATGCTGAGACTTATCTTTTGTCACTTAGCAAGGAGACAATTAGTTTCTGTTCCTTGCTACTTGATCTTTCTTACCCCCATTCGAAACTCAGACGGGACTGGGTTACGCATATAGAACTTATTTCTTACTTTAGTACCTTACGCCTAGTATGAGCGGGCGGACGTATGACTGCATATCCCTGTTACTCATAAGTATATGGTAGATTCATGGGAACACATTAGATCGGGACTTGTTACACACACTCTTGGGGAGTTACGTAAAGCCTGCGATGTAATGCAACATCACAAGGGAGGATGAAACCTACTAATGGCTGATAGCCACGATTGGAGGAACGAGTGGTACAGCTTACCACTAAACTGGCTCACATAGGACTAGAGAAGGAGATTGTACATGATGAGAACCATATAACACTGACATCGCAAAAGAGGAAGGATAAGAGATGAAAGGGGAACCTGAGCAGGACGAGCACACGGAAAGTGAGGATGAAGGCTCTACTATCTAGACAAAGCATGGCGACGATTGGCTCTTACCTTTTCTTACCTATCTTTTCTTTCATTTCCCTTGTTAACTTAGATAAGACTGAGTTTTTATGATCAACGATAGGGTGGTTGAGGCCCTCGCATCTTTCCAAGCTAGTAAAGATCTATTTTGCTAAATCATTCTTTTCCCCTGACTTCCACATTTGAACTTTCTAATACCTTGAACGTACATCGTATTTTCAAGCCTTTTTATTGGTTGTAAACCTCGATAACTCCAACGGAACTGAAGGAGACCGTCTGGTTGCTTCGATAGCATAAGTCTTTGCCATGAGCATTTGTCCCAGGCAGGATGGAGTAATGTACACTACATGCACACTCGATGAGTTACAGATACCTGGAAGGAGAACGTAACACCCTGTGGTGAAATCTAGAAACTTTGTTATATAAAGACGGATGGGTCTGAGATCGACGCCTACACTGCCAAGCGATAGGAGATAGCCACTATAGGCTCAAATCTATTTAACCTACCTTACAAATGGATCGAACTTTATACCGAAAGGGTGGGCCCTCAGATTCGTGCTTGGCCACTGCAGCTCACCTACAAATCTTTCGCTTGACCTCGCAGACTCACAGATGAGACTGCTGATCATGGTACCTTTCTGAAGCATGGTGCTTCACTTTCTACTGTTGGTGATGGCAAGAGAACGTGGGATAGTGTGAAGTATAAGTCCTGCAACAACAACTACCACAACGGGAACAACAACAATGGGGTTCGTGGGAAGCATTCGTGATTGGCATTAGGGAAGCTAGGACTGATAACAAGGTCGTGACGGATACGACACTCTTATGATACTGGTACGGACTATAGTTTTGTGTCATCAAAAACTTAACAAACAACTAGGGATGGTTCCTACTTTTCTTAATACCCCGTACAACATGGAGTTAGCTGATGGAAAGCCTGTCGAGGTAACCCATATTCATCGTGACTGTAAGCTCGAGTTGGATGGGCAATCGTTTGCCATCAACATTCTACCTATCACCCTTGGAAGCTTTGATCTCGAGGTTGGCATGGACTGGTTGTCCAAGCAACACGCTGAAATTCTCTGTCAGGAGAAGATTGTTCGTATCCCTCTCTCTAGTGGAGAATTCTTATCTGTCCAGGGTGATCCTGGTGGTGCCATGATGGGCATCATCTCTTTCCTGAAAGCCTAGAGTGTATTCGGAAGGGCTACCCAGCCATATTGGCTAACATTTCTGATACTCGAGCTGAAGTTGAAACAAAAATTGAGGACATCCCTGTAGTTCAGGATTTTCCAGATGTCTCCCCGGAGGAATTACCCGGACTTCCACCTGTTCGACATGTAGAATTTCAAATTGACCGTGCACCAAGAGCCGCCCCAGTTGCGCGTGCACCATACCGCCTTGCACCAGTCGAACTTCAAGAACTATCCACCCAACTCCAAGAGCTATTAAACAGGGGTTTCATTAGACCTCGTTCTTCACCTTAGGGAACTCCAGTCTTATTTGTTAAGAAAAAGGATGGGAGTTTCCGTATGTGTATCGATTACCGGGAATTGAACCCTTTACCTCGTATTGATGATTTATTCAACCAGCTCCAGGGGTCGAGTTTCTATTCCAAGATTGACTTGAGGTCGGGGTATCACCAACTGAGAGTCCGAGAGGAGGATGTGCCAAAGACAGCCTTTCGAACTCGTTATGGGCACTATGAATTTTTGGTAATGCCCTTCGGGCTGACCAATGCACCAGCTGTGTTCATGGACCCTCATGAACCGTGTGTGCAAACCCTATCTAGACAAATTTGTCATAGTGTTCATAGACGACACTCTGATCTATTCCAAGAGTAGGGGAGAGCACGAGCAACACCTACGACTAATCTTGGAACTTCTGAAAAGTGAGTAGTTATATGCAAAATTCTCCAAGTGCGACTTCTGGATTCGTGAGATCCAATTCTGGGGTCATGTGGTGAACGAGGCAGGAATACAGGTCGATCCCGCTAAGATTGATGCGATTAAAAGATGGGAGGCCCCTAAGAACTCCCACGGAGGTCCGACAATTCCTTGGCCTTGCAGGTTATTATCGCAGATTCATTCAGGGATTCTCAAAAATCGCTCAACCCCTCACTGCTTTGACACAGAAGGGGATTACCTACAAGTGGGGAGATGCCCAAGAACCTGCTTTTCTGATACTAAAGACTAAACCTTGCAGTGCTCCAATATTATCACTACCTGAGGGTACGAAGGACTTTGTGGTGTACTATGATGCATCTATCCAAGGTCTAGGGTGTGTTTTGATGCAACGCGAAAAGGTGATCACATATGCTTCACGACAACTAAAAGTTCATGAGAAAAATTTCCCCACTCACGACTTGGAACTGGGAGCGGAGGTCTTCGCTCTCAAAATTTGGAGGCACTACCTCTACGGGACAGAGTGCACGATTTTCACAGATCATAAAAGTCTCCAGCATATATTCGACCAGAGGGTGCTAAGCATACGACAACGCCGATGGGTCAGACTCCTGAATGGTTATGACTGTGCCATCAAGTAACATTCAGGGAAGGCTAATGTAGTAGCAGATGCCCTGAGTCGTAAGGAAACAAAACCCAAACGAGTGCGAGCCTTGCAACTTACCCTACAATCTAATCTTCATGTTAAGATACGTAAAGCCCAGGGCGTGGCTTTGAAAGGGAAAACATTGGGCTTGAAACCTTGCACGGTGCTGATAAGCACCTGGAATGGAGGACATAGGGTCTTCAGCACTTCATGAATCAAGTCTGGATTCCACGTGTTGGAGATCTCAGACAACTAGTGCTCGATGGGGCACACACCCCTCGTTATTCGGTACATCCTAGTTCGGATAAAATGTACCGAGATCTCAAACTCTTTACTGGTGACCAAACATGAAAGCTGAGAAAAGTCACTTATGTTAGTAAGTGCTTAACGTGTGCCAAGGTTAGGATTGAATATCAGAAACCTTCGGGCCCACTTCAGCAACCGGAAAATCCCATGTGGAGCTGGGATGGTATTTCCATGGACTTTATCACCAAACTTCCTAAAACGCCCAGCGGGCACGATATGATTTGGGTCATTATTGACCGTTTGACCAAATCAGCGCATTTCATGGCAATTAGAGAGGCGGACATGTTGGAACGTCTAGCCGCTTTTGTATTACGAAAATTGTCTCTAGGCATGGGATGCCAACTTCTATCATATCGGATCACGACGCGCGATCTACTTCCCATTTTTGGGAAACTCTCCAAATTGCTTTGGGAACTCATTTGGACATGAGCGCAGCCTATCACTCCCAGACGGATGGATAGAGTGAACGTACCATCCAAACACTAGAAGATCTACTGCGAGCGTGCGTGGTGGACTTTGGAAACAGTTGGGACAAGCACTTGCCTTTGATTGAATTCTCTTATAACAATAGTTATGACACTTCGATCCAGTGTGCACTTTTTGAGGCACTTTATGAACGGGAGTGCAAATCCCCCATATGTTGGACTGAAGTTGGGGATAGCCAACTGACAGGTTCCGAACTTGTGCACCAAACTTCTGAGAAGATAGTGCAATCAGAAAACGGATGGCTGCTACTCTTGAGCGACAGAAAAGCTACGCTGATAAGCGTAGGAAACTTTTAGAGCTCCGGAATGGAAACAAGGTACTATTAAAGGTGTCACCTTGAAAGGGTGTGACACGCTTTGGAAAACGGGGAAGATGAACCCGTAAAACGTTGGACCATTCGAGATGGTTGATGGGATTGGTCTGGTAGCTTACAGGTTAAACCTGCTTAACAAACTCGGTAGGATACACGATGTATCCCACATATCGTACCGAATCTATAGAAATGCCTGTTGGATACAACACTGATGGTGCCACTGGAGGAGATCCAGGTGGACGATCGGCTACGGTTCATGGAAGAACCAGTGGAGATTCTTGAGCGGGGCGTCAAGAAACTCAAACAGAAACACTATACCTATTATTAACGTACAATGGAATTCCCGTCTAGGACCGGAATACACGTGGGAGCGCAAAGATCAGATGCGGCTCAAATATCCACACCTCTTTTCTGAACCTGAACCTGTGCATAGATCAAATGCCGAACATAAAGCAGCTCGCTCAAAGTGAATTTCGGGGCGAAATTCCTTTCAACTTGGGGATGATGTGACATCCGGAAACCAAGCATACATTTTTTTAGCTGGCTTTACCGTTTACTTGCTGAATTTCGGGACGAAATTCTTTTCAACTTGGGGATGATGTGATACCCCGAAAATTCAGGTTCTCACTTTAACTAAACTCTAGTTACATTCCTTGCATTATACTTAACTAGGGTTAGTTAGATAAGACATACGTGCATGGTTATGAGTCAAGGTGTGATTGCATGATTAGTGAACCTCGGACGTTGGTGAATAATAAACTTATGTGTCTCGGTGATACCTGACAAACTTATGTGAAAACCATACGTGATTATGTGAACCTAAACCGAACACGTTAATAGAAATCATTAAAAGTGGAGCATGAGGTTGATTAGGGTCTTAATGCATGGGGTTACACTTGTTACGGTCCGAAATAACGAAAACGTCGAAGGATAACGCGTCGGGAGGCGAAACGAGGCAAAAGCGCGCCACCCGGACCTGTGAGCGGCCGCTCACAGGCTCCGAGCGGCCGCTCGAACCTATCTGACGGGTTTAAACCGCCTCAAACTCGTATATAAGCATCCTTAACCCCCATGCAGCCCTCATACTCAACCCTAATCGCCCCTTACTGCCCCACACGAATATTTCACTCCAAAAACTCCTGCTAAGGCTCAAGATCATCAATTGGGAGGCTCCAAGGCCGCGCGATTGATTGATTTGAAGAGCTAAGGGTATAACTCATGATTTCTTACGCTTTTTACTTTATGTTTTATTGTAAAAATCATATAACAAGTTTGTCCAGGTCTGAATGGGTTTAATAAACATTAAAACATGAGTCTTTTTGAAGATTAAACGGATTAAACCTATTAATAAACGCGTAGTAACATCATAGGATGCTTGTTGCGCAAGTTATTGGTGTTTTGATCCTAAAAGCTTTGATCTTGACATGTTTGATAATAGGATCTGATGGGAATAGGTATTAGGAAAGTTGTATGATGATTATTAGGTGTTATTGATTGATAATATGCAACTAGGTTTGATATAATTGATAATATTGCACGATCAGAATCTGGACAGATTCTGAATGTCGACTTGTAGGGTCTGTTTCGTGGCTTGAAAATAATTGGTTTGATCGATTCTTTGCATGATTGTAACGTACAAGGTCTTAGCTTTTCATAATGGGCAAAACCATCGAATTTGGACATCGTTTGAGTCGTTTTTTGGAATTTTAATTGATTAGGGGTCATATCAGATTTTCGGATTTGTAAACTGGGCTAACTTTAAATGGTCATAACTTGAGATTTACAAGGAATTAGATTATGAAATTTTTCCAGTAGGTCAATACTGGAAAAATAGAGCTTTTCCAAGTGGATTCATCCCGTTTGGATGAATACACAATTTTTAAGAATTTTCCTACTAAACTGACCTGTTGAGGAGATTTTCTGGACATAGCTGTGTTGTACGAATTTTCATAATTTTTGTGTTTGGAGTTAAGACTAAACAAAAATAGGTATTGCCAAGTGAATCCCAAAGAAAATTCAGTAAACATTTTGGAGGATAACTCACTGGTTTACTATTTTAAATAAATTCGTTTTGATGGCGCACAATCTGTCCTGAAAACACAGATTGTGTATTATGTGCTTATGTGATTACTTGAGGTCTTAGGTGATCTAAAATTGACATATAACGGAAGTACACATGTTTATGACACATACGGGCTGTAGAAACTAATTATAACCAACTCATTCACCAACGAGTCCGTAGGGTTTACTATTGCATGTAGAATCACTAGGCGTCGCATACACACTTTTGAACATTAAAACGCCTTGGACAAACGAGTTATATGGTGTAATGATGTTACGCCTATACTCACGTAGTGACACTGTTATTAGGGTGTCGGTAGCATATAATACTTGCTGTTCGGATTCTTTGCTTACGCGATAAGGTGAGTTTCACTACTCTTTTCTCAAAAGCATGCGTCTCGGGTTGAGACAACTACTTAACGTTTCTAGTCCGGTTCGGGACTACTTTTACACATCCCGGGTTTGGGGTGCATGGTTCACGTGGTGAATCTATTTTTACTAATTCATATATATATGTCCTTGATGAACTAAACCAAACACATCGTTTAAGTCCTTCAAAATACCGAATCAATTGCCGGTTGGGCAAGCGGGTTAATTAGTTGATAGCGCTATTAGGTCTAACAAACCTCACATCGTGCTGGGAGCACGGATGTGAACTATTAGCTTCAAACATAATCATTGTCGATGGACAATGATGCAAGGCATCCTTATCCCGGTTATGGGAACTTGTTCATTAGTAGTTCGGTATTCGCCGGTTTTAGTTATCATGAGTGGGCTAGCTACCCCTGACATTTGAATTAGCTATTGTTTACAGGGTCTGAGAGACCAACGCTGTACACTTGACTTTTGGGGTTTTGAGAACCTACACTTTTATTTACATCGCTTACTTATATTGTGAACTCACCAGCTTTATGTTGACACACGATTTACATGCTTTTGCAGGTAGTTAGCTTCCGGTGCCAGGATTAGAAAGCACCGTACACTTCACTGCATTTGGGCTCTCGGGCATACACATAAATTATATATTATGCTTTCGTATGGTTTTAATTTGGGCGCATTGTTTTGCGCATAGTTTTTAAAAAGGTTTAAATTTGGTTTACGCTTCCGCAGCTTAACTAAACTTGGTTTTCGAAAACGAACTAAATGGTTTGGGCATTTAGAGTTCGTTCCTGTGACTTATGGCTATGGGATCCTTGTCATGCGTCATGCGCTCGTATAAACCCGCAGTGGAAATTTGAGGGTGTGTGACAATATCTGGTCTGCTAGCTGTAAGATACATCAGAGAGCCAATCATTGATCGATATGTATGAGGATTCACTGAAGGCCCCTGAAGATCTGGTACAAGTGTTGTTTGGGCCGCAAAAGGAGTATTGGACGGCTTGCAGTCGGTCATGTTGAATTTTGCCAAGATGTCTCTTGTATACTTCGCTTGATGAATTAGAATTCCGTCTTCTTTTTGCTGTACTTCCAAGCCTAAGAAAAACGATAATTCTCCCATCATGCTCATTTCAAACTGAGACTTCATGATGCTTTCAAATTCCCTGCACAAATTTTCATCAGTGGAACCAAAGATAATATCATCAACATAAATCTGAACAAGGATAGAGTGTTTATTGACTTCTTTGGTGAATAAGGTCATGTCGATCTTCCCCCTTGTATACCCATTCTGCAGCAAGTATGACGATAAGGTCTCATACCAAGCTCGTGGAGCTTGATGAAGTCCGTAGAGAGCCTTATCTAGTTTGTAATACTTATTGGGATAATGGGGATCTTCAAAACCTGGGGGTTGACACACATAGACTTCTTCTTTGATCTTCCCGTACAGAAATGCACTTTTCACATCCATCTGAAAGACTTTGAAGTTCTTGTATGAGGCGTAAGCCAGGAAGATACGAATAGCTTCAAGTCTAGCAACTGGAGCGAACACTTCCTCATAATCAATGCCCTCCTGTTGACGAAATCCCTGAACGACTAAACGAGCCTTGTTCTTAATTACCACGCCTCGTTCATCCATTTTGTTGCGAAAAACCCACCTTGTTCCAATAGGATACTTTCCTTCAGGTAAATCCACAAGCTCCCAAACCTTTAGCTTTCTAAACTGATACAGCTCATCCTGCATGGCTTCAACCCAACTTGCATCTCTGACAGCATCTTCAATACTGAAAGGTACCGTCTGAGATAAGAAGGCTGAAAGTGCAATATTCAGTTTGTCTGCCTGATTTCTAGTAAGAACACCCTCAGAGATTGGTCCAATGATGTTCTCCACAGGGTGATCCTTAAAAGATTTAAATCCCATGTTCGGTTCTTCTTGAATATGGGAAGGCAGATTGGAAAGATGATCTGTAGGAGTTGACGAACTGGATGGATCATTTGCAGACTGTTGTGCTGAAGATGTTTCTTCTGAAGCTGGAGTAACTTCAGGAGATGTAGTGATATCAACAGTTGCATCACCATTTGTGGTTTGAAGGGGAACAATTGGATCAGCTACGAGTGGAGAGAAGCGGGTGGTGAAAGGTGCTGCATCGTCTTCTGAAGAGTAAAGAGTATCTTCAAGAGGAGAAGGATCGGCTGCTTGATTTTCAGCTGGTTGTTCATCTATGATGCTGAAATTGTTGAAAACAACATCCACATCAAAGAACCAGTCAGGACCGGCTCCTGTATTGGTAGAGTTGGATTCCTGCCAATCAACATAAAAAGACTCGAGAACCATTTTGGTTCGTTTGTTGTATACTCTATAAGCTTTTTGACTCGAGGAGTATCCAACAAAGAAACACTCATCACCAACTGCATCGAACTTCATTATGTTCTCGAAATTGTTAAGCAGCGTGCATGAGCATCCAAAAGGCCTGAAGTAGTCAATCAAAGGTTTTCTCTTAAAAAGCAACTCATAACCTGTTTTCCCGCGCGTCTTTACGATTAAGACTCTGTTAAGAACATAACAGGCGGTATTTACAGCTTCAGCCCAGAAAATGATCGGCAGTTTGGAGTCGATAAGCATGGTTCTGGCCGCCTCAATAAGTGTACGATTTTTCCTTTCAGCAACACCATTCTGTTGAGGAGTTCTCGTAGCACTGTACTGAAGATGAATTCCTCTATTGTTGCAGAAAGTCACGAAACTTTGATTCTTGAATTCGGTTCCGTGATCGCTTCGAATTGATCTAACTTTTGTCTTTATAATGTTTTCAATAAGAGGAACAAACAGCATCAGAATCTCAGCAACTTCACTTTTGTATTCCAGAAAGTACACCCATGTGAATCGGGAAAAATCATCTGTTATCACCAAACAATAAGACTTTTTAGCTAAACTTTTAACACTAATAGGACCAAACAGATCCATGTGTAATAAATGAAGAGGTGAGTCTATAGAATTCACAGCTTTGGACTTATGCGATTTTTTGTGTTGTTTTCCTTTGGCACATGCTAAACATTTTTCAGAAAAGGGGAATTCCTTAGAAGGAAGACCTCTTACAAGATTTAGTTTTGAAAGCTTATTAATGTTTTTGAAGTTGACATGTCCTAATCGCCTATGCCAAAGCAGTGACTCTGACTCGGATGCTTTAGAAAGTAAGCATGTCATTTGACATTCAGACTTTGCATCCCTCATATTTATCACGTAAGTATTATTTTGTCTAGGAGCTTTAAGCATAATCATGTTGGTAGGAGGAATGAATCCTGGCTTTAGAAAGATGCACTCCATGTCATTAAATAACACTGAGATTCCTTTGTCGCAGACTTGTGATACACTCAGCAGATTGTAACACAATTCTGGAACGTAGTTCACATCTTCTAAAGTCAATGCATCAGAAATCACGTCCCCTATCCCGACTATCTTTCCACCCTTCTCATTGCCGGCAAAAGCAACAAACTCTCCATCAATGAATCGATAGTTTTTCAGGAGTTCTTTCAGTCCCGTCATGTGCCTTGATGCCCCGCTATCAACGTGCCATAGATATCTCATCAGGGCAATCAACCACTTTTGTAGTTTATTCTGAAAAGTACATAAGACAACAGAAATATACAGATAAATATATGAGATACTATGTACAAACACGACTCAGACCACACTTTAAGTAACTTTTGGAATCCAGGTCTGTTTTAGTTTTAATTTGTCGTGATTTTCCCCCGACATAAACTCTTGCCTTTTCCAATTTTTTGTGACCTTAACAAAACTTTTTATGGTTTCTTGAAGATCTTTAATTTGAACTGCAAAAGATTTTTGGTTATTGGTATCAGTTTGTGGTTTGGGTTGCAAATGACACTTTTTAACCACATGTCCTTCATTTCCACATCTAAAACATTTAGAGTGTTTAGGTTTGATCTTTGAAGAAGATCTGGATGATGATGGTTGTGATGTTCTTCTTTTGTTGTTGCTTGAATTGAGGCTGTCTGTTGAACATGCTTCATCACTGTTGTTGTTGCTTGATTCTTCGTTTGTGTTGCATTCTGGCTCGCTGATATCACTTTCTGTATCACTTTGTGATTCTTCAGAAATTGTGTTATCTGTTTCACTTTGTGACTCTTCAGAACATGACACATCTGTTGATGATGGTGTAAATTCTGGAATTTCTTCAGTAAGAAATTTCCCAAACCTGTTTCTTTTTAGTTCTGGAACAAATGGAGATGGTCTATATACATTTTCATTATCACAGAATGCATCATTAAGATCAACACAAACAGGCATAACATTTTCAACACAAACATCCGATCGTTTGATAGGATTCATCCTATCATTTGGGTCCACAACACCCTTTAAATCAAGTTTAGAGGTTAAAGTAATACAGTCATCCGGCCTAGATAAACTATTACAGTTATCCATCCTAGATAAACTATTACAGTCATCCAAATTACTTAAGTTATTACAGTCATCCAAATTTAAAGAAATGTTTGACTTATCATGGTTCCAGATGAACCAATTCACTGTGGAGTAATTGGCACCTGGGTGACCTAACCCCATTGTTTGACCACCACAACTGTCATCATCGTCCACCTGATCCTGTTGGGTCATATCTGCACTACTTTTACTCATATTAGAGTGTGACTCAGATGTGACACATTCTTTTTCAAAAAGATCATTTTTTGGATGTGGTTTTGGAATGGGTATATATTCACTTTTGCTCAAGGGTAAAAACAGGGATTTTACAATTCCCTTTTTATCCTTATACCCGATTCCATCTTTGACAAAAGATTTCCTTGAACAATCAAGGATATCAGTATGAGCATGCTTGCTTACGTTCCATTTGTCCACAACAATTTGGAGATGATTGGTTTCATTTCTGGATTTTTCTAGTTTTTCAGTTAAGTCATTTATTAAAAAATCTTTTCTGAGAACAAATTCTTTTAGAGTGTGCATTTCAGCAATTGTTGCATTTAACTTTCGCTGATAGGCTAACTCGTTTTCTTTCATTTCAGTATTGATTTTTCGTATGTCATCCATTTCTCTTAAAATTCTCCTATTGTGGGACAAACAGTAAGCAACGGCTGTAACACACCTTGGTGAGCACAGCTTTGATTTTATTTCGAGAGGAATACTTACCAGGTCTCTCTCTTCAGCTTCCTTCTTCATGCTCTGTGATTGCTGATTGTCCTTGCTTGTGGAGGTCTTTTCAGCTACAAAGGCTTCCTCAGCAGCAGTCTCCTTCCCTTTCTCCACACTCAACACGCCTTTTAAACCAGCCTTCTCCATCTCTTCTCTTTTTGGCATTTCAGCTGAGGACCCCTCCAGAGAGCTCACACCAAGAGGTGACTTTGTGCAGATCTTTGCCATCAGTGCTTTATTAACTTCAGCTTCTGCCACAGCGACTTCCTCTCCCCAATCGAAATCCTGAACCACAAGCGCCTTCTGCTGGTTACCTTCTCCTCCTTCTGTAATTGCCACCACTCTCTTTGCTGGTTTGGCTTCAACTTGATTCAGAGTTGGACATTCATACTTGAAATGTCCGAGAATTTTGCAGTTATAACACCTGATCTTAGATTTGTCAAACCCAGCTTTCCCCATGCCGACTCTTCTACCGGTTCTATCTTGAAACCTCTTCACCCTCAAAGTGATCATGGCCATCTGCCATTTCAGATCCATTTCCTCCATATCGTCTGGATCAACTTGATACATGTCCTCAGGGCTCATCATATCACTTTTTAGATCACCAGTCTTTAAAGCTTCAAAGCTCGTCATGAAAGCGTTGAAAAGTTCAACGTGTTCAGTTGCCAGCTTCGTCTGTTGAGGATTGAGAGTTGACGGCTGAGGGTTAGTGACACTGGGTTGAGAGTATGGGACAGCTTTTCCTGAACTTGAACTACCACCAATTGTTCCATCAGCATACACGTGAGATGAGCTTGAACCCATGTTCCCCACTGGAGTCATTAACGCTAAGTTCTTCATTGCAGTGATAGGAACTGCCTTTGGATTGGTCTGATTCATCTCCCTTTTTGTAATGTCCATCTCAAAGGACTTCAATGTGTTGATGAGATCAGCCAATGTAGACTGGGCATCAAGATATTCTTTTCTGATTAGCATGCATTGGATGCTCCATTCTTTTGGTAATGAATCCAGCAGCTTCTTGATAGAATTTCTGTTGTTCACAGGAATTCCAGCCTTTTTCATTTTTGTTAACATGCTCATAAACCTATCAATGTGCGAGCTCAGACTCTCCCCACGAATGCTACCGAACATATCATATTCTTTTTGCACCATGTCTTGCTTGTATTGGCGCATCTCTTCATTGCCTTCGTAGTATTCATTCAATGCAAACCACAGATCATGTGCCGTTCCATACTCTTCAAACATGTTGTAAACATCATTAGATAGGGCCATGGTTAGAGCACCATAAGCCTTATGATCTCTTTGAAGTAATTGTTTGTCAACATCGGTATAGGTTGTTGGATCAGGGTTGAATTCTTCTCCAGTGGCAGTGGTTCTCATGGGAATGTGTGGGCCCAACTGGATGGAGTTCCATTGGGTAAAGTCTGTCACGTAAAAGAATGACCTCATTCGGTTTTTCCATGTCCCGTAATCTTCAGCACCTTTTAACTTAGGTACTCTTGTAGTAGTTCCGGTTTCAAGATCTTGTTGTGTGATAGGGTTAACAGTTGATTGATTATTGTTACCAGCCATGTTTTAGATGAATTTTAGAAACGTGGTTCAACAGATTTTAATTATCAGTCCAAAAGATTGTCCAAGTCCGTAAGTACACAGCAAGTTCGCAGTTAAGTGCGCAATTAAGTTCACACTTAAGTTCACAGCAGTCTGGATCAGTATGCAGCAACCTGTAAGAATATAAACAGCCTTGTCAAGTTGTAGTCTTAGTTAAGTGTGCAGCTTGGAAGTATACGTGTGGCTATAAGTTCGCAGATCAGTTAACATTTGGGCATTATAAGTGCTCAATGTTTACTGATCAGCCTGCGCACTAAATTAAGTGCGCAGACTCACTTAAACTCTCGTTTAAGATTTTAAGTTCGCAGAAACCCTAGCCAAGTACTCAACACTACACCTTCAGTAAGTGCGCACAAATCCAAGATTTCTGTTTAAGTATGCAGAAACCCTAGATAAGTACTCAAGACAATGAAATGCTATAAGTGCGCAGAGATTAACTTAGGTAAACAAGTGCGCAGAGACCAAATTCAAAAACAACAAGTGCGCAGGGATCAATTCAAAAGAGTAAGTGCGCAGAAACCAAATTCAAAAGCAACAAGTGCGCAGAAACCCTAGATGCATACAAAATGACAAGTACTCAAACTAAGAAACAAGTGCTCAGCTTATGAGATATGTGCGCAGTATATATGAAATAAGTGCGCAGATACGAGCTGTAACAAACATGAAATTCAGCTGAATCTTTTCCAAACCATTTTCTGATCAAAATAATATACTCTAAACATTTAGAAACACGATTTTCACAAGATTTGAAACCAAAATATGAGAAAAACACCTAAATTTTAAAGTTTACAAAGAAAATAATCTTGATAATAAAAGCTTAACAAGATGAGGGTTTTGGTATCTTAAAGTAGATACAATCTAGAGCACAATGGCTCTGATACCAAATTGTAGTCCAAAAATACTAGATCTTGTTGAATGCAATAGATTGTTATCACTTAGAAACACCTATTAGTTAGGTGTTTCAAGTGATTAATCCAAGAAACAAATAAAACTAGATGAATATTGAAAGACCCGACACACACAATGAATAACATAATGATTCCATAACTGATTTGAAGATGAATAACCTTGGAATATGATTAAGTACGCACGTATGCAAAGTGTGCTACAAAGATAAACTCCAAAACCCTAACCCCAATCCTGCACACATATCAGCTTTATATAGCCAGCTGATTTGGGCCTGCGCACTTAGCTTAAGTGCGCAGAGCCCGTGCACATAAGTGCGCAGATTAGGGTTAGTTCAACAAAACTATGCTATAATTACATTCTAGGTCCTTTAACTTTAAACCTATACAATAATCATTCAAAAGCCTCTATTCTGGTAACTGTGGTCTCAATATAACCCAACAGTTCACAAAACTTAATAATAGTGCATGACAAAAGGAATTAAATCAAGTACGAAATAAAACGAATTATGAATACTTTCATAACATCCATTGCAGCATGGTAATTTCCTAGCATTTTGACATCGAACGTTGCAAGCAAAACACATATCGACATCATCTTCTTCAAAGTATTTACCCTTCATCATGCTTACGTGATGCTATCCTTTATTATGCATGCCAAAGGTTTTTGGAACTCGTACAAAATACGTCACACAATCCACAATAAAATACTACTTCACCCCTTGCTGCAGCAACCTGAAAACAATAAATTGCATGCATAAACGTAAAAAAAATAATAGTAAAGAAGTTAGATATATAAACAAATATTTATAATGTAACATTGGCAAAATACTAAAACTTTAAGGAGCATAAATGAATAGAAAATAACAAAAAAAGTTAAAATGAGACTTACAAAAATTTGTCATACTTGTCCAAAAATCTCTTTCGATGCAACTTTACAACCCGGTACTCTAAAAGTTTGAAAATTTCTAAGGTTTGTTGGGTGATTAAGAGCAGTCACATCAGCTCCCCCATAATTTTGTGAGAGAAAACTCCATATTTTAGGATGGGGTTATGAGTGGTTAAGAGTGAAGGATATGAGAATCTAGTATATTTGGGGGAACACTGTCCCCCTGCATTTATTTTTAATATATTTTTAAAGTGGTTATGAGTAGATGAGAGAGAAAAGGTAATGTTAAAAGTATGTAAAAGTATTGTTTAATTGGAAAGTAAAGAGAAATGTGATGATTTTTAGTGTAATATGTGATTGTGAGTGGATGGGGAAGCTGATGTGAATGCTCTAAGAATACCAAAAAATTTACTTATACGATTCACATTTCTATCATTTTAGATTCCCTCTGAAATTTCATTACCAAACCCATAAAAGTTTCTCTTGAAAAGAATTGTAAATGATTATCATCTATCACAAATTATGTGTACGTGGAGTAGAATCGACATATTTTTGGTTTGTGATAAGGTTTTTAACAGGTGGCCGAATGCGTGTGTCCGAGCTCTAAAGAGAGATAAGTCTGATCATTCTCCTTTGGTTTTCTCGATCTTAGATACTAATTTTGGTCCTAAACCATTTAGGATGTTCGATTCTTGGTTGGATCGTCCGGGTTGTGTCGAAGTGATTACTTCGGTTTGTGACGGTTGGGTTAATGAAGGAGCTTCGGATTATAACTTGTTAAACAAGCTGGAAAAACTTAGATCGTCCTTAAAAGAATGGTTCCGCAAGTATAGCAGTATAGAATTGGAAGATGAGGCTCGCTTACGGAAAGAAAAAGAGGAGCTTGAGGTTTAAATGGAGCTTAAAGAGCTGGACGAAGCGGATCTTTGGATTTGGTCCGAATGTAAGAAAGCGATAGAAGATATTGAGCATCATAAGGCGCGAGATCTTTGTCACACCCCAACCGATGGCGGAATACATCGGGGCGAGACTTGGGATAGATTGTTCAAAGACTTCATGACACTAGAATTCGTGACAATATAATTTAAAGATAAAAATTTCATTCATAGCATTTCATTGTCTAAAAGGAAACAGAATACAAATTGTCTCATAGAAAGGAAAAATACAACATCAAAACATAGCAAATTAAACTAGTTGCTAGTTTCTAATCCAATCCTAAGTAGTTTTCTTGAAAATCCTGCATTAAACATTTCCTGCAACATGTATAAAATATCCGTCAACACATAAAGCATTGGTGAGCATACTAGTTTTGAGTCTAAGTACATAGTATAAAAAAAAGTCTACTCGAATCATCATGTTATAGGCATATGCATGTAGAACCATACAAACGACAATAACACTCGATAACACAAAAGACTTCTTCTTATCATGACCCATAAAGGGGGCGGCGTGTCAACCTATAGCGCTATACATGTAAGGTGGGTTGTTAACTAATCGTACATTTGTATGTAAGACTTTGAATTCTAGCATGGCATAGCATAATAGCATTTAGATTGAGCATAATAGTTTTTAAGTGTATGAAATCGTTTAAGTTTTGATAGTGATACAGTTGAGCCCCAAAGAATAAAGAATAAAAGGGGGACAAGTATGAACTCACCTTTGGGTGCGTTTTGATAGAGTTCCAAAAAGTAAGTCTTGGAAGATTAAGCTTTAGCTCCGATTAACTAGAATTAAGAATTAGAGTCTTAGGTTCGAGTTTAGATTATAGGTTCAAGAGAATCATGCAAGCCTTTTAGGCAAACCAGAACACAAATTGCTTTTAGGGCAATCCGGATGGTCATGAGAATGAGTTAGACCAAGCACAAAATCATCATAGATGATTCGAATGGTGTAAGGTTAGGAATGTGAATCCGATTGATATGCTCATGTCATAACCACTTCGCTTATGAGAAAAACATGGGTTTTGGACACGGGATTTTCCCTTTCTAGTGTGGATTAATCCGTAGCACAAGAAGGTTAAAGAGAGTTTGGTAAGGTAGGGTGTAACCACAAACTTTCCAAAGATTATTAATAGGATGATAAGATAGAAGATTGAAAGTAAGTTTATAATAATACATAGTATAACCAAGAAGTTTAGGTAAAGTTTGGTGACTCCTTTGGATGAGCCTTGGCTCTCCTTGGTCAACCAATATCATAGCACAAATCCATCTAACATTAGATTGTTAGTGGACTTGGTTGGTTTCTTTACAACAAACATCTTAGGACATAAAAACAAATCAGAAAACAAACACCTTTGGGACCTCTTTTAGGTGCTCTACCCTCATCACACTTCTGTGGATAAATATGGGGAAGATCATAGAGGTTTCTCCAAGGAGTTTTGGATAGAAAAGAGAAGGAAAAACAGAAAAGAATTGAAGGTTTGAGCCTAGAAACTTACTAATGTGTTTTCAGGAAGTTTGCTCAAAAACCTTAAAGATTAGAGAGAGTTTTAGGGAGAAATGAAATGATTAAGAGGTTAATTAAGGAGTGGAGAGGGGTTGTATTTATAAGTGGGTTAAGGTGGTTGGGTATTAAATAGAGTTAATAGGGTGGTTAGGAGTGATTAGGTAGGAGATATAAGTTTGGTTGTTATGTAATGATGCTAGTTGTTTAAGTGTTCTAACATCAACTTTCGAAAGAAAAGAAAAAGAAAAAAAACAATGAACGAAAACTTGATATATATGTTATATGTTGTATGTTAGTATTATTTGGAGATAAAAAGTCAAAGGCTATTCACGTTTTTTTTTTTTTTTTGTTTCTTTTTCAAAAAAATTTTTCAAAAGAAAGTATTAAAATAACTATATATGTTTTATTTAAAAAAATAAATATGTATTAAGATCTTAACTAAATGAGTTTTTTGTTATAGTGTCTAAATTGAATAGGATAATTTATATTGACGACTCGTCAAGAATCGGTAGGAGTAACATAAAAAAAGCGAATAAAGGCGAAGTTGAAATTTGTTAACTATAGAATTTAAAATACAAGAAAAGAAAAAATTACGCGATGTTACAATCTTAGACAAAAATCTCACGTCAAATGGGCCTCGTTGGGCGACGAGAATTCAAGTTTCTTTCATAATGTTGTCAATGGTAGAAAGGCGCGAAACTCTATTACGGGTATTATGATCAATGGAGATTGGGTTACAAAACCAACTTTGGTGAAGAGAGAGGTTGAGGTTTGTTCGTAACCACTTTAAAGAACATATTCCGGCGCGGCCACCTCTTCTTTGTACGGGTATGAAGAAACTTGCTGATCAAGATAGTTAAGCGATGGTTACTATGTTCTCAAAACAGGAAATAAAAGATGCGGTGTTCAAATGCGGCTCTAACAAGGCTCCCGAACCGGACGACTTTAATTTTCGCTTTGTAAAGCAATTCTGGAATTTGTTTGAAGAAGATTTTTACAATATTATGGTGGAGTTTCACGCTACGGGTACTATCAATTCTGGATGCGGGTCCTCTTTTATTACGTTGAATCCGAAGGTAAAATCGCCTTTGGGGCTTAGAGATTATAGGCCAATTACTCTTGTTGGGATGGTTAGTAAAGTCATCTCTAAAATCCTTGCTAACCGTCTCAAAAAGGTAATGGGTCAAGTTATTTCAGAGACTCGGTCAGCTTTCTTATCCGATCGTTTTATTCTTGATGGTCCGCTTATGCTTAACGAAGTCTTGGATTGGTTAAAGAGAAGAAAAAGAAAGGCTTTTATGTTAAAAATAGATTTTGAAAAGGCCTATGACAATGTCAATTGGAACTTTTTGATTTCTATTTTGTCTCAAATGGGTTTCCATCCGCTGTGGTGTGAATGGGTTAGAGGCATTTGTATTTCTTCTAGAGCCGCGGTCTTGGTTAATGGTTCTCCAACATTTGATTTTAGGTGCGAAAAAGGTCTTCGACAAGGAGATCCGCTGTCACCTTTTCTGTTTCTGATAGTGATGGAAGCCCTTTCGTGGTTATTGAAGAAAGCTAAAGACATTGGAGTTTTTAAGGGTGTTAGTTTGTCAGATGACGAAGAGGATTTAACACACCTTTTTTTATGCAGATGATGCCCTTATTTTAGGAGAATGGTCTAGAGAGAATATTACGAGTATTGCTAGGATTCTCCGCATCTTTTATCTATGTTCGGGTCTTCGTATAAATTTGCATAAGTCTAATATTTTTTGTGTGGGTACGGAGGACTCTGAGGTGGATAATATGATGGATCTCTTGGGTTGTAAGGGAGGTGGTTTCCCATTTAGCTACCTTGGTATTCAAGTGGGGGCTAAGATGACGCGTATTAGGAGTTGGGATCCGGTTTTGGAAGTTGTTAGAAATCGCCTTGTCTCGTGGAAAGCGAGAACTCTTTCGATAGGTGGACGTTTAGTGCTCATTAAATCGGTTCGTAAAAGTTTAGCCGTTTACTATTTGTCTCTTTATAAAGCTCCCAAGGCCGTGATTGATTCTATTGAGGCTATTATGAGGCGTTTTTTTATGGGCGGGTGCGAGTGATGAAATAAAGATTTTGTGAGTCGCTTAGGATGTTGTTACAACTCCAAAAAATAAGGGGGGGGGGGGTTAGGAGTGTCCAACTTGCAAGAGGTGAATGATGCTCTTTTGTTAAAGTGGACTTGGAGATTTAAACAAGAGGGTAATAGCTTGTGGAAGAAAATTATATTGGGATGTCATGGGTCGAGTAGATCATGGGCTACGCTTCCATGTATGGCGTCGTCGAATGGGTGTTGGAAATATATAGTTAAAGTGGGAGATAAAAAATTACCAAATGGTTCGCTTCTTAATTCGTTTTTTGTTGGTGACTTAGGTGATGGTTATTCTATACACTTTTGGAGTGACATTTGGTTGAGAGATGCCCATCTCCGAGTTGTATATCCTAACCTATTTAGACTTGAAAGAAGCAAATGGGTCACGGTTTCTCAGCGGATTCATTGGGTTAACAATTGTAAAGTCCTACAGTGGGAGTGGCGTGAAGCTCCATCATCACATGAAGAGGTTTTCGAATTATTTCAACTTCCCAGTGATATACATGATTTCTCTTGGAGGGGTGGTAGAGACTATTGGAAGTGGAGGTTTGATAAAGATGGTAGGTTCACAGTTTCATCGGCTAAAAAGCTTTTGTCTAACAACGTTTCGGGTGGTAATGGTTCGGTGGTTAAATGGAAGAGTTAGGTCCCCCTTAAATGTAAATCATGGTTTGGAGGGTTGCGCGTAATTGCCTTCCTACCATCGTTGAGCTTATTAAACGTGGAGTGAATATCCAACACTCGGCTTAGGGGTTTCTGTCAGGGGGAGTTGGAAACATCTTTGCATCTTTTCACCGGGTGTATCTTCTCGCAGGAAGTGTGGTATAGAATAAAATCTTGGTGTCGGCTAAACCATGACTTTGCTTTCGATGTCCTCGACCTTCTACGCGTGTCGGATATGCAAATTACTTCTAAAGATAAGAGGTACATTTTAAGAGGTATTATATACACTACTATGTGGGTGTTGTGGAATGAGCGTAATGATCGGATTTTCAACAACAAACGAGGAGACTGGCCAAGATTGTGGAGAACGTTAAATCGACGACATTTTTTGGTTTCGTAATAGGTCTAGATGTAAAGATGTCGATTGGAAAAGTTGGTGTCTTTATATTTTGGATTGATGTTGTTTTGTTTGTATTCTCATAGGTCGTAGGTTCTTTGAGGGCTCTTTGAGTTGTGTTTAATGAAATTTTCTTTTCAAAAAAAAAAAATAATAAAAAAAATAATTGTGTAAGAGAATAATTTAATTCGGTCAAATTATAAGTAATATCAATTTAATTCGGTCAAATTATGTGACAGAAAAATTACAATATTTACAAATTATGAGTAAGAGAATAATTTTAAGTCAAATTATGAGTTATAAATAAATGACACGGTAAATTTAGCAAGCGAATAATTGTGTAAGTCCATAATTTAATTCGGTCAAATTATGAGTAATATCAATTTAATTCGGTCAAATTATGTGTAAGCAAACTCATAATATTTACAAATTATGAGTAAGAGAATATTTTTATTCAAATTATGACTTATAAATAAATTACACTGTAAATTGACGTGTAAGTTATAATATTTATCACAAATATTGTAAATATTGTAATTTAACGGTTGGAACAGATTTAGGATTTAGGACAAAACCTAACACATTCTGGATTTGATATATGCTCCATTCGTACTTACAGAATTTGACGACACTTCTTTAAACAATGACTAAATCGGATTAAAACAATAACAAACAATATATAACAAAATCCATTCGATATATATGTTTTTTATGTTGCTTTACATTCTGTTTTGGTTTTCAAATAGTAAATCTGATTGAATGTTTAAGAAGTCGGTTTCATGTTTCAAATACAGAGTCTGAACATTGAAACGACCTCTTCAACAAATAATCAAAATTAACATAAGAGGATCAAATCCGGTTTCTTGTGTCATATTTTGAATCCGAAGATTCAAACGAATGGATACAGAATCGATATTTTGAATCCGAAGAAATAAACAGAATCGATAGACTCTTGAAAAGGATTTAGACAAATGAATAAGCGAAACAACAAACGAATACAGCTCCGAAGATTCAAACGAATACATTTCAAAAAACGAGTTTCATTTAAATGAATAAAACGGATTAAACACACGATTTACATAAATCTTTTACAATAACTGTATAAATCATAAATCAAACAAAAAATTAGGATGATATAACTGCATAAATCAGAAATCAAACAAATCAGAAATCAAACTAAAAATAGGATGATATAACTGTATAAATCAGAAATAAAACAAAAAAAAAATAGGATGATTTGCAAAAATCAAACGTTTGATGTTTTCTTATAATGTTAAGAATAGAAAATGAGTAAAACTGATGCAAGATTACCTCGAAGAAAATGAAAAAGAAGAATGAAGATTGGAATAATTGTTAAGAAATATTGAAGATTGAAGGAAGAATGAAAAAAAAACATAACGGCTTTTATAGATACAAAGCTGGAGCTCCATATACCTACTTGGATCCTAGAAAACGGGCGGTTCCGCTTTTTTAATTGATTGTAAGGTTGACACGTGGATGGTGATTTGGAGCTTATGTGGAGGCCCTAGTAAAGAAACAAGTGAAGCCTTAGTTACTCTTTTATTAGTGTAGGTAGATTCGAGGATGCTAACTTTAGGTGCAAATGGATTAAACTAGTCGTACATCTTTACTCATACATCTCTCATGTATCATTATCCAAGTTTTTTTTGGGGTGTTAATTGAATTTACTGGGGTAACAACATGTTCATCGCTAATTGTAACAAATTAAGAAACACACTTGATCCGTAGTTTTGATGTGATTGAAACTATAACTTGTTTTATTAGGTTATTGTTACTTAATGTGCATATACCACATACATTTCTTGATACTAGTGTGGTGTCCGCGCGTTGCGGCGGGTAACAACATTTAGATTGGTTAGGTTAAACAATAATCAATTGATCGAAATATTTGTCTTGGTGTGTGGTATAATCATTAGCGGGGCCTGACTGCATTTTCGGTAAAATCATGGGGCATACTCAATATATAAAAAATATTCGGAATTTTAGGTAAAAACTACACTACGAACAAAACGGGCGGGGGAGGGGGGCTCGTGGCCCCAAAGAAGTTCTACCATTGGGCATAACCGAATTAACCGATCAAATTATACATAATGTATATATATATTTCAATTATCAAATTATACATTTTCAAGATATTTTCACAGAGTTGTGAACTATATTATAGTGTTTTTCATTGAAGAAATAAAGTTAAGAACTATGTCACAACGTGTATCTTCTCATTCAACAACTTATTACACAAAAAAATTCTACAAACACAAATGAGATAAATTCTGACATTAATGAATAATATCGGCTGAGTAAGTGTTAAACAATTTTAAAACAAAATTTTGAATTAAATAAATAAAAATACTTTTTTTATCACAATCGAATCCTATGTGCTAGCGGAAGTGCAATCACATGAATATATACATAGCAATAATTTATGTGATACGCTAAACAAAAAATTAGGGTAATTGTGAGGAAGTGAGAAGTTACAGTGCAAATGTAACTTCTCACTTCCTTTGTTTTCGTTCCGGTTATTACTTAACCGTAGCATATCATTTTCTAAATTAAAAAACTATAGCAATACTATAATCAAATTAAAGGGAACAAAATGCTCATTTATACGGTGTAATAATATTAAGAAAATATTAATGTATGAAAAAGTTATGGACGTTGAAAAATCGTGGAAGTGGTTGGTTGAAATAAGTGTGAAAAGGTGTAATTATTATTTAAATAAACAAAAGTTGGGCAAAGTTGAGGTGGCAAATGTATAAGTATTATATAAAAGACATATTACCTTAAAAAATAGTTAATATGTGTATTTTGTGATGTACTCTAAACCAATTATACTTGTAAAGCTTAAATTATATGAGGTCATTGTGAAATGTATTACAGTATAAGATAGTAAAGATATAGAAGCTTTTGGTTCATTTTCGTTTGTTTTCGTTTCGATTATTACTTAATATTAACATATTATTTTTTAAATTAAAAAAACTATAACAATACTATACTCAAATTAAAAAGAAAAAAACGCTTATTTATACGTTGTAATAATATTAAGAAATTAATAACGTATGAAAAAAGTTATGGATGTTGAAAAATCGTGAGGGTAGTTGGTTATAATAATGATAAAAAGTGTAATTATTATTTAAATAAATAAATGTTGAGTAAAGTTGAGAGGCAAATGTGTAACTATTGTATAAAAGACATATTTGCCATAAAAAAGTAGTTAATATGTGCATTATGTGTTGTACTCTAAGCAATTATACTTGTAAAATTTAAATTTTAAGAGGTCCTTGTGAAATGTATTATAAGATAGTATAGATATAGAAGATACTAATGTACACAACAAGAATGATGATGAAGTACTAAAAATTAATTGGAATGGATTTATAAAGTTGAAGATAAGACTATCCGTTGTGGCTAGAGGTGAGCCATGGCTATATCCTCTCATATTGCGCCATGTCAGCGCCTAGTTAGCAGCTTGATAAAGCTGCTGGTCGCTCACCTGATGCTGTTGTGACTAGAGGTGAGCAACAGCTTTATCCATTTTTTTATACATTATTATTTTTTAAACATTAATAAACAAAATAAAAAACATCATATTACAAAAAATTAAAAACATTAAAATACACTATCCAACTTTTAAATAATAAATAATAATAAAAAGATTAATAATAATAATAATAAAAAGATTAATAATAATAATAATAAAAAGATTATTAATAATAATAATAATAACAATAATAATAATAATAATAATAATAATAAAATCTGAAAATGTGTAAAAAAAAACCATTAATAAAATCTTAAAATACAAACGCCATCTCCATCATCTATATCCTCTGCAACTCACTCCACATATTCATCATCTTCATCACTCTCATCTTCATCATCTTCTTCACTCTCATCTTCATCATCTTCATCCCACTCACAAAATACCAAATACAGAAAAAAAAAAAACAGAATAGCCCTCGCCATCACACGCGAGCTGGGTCACTTCAGCTTGCTCGCGGCATCGTTTACCCAGGTGTGTTGTGGTTCACGGGATCCACATGGATTGGTTTGTGACTCGCGGCAGCTCGCTCGCGGGCCACAACGAACAGTCTAAGGATACAAGCATCAATAGATTAAATATTAAGGTGACATCAGTCAAAGATGATGACTCGGGAACTTAGGCTATATGGTGTGGTTGGGTTTTCCCCCAAGTCCCTCAAGTACCACATCAGCGCCACATCATTTCCCCCATTTTCTCCCCCAAAGTTTGAAAATGGTATTCCCCCAATTCCCCCTTCTTTTTTTTTAATTATTTTATATAATATTATTATATATAAAAGAAAGGAAAAGTTTGGAAATAATATTATTATATATAATAAAATATAATAAAAATCACTCGGGGAGAAGGGAGAAGAAACCCCCAAGTCACCAAAAATTGATTGGGGGGGGGGCGGTGTTCCCTTTGGGGGACTTGTCCATGTCATCACCCCGAGTCCACTCCCCGACTCCACTCCAAATAGTCTTACAAAGATCAAAATATTAAAAGCGATATCATCAAGTGTAGATCAAAGCTGAACCGTCAATTGAATCACTTGGGAATCAAAAAAGGTATATAACCAAATGATTTTCATATACTCATAACTAACTTAGAAAAATATTATAAAACAAAATGTCTTCAAGTTTATAAAAAATGCTTTAGATAGAAAGTTAAAATCAAGTGGGTAGCTATAACTTAAAAAAATCCACATATAGAAAACACAACAATGCTATAAATGGTTTCCATCAAACAAATGGGGGAAAACATCTTAAACCTTTACAAAATCTCAAATTAAAACATTCCATTTTGTTGACTAAATTGCTTTTAATTCTTGAGATCAAATGGTATGTTCTTAAAATTTAATAATCCGATGAAAATGTGTTGAAATGGGTTTTGTAAGATCACCTGTACTCGAGCGTGAAGATGGGCGCCAAAATCCAATTCGTGTCGGCTACACCAAAACGCATGGGCGTGAAGATGCAAAATGGCCCGGAGCGTTTTAATTATAACGCTCCAACCCTTAATCATTTACCCAATCAAGATGTGCCACGTACGATAAGACCACATGTTCGTTTTTTTATATCTTGATGGTGTACGGGGGTGGTGATGGTTCACGGTGATAATGGTGTATGGTGGTGGTGATGAGTGTGATCGGTGTGTGTGTGTGTGTGAGAAAAGGTAGAAGAAGAAGAAAAAGAAAAGAAGAAGAAGAAAGAGTTTCAGAGGATGAAGAAGAATGAACAAATGAAAGAAAGAAAGAAAGGAGGAAGAAGAAGATGGAGGAGAGAGAGAGAGACATGGCTGTGATGTTTTCAGTTTTTTTTAATAAAATAGCACCCCAGTTTTTCACCCTACCACTACACCTCATTTTCACTTCAAGCCCCCATATTGACTCAGCTGCCACTTGAACCAATGAAAATTAAGGCCTTATGTTTTCCCTTCCTCAGTACACATTGTCTAAAGTGGATAATAGAACACTCACAACACAAAACAATTAAAAAAAACAAATTGGATGGTTTACTATTAATACCATTTATTAAAAAAATCACAACTACGAAGAAGTAATGAATACTTGTTTATTTTTTTAATCAGGTAAAAGTACGAGTGATTTTAGTGGAATACTGAATAAATTTAGTTACCATTAGGCTATGGTCTGTACCTTCTCACCAAGGGTGTTAACGATGACGTGGCATTTTAATTTTTATTGTCAACCACTCTCTTCTCATGTTAAGGGGCATTAAATTGACACTAAGTCAACATGTTAACATGACTTAAAAGAGAGAAAGTTAAGAGGATGAGGTAGAGTTAAGAGACGTTAAACCATTTCCTTGAAGTGAGCTAATGTGAAAAGAGACAAAATAAAGATGTGGCATGCGTGGTAGCAACGTTTCATTGATTCTGTTTTTTTGCAGGGTTTCACACAGAGCAAATACGATACTTCACTATTTATCTATCGTCATGGTCACCAGCCGACTTACCTGCTCATCTATGTTGACGATATCATACTCACCACCTCATCAGATACTCTGCGACAAAAACTCATGACTACACATGTTTTGTCTCAACAAGCTTATGCCAGAGATATCATTAATCGTGCTGCTATGGACTCTTGCAAGCCCGTTGCTACTCCCGTAGACACTAATCCTAAACTTGGTGACACCTCTGCTCCTCTCTTTAATGACCTAACTACCTACCGTAGTTCGGTAGGTACTCTTCAGTACCTCACTTTCACCTGCCCAGACATCTCCTATGATGCACAACAAATCCGCATGCATATGCATTCTCCTTCTGAGGCTCACTGGAGTGCACTAAAACAAATCATCGGGTACTTGCAAGGGACTTCAGAGTTTGGTCTCCACCTTAGTCTGGCCCCTCATCTATCTCTTTTGGCTTACACTGATGTTGAATGGGCCGGCTGCTTTTCAACAAGTACTTTTGTAAATCATAAAAGTTTAGCACATAGTATTACAATTCTCCCCCTCAGACCGATCACTCAAAGTTTTAGTTGTTCAGAGAATGAGTGTGAAAGTGATGAATAGAATAGTACATGCACTATTCTATTTATAGACAAATGCAAACTTTGGTGATCCATGTTGACGACTGCCTATGACAATGACATCTAAGTAGATTAATAATTGATACAAACAACTGTTCTATTACAAACACTGTTACATAAGTCAAACATCTGTTTGAATCATCCGTTGAAGCCTAAGTGTTGTTTGGCTTCAACAGTTCTTCATAGCAGATGTTGCTTCAACAGCTCGTTCCAGATCAGTTGTTTCATCGTCAGCAGTTTAGACTCAGAAGACCTTTGGGAGAATCTTGTATCCTAAGTGGTGCTTATGGATCAGAGGTTTAGCATGTTTTGGCTTTCCACTTCATCTATTTTTCTTTGGTAGACCCAACAACTTCACCTTGAGGGGCTGCAAAATAAATGAAAAATATAAGCAAATCAATAGTTCTTATTGACCCACTATATGTTAGACAAACTAGAATAATATTGTCAAGCCACAAACCTTAAACAACATCAAAATACAAGTACATAATGAGACTGTAAAGATGCATTCAAAAAATTAAAGAACATTTATAGCCTAAGATACTATGCGCCTAATTGTATGTTAACGTTCCAATCCTCTTTCTTATTATTGACAATCCATAGAAACAATTGCTCTAAGAGTCAACGAACCAAACTTCCCCTAATAGATGCTAACAATCTAACATCTTGCTGATAAGTATAGCCTCGGGTTAAAAAAAACACGAATCAGTGGCAGGAAGCAGCAAAAGTTAACCAACATGTTCTCTGGAAAGTAGCCCTAGCCAAATATCTAGTAATTAATAATCAATCATATACTATAAAGAAGCCCTCACAATAATGTAACATCGCAAAATTTCCACCAAATTTTTATACGTAAAAGCCTTATTTTATACACCTTTATCATTAATTATCCCTAACACACAACTTATATACATATATGTATATATATGTAATAATAATAATAATAATAATAATAAATAATATTAATACTAATAAATAATAACAATAATTTAGATCAATAAAACTAAGTAGTTGATTTAGTTAACCCAACCCAACAGCAGGCCCACCCAGACAAGCCCAAACCCAAAGAACTTAACCGGCCCACTAGTCCTCTCCCCTCCCCTTTTCTATTTTAAACAAAAAAATGCTCCAGCCGGGTCTCGAACCCGAGCAGCGAGCCGGCCAACACACAAACACACATCACAAACCAGTTGAGCTATGGCTCATTCTTGGTTTAATCCCAACTCGTAATATATATAAGGCCACATAACTTCTGTTTTCCTTTCTTCTTCTGGTCGCTGCAACAGTGCCGAGTCACAACCACCTTAGATTATTCCTTGATTGAAGCTTAAACATGGAATTAACCATCTGATTGACGTGTATAATGGAATAACAGAATATTACGCGTATTAACATGGTCAAAACATACCAATTTTGTCTTAAATCGCGTTTTAATTAAGAATGGGTCAAAACCTTCCAAATCAATTAATCCTACATGATTGTATAAATTGGATCCTGTTCTACAACCTAAGAACGCCGAACAACAAACCCTCACCCTCAATTTATCCAAAAACCCCTTTATAATCTGCATCTCTCTTCGCGTTTGACTTTCTCGTTGACTACTTCAAATCACACGAACACCCACTGTAAGCCACGATTACTTGTTGGTTTTTATTGCTCGGCAATCAACAGACAATAGCCCCATGAAATCAGAGGCTATTGTTTGTTATTAGTGATTATTAGAAAAGCTAGGGTTCTTAAGATTATAATTGGGGATTTTCTGTTTCAAGTATTGTTTAAATAGAATTTAAATCCAAAATAATTAACAAACCAACAACCAGACAAGTTGGTCTGGTCTTGTCCCTTCAACTAACAGGTGTCGGGATCGAGCCCCACCATCAGCAAATATTTTTTTAGAAACCCCTTTTCTTTAATATTCATTATTATATATATATATATATATTTTTTAAAAAATAGTTTTAAAATACTAAAAATCCTTTATAAATTTTACAAAAATTATTTTATGTTCTTCTAGTAGAAAAGTTTAACATACAACTTTTAGTTTTCCAAAAATTATTTATTTAATATATATAATAAATATTGTAAGTTTATTCTTTTTTATTTATAAAATTCTATAAAAATATCAAAACGATTATATAAATTTCCACAAAAATTATTCTGAGTTTTTATAACATTAAGCTTTTCTGAAATAATTTTTATTTCTGAAAAATCAGTTATTTAATATTTTTAATCAATTTTTGTTAGTTTTAATCATAAATAAATCATAATAAATTCGTTTTTCAATATTTTTGCACCAAAATTTTATATAAATTATTTCTATTTATTTAGATCAGAAATACAATTTTCAAATTTAATAATTCTGTAATCTTAACATTTTTAAATATTAAAGTTATAATTTGACAATTTGAAATAAATAGATTTAATATTCTATTTTTAAGAAAATAATATTATAAAAATTATTTTTATACTTTGAACTCAGTATTGTGACCATCTTTGATTCAAATTTTATAAAAAGGCTTTTGTTTATTTAATTATAAAATTTCTCTCAATTATCAAACATTTTTATCATTAATCAAACGAGCATTTATCCCCAATTCAAAGCCCTAGAATATATATATTGGTAGACTAAATAGACTTAGACATATTTATTACCTTATGTATAGGGTAATATTTGGCATATTTGGGCAACACATATTCTATTTTCACGAGACATAACATTTTGCTAAGGTGAGTTTACATAGCCCCTTTTCTCTTTTACATTTTTAGGGTGAAACATGTTTAAACATTTTATACTATCATTTACTCATACTTACTCGTAATTCAAATACACTATCATTCTATCATTTGACTGTAACAAAAAGACACAGTACAATCATTAACAATGATCAAGCCGCCTGTTTAGATTATAGCACTATAGGTCTGACAAACCCATCCCCCCGCATAAATTCAGGGATGATCGATAACAGTAACAACATTTAACTAACTTGTGAGTTAGTCATCAGTCGACACAAGGTTTGGTTGTACAAAGACGCATTGTTACATGTCGGTATCATACTCTATTATCATACAACTGTGAATGTTGTACAAACTATTGTTATCAATTATATTCAAAAACCTATGTATTCTCACCAACTTTCGTTGACCCAAAATATTTTCAAACTTAACATGTTTCAGGTTCTACTTGCTTGAAGATTTGAGTTAATGCTTGAAGATGTGTGCATAGTATTATTCATTTTGATGTACGAATTCTTGTAGAACAATTGTATGTAATTTATTTAAATCATTTAATGAAATTTATTATTCACCATGAGCTACTGAACAATCATCACTACGTGACATCCCGATGTTTCCGCCATCGGTTGGGGTGTTACAAATAACCTCATGTGTATATCCATCAAATAATATGATTAAAACTCACCCACCGCAGTCGCATATTAATCTATAACAAACAAACAACATACCCGACACTCCCCCATTTGCGAAAAAAGGAGCTACACATTCTCCTTGTGTATTACACAACTTACCAAACTAACAGATGTCCCTTGTACTGCATAACTTAACTAATTCAAATTTCAAATCTACAGAAAAATCAATTACGCTATATTCCCAGAGTTTCCTTCCGTTTCCTTTCCTCTTTTTTCTTTTCTTTCCTTCCATTTCTTTTCAATTTGGAAGGATAGAATTTTGCCTCATTTCCCCTTCCTTTCCTTAAAAAAAAAAAAACTTTGGAACACACATTTCTTTCAATCATTCCATTTCCTTCGTTTAAAAAAACCTCCGAAACACAACCAAACTTTTCTTTCCTTCCATTTTCTTTCTTTTCTCTCCTTAAGTAAACTCAGGAACACAACGTAACTCTTTTTGTTTAATTTCTTTTTGTTTCTCGTTTTGTTCCGTTCAGCTGCTTGCTGCTTTTTATATTCAGTTATAAAGTGATTGCCGTTAAAAAAACAAGAGAAAGTATAGCATACAAAGTTCATTAACGTAAAAAGAATAAGAAACCACTAGGTGATGCCATGTGTTAACTTAACCAAACCCCAATTAAGCTAACCAAACTGTAATTAACCTTAATCATAGTTAAACCCAAGGGCAATTCAGACTTTTTTTATACGTGTAACTGATTACTACAATCACGTTATGTATTTTTGTAAACGATTTCATAACTTACGTAAAGGATTTTTCAAATTCGAATTTTACAACACCAGTCGATCTCACACATTACGATTCAATCAAATTACGATTCAATCACAATTCTATCATCACAATCACAGTTAATTCGATTAATTCATCATGTTCGGTACGTATGTTTATAGTTAATTATATCAGTTTTCAGTAGAATTTTGTATAATTTTGGTTTTGTTTATCATATTTAAACTTGTCGGTTGATGAGCAGAGCGTTTATGCTGAGAATTCGAATCCAGTTGTTGATAATATTGTTTTTCATGGTACAGATCATCATGCTCTGTTTTTTACTTTTTTTTTCAATCTATTTTTAGTTATTGTTTGTAAACATGATGTTTTGTGTGTATTCAGACTTGATCGAAGATACTAACCATGATGTTGATATTCATAGTTTGAACCTCATCAACGAGTACAGAAGAATTCAAGGTATTTTAATTTTTTTTGAATATCAGATATTTTAATAAGTGCGTTTAAATTAATTGATAAGTGCGTTTAAATGGTTACATTTTTTGTTACTGATATGTAAGAGTGCGTTTTAAGATAATAAAGAGTGCATTTGAATATTTTCAAAACATCAATTGTCAAAGTGCGTCTGAAGTTTTATAACGTGCATTTGTTCTTGAAGGTGTTTCAACTGATGTTCCTGTTGAAGACCAAGTTAGTAACACATATATTCCTGATGTACCTGATTCACTCAAACCTGTAATAGACATGGAGTTTCCTAGTATTGAGCATGCACATGAGTTTTATGCCAAATATGCAAAGGCTGGTGGTTTTTCTATTCGAAAGGGTACGTCAGATGTGCGAAGAGGTGTTTTAAGACCCAAGTACTTTGTGTGATATAAGGAGGGTTTTAATCCATTAAAAGTAGGCGCAGAGAGTTCTAATAAAGATGTTAAGGCAAGGAAAAGGCCGTCTATACGGACTGGATTAATAAGTGTTCATATGAAAAGGGCCGAAGAAGGTTTTGTAAAGATTTATGTTGATGATCCTCAAGCACATGGTCAAGGCTTTCTTGAGGTATTTTTTTTGTTTTTAATTGTGAAGGCGTTTAAATCATTAATGAGTGCGTCCAAAAGTCATCAGTATAGTTTTTGGGGTTTTAACTATTAATGCGTTTAAATTTATTCATGAGTGCGTCCAAAGTCATCAGTATAGTTTTTTACCTTTTTACAGGTTCTTTTTAAGAAGGAAGTTGTTGAGGATGTTACTACATTATGTACCTGTAGGAGGTTCGAGCAGTACGGGTTGCTTTGTAGGCATATATTTTTTTGTATTAAGGTTGATGAAATTTTATAGATTCCCTAAGAGACACATTCCGAAGAGGTGGACAAAAGATGTTATTCCAAATGAAATCAAGTATTCATTTGAAACAGGAGAGTTTGGTGATGACAAGACGAAAGAAACTAGACGTATTGCACGGGAGATAGTCTTGGGCGATGAATATCTTGCAAACACTTTAATTGCAGATTTATCCGAGTTAACTTTGGTTAACGATAAAATCAAAGAGATGGTTAAGAAGGTTGATGAGGGCACGTTTAAGAGACCTGGTCATCAGAATAAGTATGACATGTATGCTTCTCTTCTTGGTTATGAGAAACCATCAGAGGCCGAACCCACTATTCGACTTCCGAGTGGTATCAAGAACAAAGGTCGTGGTAAGCAGAAGCGTATAAATTCCAGCAAGGAAAAACAGGTTAGTCGATCCGGAAAAAGGAAGAGAACCTGTGCCATATGCGGAGAGAGAGAGAGGCCATGATCGACGAAAACATGCGAAGGAGGGTGCTTCAACCCAGACCCAAGCTGAACAAGATGGCCAAAATGTGGAAGATGACTTGATGATAATGAAGAGATTGAATTAGAAGACGATCAGAATGTAGAAGATGACCTTGATGATAATGATGAGGAGTTGTCTTAGATGTGTGCTGTTGACTTTTGTAAATTTTAGGTTAATGAATGTGTCTGAAGTTGGTGAACGTGCGTTTAGTTTTGATTTTTGATATACAGTACTTTTTTAAATGTTTAATAAGTGGGTTTAAATACATATAGAGTGCGTTTAGACAATAACATTAAGTGCGTTTAAAGTATGAATAAGTGCGTCTATATCATTACTATTACAAACCATAAAGTTATACAAACCACCACAACCACCATAAAAAAACATCAAAAAACAACTAAACATCTAAACTACCACAACCACCATCATCACTACCATCAAAAAACATCTAAACCACCACTAAACACAAAGAACTACCACAAAAAACCACCATTAAACCAGCCCATTCCATCCATCATTTACCACCAAGATGCTGTCCCTTGCCTTCTGCTTCTTTGCCATGTTCTCCTCAATGCAGTTTTCTGTGTTGCTTAGTCTCTGGGAGATGAGATTGTCAAAAGCTACTTGGGTATGGAGTTGCTCAATTGTTGCATCTCTGAATGGTGTTTTTTCTTCATTCAGTAGCTTTTCAATGAGATCCAGGTTCTTCATACACTCTCTTTGGACCTCATTTTGCACACCAAGAACTACACATGAAGTGTTGATGTCATCTCTGACTTCAGAGATGCAATCCACCATTATCACAGTCTTCACTTGTAAGTTGTTGATTTCATCAATGTGGTTTTCTGCCATTTGTTTTAGTTTTTTTAGTTTTTGCTGGTGAATCACTATGTTTTCTGATAGTGTTTTTATAGAAAAAAAAGAGTTAATTAGGTGGTAGTTGAATATTCAATTTCAAGTTTTAACTAAATTTATTAACAATCAAATCATAGTTATTAGATAGTAAGATTTTTTTACCATTTAAATGATCATGTATCTTGACAGATGATATTTTATCATTAATAAGAGATGCCACTTGCATTTTTAATCATTACATGTACGTATAACATAAAAAAAACATAATCTGTATTTTTGTCAATCAATACAGTAATCTGTATCTTGTCAATCAATACAGTAAGTGCGTCCAAATTTTTAAACGTGCGTTTGGTTACAACAAAAGTGCGCCTGTTGTTTGTTTTGGTTAACCAGGTTTCTTTTTTAAACGCACCTTATAACGTAACACGATTATAAGGTGCGTTTAAACAAACCAGATTTTACATTCTCTCAATGTTCATCATCTGAAACTTTTTTCAAAGCCATTTTTTATTTATTTTTCTTACTAGGTTCGAGTCCCGTGGGGACCCACGGTTCACCCGAAAGTAAAATGAAAAAAAAGTAGGAAAATAAGAATTGTATTATATGATTTGTTTTGGTTACTAAATGTTTGATAATGCAATATGTATGATTTTTGATGTTAAATGCAAAATGTCATCTAACAGTTTAATGTAACGGAATGATGGATATATCGAGTAAGTAAAGTTTAATTTGACTACTGCAAACTACATAGCATACTATCACAATATCACACGTTACATCATTTGGGTAATATCTATATTCTAATCATAACTAAGCTTAAGCATAGAACACTTATCATTTTGTCACACCCTCAAATTTCCAACTGCGGAGTTCTACCGCGAGGCGTGTGGCATACCAGGATCTAAGTCAACGGTCACAATAAACGACGTCTAAATGTGAAAACGTACGTAAACAAAACCATGCATAAGTTTAAAACCAACATTTAACAGTGCGGAAGCATTAAAGTTTACAAAAGTCATGCATAAATAAAACATAAGTTCAAAAGTTCATGACTCCAAAACGTGCAGATGAGACCCTAGACGCGAGACGACTCCAGTGCGACCACGTGCGCCTATCCGACAGCTGCTACCTTAGCGACCTGAGAAAACATGCTAAAAGAGTCAACATATAATGCTGGTGAGTTCACAGGTTTTAAATTAAACGTTTAAAGTGTTCCTTCGAAAACCGTTACCATCACAATTACTACTATGCTTATGAGAACGCCAAACCAGGCGCAGAATGAGATACTCATACGGGTGAAACCATTACTGACTGAGCCGTGTGTTACCCTTAGTTCCTATGGGCTACCGTCATCGCCGGTAGACCTTGTTTTGTTAGAGACAATATGCACCCGCCCGGTCCGACCGTCGAGTGGGGTTTGTCAGTTCCCAATAGCGCTATCCATATTTCCCCGCCATATACCCATGTTAGTGGTTTCAAGGGATTTTCGATGAACCGTATAGTAAGATAAGTGAGCCATAGTATAACGTGATAAAGAGTCATGAGCCATAAGAATTTAACAAGTCATAAGTCATAAAAGAGTTTGTAAGCATGTTTCTCACCCCGAAAGCAAAAACTGTAAAATGTGGGGCCGTGAACTCACCTTAGGTTGCGTATTCCGTTTAAGAGTAAACCGTATGCGTGATATGAGTAAACCGTCTGTGAGATATGATAGCCCCAACTATTGGCGACCTATCATAAGATATGTGTCAAGTTAGACTAATAACCCATCGGGTTCATTAGTCCCTAAGTCCAGTCCATGACCATTATGTGTCCGAAAAGCATGTTTAACCGACAACCAGACAACGTAAGACAAGACTCGACATCCCATTGGTGACCCGACATTCCACGTGTTAGATAAATATAAGACATCATGCCACATATGCAATTAAACACTTAATACGCGCAACAGTTCACCTAGTCTAGCATAATATCCGATTAACGCATAAACAGGTCCGAACACGTGTTACTAAGTCATTGGGTGAATCCCGGGGTTCCTATCATGTTCCTAGGCGTCAAATCATGTTCCGGGATGTTAAAATATACATACAGCAGCATTACACGCGATTAGGAATCAAACTAGCAATTAGGAAAAGTCAACATGTGATTAGGGTTGGTCAACAGGCGATTACAAGGGCTAATCGCCTATATACACACGAGTAGGCTTCCCCTTCAGGCGATTATGCCCCTAATCGCCTATAGCAGCATGCGATTAGGGTGCTAATCGCCTGCTGCAGCTGTACAATGCAATTTCGCGCGTTTAACCCTCCAAATCAGATCCGAAACGTGTAAAAACACCCAATAATCATCCTAACACATTAACAAACATATTTCAAGCAAAACCCCTAAGTTTTCATCATTCTAACAGTCCCGAATGCGAGCGTTTTCCCAAAATAGCAACTTAGCATGTAAACATCACATCAACATGCAAGAACTTGCCCTAAATAGCAAATATTCAGATTAGATCACATAACCACGTTGTCCGATGGCATCCTACTGTTCTAGCATCATCCTAGAGCAAACCCTAACATCATTCAATCAACAACATACCTCATATCATCCTTAATCATTCAAAATCCTTCAAATGGGTCAAAATATCAAATATCAACAATACACAACCAAAACCATTCAAACTCCTAGGACATCATCATACCAACTTGTAACAGCCATAAACATCATAATAACACAAGAACAACCATGATTCAATCCTAAAAATCCTATCTTTAAACACATATAACACATATAACACATGTAAAGGTGTGGGTTTGTTTAAAAACGGTTTTAAATGGATTTTCAAAGACAAAAACATTTATAAGTCAGGTCTGGACTTTTAGGGAGTAAAACATAATCATTTAAAGGTTTGGGTTTGAAGAACACACCTTGCAATCAAGAGGTGATGATGGAATAAGCTTGAAAATGGTGGTTTTGATGCAAAAACGAGTTCCAGAGGGTGTTTGTGTGTTGGGTTATGTTATGGGACGGCTAGGGTTGCACAAATGATGTTTTGGAGGTCAAGGGTGGTATTTATAGGCGTTTTTAGTCGTTCAGCACGTATCACGCGAGTATGCAGACTTATACGCGATTAGGGAGCCTAATCGCATGACTGTTCATGCGATTGGCCCCTACTCGCCAGTAACATCCTCCTACTCGCCCCTATATTGGCGATTAGGCTATTCCCCATAAGCCTAATCGCCTATAGCCCCTGTGTTCGTGTGTTTTGCGCGTTAAACCCCGTTTTAACACATGTTAGCACATATTCACATACCGACAAGTCACATAATGATTACCAACATATAATGCATGATAAATAACACGTTCCCGCCCGATCACCAATTCCCGGGACCCGAGACTTGCGTATGTTAAAACCCTAATGATGTGCGATTCGACTCGACCGACCTTGTTATGTGTAACGTATGCGCGACTCGCTAAGGTAGACTTACTAAGTTTTCAAAAGTTAGTTACCGAAAGTTGCGGGTGTCACATCATCCCCCAGTTGAAAGAATTTTCGTCCCGAAAATTTCCCGAAGTCGAGGAGAGAAAAATAAATAAGAAGAAAAATTTTCCGGGTCGTCACATCATCCCCCTGTTGAAAGGAATCTCGTCCCGAGATTCTTTCGGCTTCAACAGTGATGTGTGTCGACCTCTGTGCCCAAGTAACGTTTTCCCCAAAATACAACAAGTGAAGGTCATGAATCAAACGTGCCAGTAACAACCGGGAAACCACTTTCCCCTAATATGAGTATGAGACAAGAGACCCCCGATGAAAGCCTACTGGAGCCTACTATGATCGGTATAACTAATCCACTGGTACCGTCCAAGTAGCATCCCCAAAGGACCCTCATCGACCCAAAGAATGAGAAACAGCGGCCAAACCACAAAGAAAACACCCGAAACACGAACGCACAACGATGCGGATAAAAGTATAACCAAAGCGTAACAAGAGATAAGAGAGAATACGTACGGGTAACAGTGTCTGGGTCCACCTGGTTCTCCCTAGCACCGATAACATAAGCATGAGCACGAGTCCACCGGCCACCGCCTTCCTTGTCCCCATCCTTCCCTGCAGTCTCAGTGCCCCCTTGATTCAACTTGGGACAGCTTCGCTTGAAGTGCCCCGCTTCCCCACAATGGAAGCAACCCTGGTTCCCCTGTGGAGCAGGGGTAGTAATAGCAGTAGTCTGAGTCGTCCTGGAAAGGTTGACCCTGCAATCCTTGGCATGATGCCCCGGTTTCTGACAACGCTCACAGCGAAAACTCTCACAAGTACCATAGTGATGAAACCCACAACGTCCACACTTAGGGCTTTTCCCAGCATAGCCCCCCTGTTTCTGGTCCGATGCTGACCCAGAAGCTTCAGTCTTCTTCGCTGCCGGTTGTCGCTGAGTCCCCGATGAACCCTTATCCACGCTTTCCCACTTCCTCTTGTTCTCAGCCGGCGCCTTCACAGATGAGCCCCTAGGAGGCAAGACACCCTCAGAAATCTTCAAGTTGGTCATCTTAGTAGCTGACCGCACAGCCTCTGACATAGTAGTAGGATCCCTAGCAGACACCAATCCCGCAATCTCTGGCACCAAACCCGCAAGATACTGCTCTATCCTCCTATACTCTGGTGTAGACAAACCTGGACACATCACTGCTAGCTCGTTGTGCCTGATCGTGTACTCCTCAACCTCAGAACCAACCATCTTAAGATTCCCATATTCCTGTTCCAACCTCTTAATCTCCTCACGCGGGCAATACTCCTCCTTCAACCTACGCACAAAATCCGCCCAAGGCATGGCGTTGGCCTCCCCAAGACCAAGTGTCTGTGTGACGCAGTTCCACCACGTCAAGGCGGCTCCTACAAAAGTCCCCGAAGCAAACTTCACCCAATCCGCCGCTGGAGTCTCACATAAAGCAAACACCGACTCCGTCTTCTCCAACCACCTGAGTAACTCCACAGCTCCCTCCGTACCCTGGAAGCTGAGAGGCTGACAATCCTTAAACCGCTTATAGGCAACACCTGCCTGAACCGGAGGAGCAGCAGCACCCATGAAAGTCTGCTGGGCTGCCTGAAAAGCAGCTAGTGCCACGCCCAACTGTTGCTGCATCATCTCATTGAGTTCCTCATGCGTCATAGTGATGTTACCACCACCTCTACCCCCACCACGGCGTCCACCTCCGCCCCCACGGCGTCCACCTGCACGTCCACCAGCGCGACCAGACATGTTCTGCCAAAACATGAGACGAGACACTCAGTACCACTAACAAACCAAGCTACAAGTGACCAAACGAACTCGGAATGCGGTTCCAGCATGACCATTAGTCCGAACACAAAGTCCACCAAGATTTTCATGCATTTCGATTTATGATTTCGTGTGCACCCGAAATAACAAATCGCTCTACATGGTCCCCTAGGCGTGCTTCGAGCTAGAACTTCAAGTCACCCGATAACCACATCTCAGAATGATATAACTAACTCAAAAGATCGATAAAGAAGTCCTCTCGGCTGTAACCCAGAGAAGAAAATAAAGTGAAGCTAGAAATAACCAAGGATAAGGTAGGTAATGTGACACTGTGTGGTAAGGAGACCGACACCCCGACAAGGTTAGTATGTTTGCCCAAAAGACACGACTCAAATGTATGTGACCGTCTAGTGTGTGTGACTCGGCTATAGTCTAGACTCTACATGCAGTCCTAGTTCACTATAACCATTGGCTCTGATACCAATCTGTCACACCCTCAAATTTCCAACTGCGGAGTTCTACCGCGAGGCGTGTGGCATACCAGGATCTAAGTCAACGGTCACAATAAACGACGTCTAAATGTGAAAACGTACGTAAACAAAACCATGCATAAGTTTAAAACCAACATCTAACAGTGCGGAAGCATTAAAGTTTACAAAAGTCATGCATAAATAAAACATAAGTTCAAAAGTTCATGACTCCAAAACGTGCAGATGAGACCCTAGACGCGAGACGACTCCAGTGCGACCACGTGCGCCTATCCGACAGCTGCTACCTTAGCGACCTGAGAAAACATGCTAAAAGAGTCAACATATAATGCTGGTGAGTTCACAGGTTTTAAATTAAACGTTTAAAGTGTTCCTTCGAAAACCGTTACCATCACAATTACTACTATGCTTATGAGAACGCCAAACCAGGCGCAGAATGAGATACTCATACGGGTGAAACCATTACTGACTGAGCCGTGTGTTACCCTTAGTTCCTATGGGCTACCGTCATCGCCGGTAGACCTTGTTTTGTTAGAGACAATATGCACCCGCCCGGTCCGACCGTCGAGTGGGGTTTGTCAGTTCCCAATAGCGCTATCCATATTTCCCCGCCATATACCCATGTTAGTGGTTTCAAGGGATTTTCGATGAACCGTATAGTAAGATAAGTGAGCCATAGTATAACGTGATAAAGAGTCATGAGCCATAAGAATTTAACAAGTCATAAGTCATAAAAGAGTTTGTAAGCATGTTTCTCACCCCGAAAGCAAAAACTGTAAAATGTGGGGCCGTGAACTCACCTTAGGTTGCGTATTCCGTTTAAGAGTAAACCGTATGCGTGATATGAGTAAACCGTCTGTGAGATATGATAGCCCCAACTATTGGCGACCTATCATAAGATATGTGTCAAGTTAGACTAATAACCCATCGGGTTCATTAGTCCCTAAGTCCAGTCAATGACCATTATGTGTCCGAAAAGCATGTTTAACCGACAACCAGACAACGTAAGACAAGACTCGACATCCCATTGGTGACCTGACATTCCACGTGTTAGATAAATATAAGACATCATGCCACATATGCAATTAAACACTTAATACGCGCAACAGTTCACCTAGTCTAGCATAATATCCGATTAACGCATAAACAGGTCCGAACACGTGTTACTAAGTCATTGGGTGAATCCCGGGGTTCCTATCATGTTCCTAGGCGTCAAATCATGTTCCGGGATGTTAAAATATACATACAGCAGCATTACACGCGATTAGGAATCAAACTAGCAATTAGGAAAAGTCAACATGTGATTAGGGTTGGTCAACAGGCGATTACAAGGGCTAATCGCCTATATACACACGAGTAGGCTTCCCCTTCAGGCGATTATGCCCCTAATCGCCTATAGCAGCATGCGATTAGGGTGCTAATCGCCTGCTGCAGCTGTACAATGCAATTTCGCACGTTTAACCCTCCAAATCAGATCCGAAACGTGTAAAAACACCCAATAATCATCCTAACACATTAACAAACATATTTCAAGCAAAACCCCTAAGTTTTCATCATTCTAACAGTCCCGAATGCGAGCGTTTTCCCAAAATAGCAACTTAGCATGTAAACATCACATCAACATGCAAGAACTTGCCCTAAATAGCAAATATTCAGATTAGATCACATAACCACGTTGTCCGATGGCATCCTACTGTTCTAGCATCATCCTAGAGCAAACCCTAACATCATTCAATCAACAACATACCTCATATCATCCTTAATCATTCAAAATCCTTCAAATGGGTCAAAATATCAAATATCAACAATACACAACCAAAACCATTCAAACTCCTAGGACATCATCATACCAACTTGTAACAGCCATAAACATCATAATAACACAAGAACAACCATGATTCAATCCTAAAAATCCTATCTTTAAACACATATAACACATATAACACATGTAAAGGTGTGGGTTTGTTTAAAAACGGTTTTAAATGGATTTTCAAAGACAAAAACATTTATAAGTCAGGTCTGGACTTTTAGGGAGTAAAACATAATCATTTAAAGGTTTGGGTTTGAAGAACACACCTTGCAATCAAGAGGTGATGATGGAATAAGCTTGAAAATGGTGGTTTTGATGCAAAAACGAGTTCCAGAGGGTGTTTGTGTGTTGGGTTATGTTATGGGACGGCTAGGGTTGCACAAATGATGTTTTGGAGGTCAAGGGTGGTATTTATAGGCGTTTTTAGTCGTTCAGCACGTATCACGCGAGTATGCAGACTTATACGCGATTAGGGAGCCTAATCGCATGACTGTTCATGCGATTGGCCCCTACTCGCCAGTAACATCCTCCTACTCGCCCCTATATTGGCGATTAGGCTATTCCCCATAAGCCTAATCGCCTATAGCCCCTGTGTTCGTGTGTTTTGCGCGTTAAACCCCGTTTTAACACATGTTAGCACATATTCACATACCGACAAGTCACATAATGATTACCAACATATAATGCATGATAAATAACACGTTCCCGCCCGATCACCAATTCCCGGGACCCGAGACTTGCGTATGTTAAAACCCTAATGATGTGCGATTCGACTCGACCGACCTTGTTATGTGTAACGTATGCGCGACTCGCTAAGGTAGACTTACTAAGTTTTCAAAAGTTAGTTACCGAAAGTTGTCAGGTGTCACATCATCCCCCAGTTGAAAGAATTTTCGTCCCGAAAATTTCCCGAAGTCGAGGAGAGAAAAATAAATAAGAAGAAAAATTTTCCGGGTCGTCACACATTTAGTTGCGGCTTAACGAACTTCAACCAATATCACACATTACATCATTTAGGTAAGGGTAATATCTATATTATAATCATAACTAAGCTTAAGCATAGAACACTTATCATTTAGTTGGGGCTTAACGAACTCCAATCAATGGTCCATTTTCATTACTTCAATCAAAATCTTCCAACTCTTGCTCATTGATAGCTGATTTTCAGCTTCGAAGTTGTTATCATTGTCATCACGATCCTCGGAGTACAGCTCATTTTCAATAATTTATGAAAACCTCCACCATTGTATTCCATATTTGTGTTCTACATAAAATATAGTTGTTGTAAAGATATGGATACGGTGATAAGTAAATCAAGAAACAATCCTTAACCCACTTACTTGAATGGGTAGCTTAAATTTTCATGTTATCTCTCCAATGGTTCAAACCGATTACATAGCTAAAAAACAATTAATAAGAAAATGGGTCCAATGTCACATGCTGCAATATAAATTTCCTATATTTTATTAAAAAATAGACACCAAAAGGATCAACCCCAGACCCATTTCAACATGTAGCCAAAAGGACCCATTGTACACACACTTTAGGCAACTTTTGACATGTTACAAAAAGCTGCCAAAAAAACGTCATTATTTAAACTGTGTAAATATAGTACTTAACAATTAAAAATCTTAATAAATAACATCAAAATCATAATCAATCATTCAAATCAATGACATTAAAATAATCCACGTCTGAAATTAACTTACCCGTTATATACAAATTATTATTAACATCTTAAAATTAGCACACTTAAAATTAGCACACTTATTGAAATCAAGATGATGATTATCGTTTAGTTACAACTGATTAAAGGAAAGTCGTAATATCAAAATGAAAGTCGGTCAACAATGTTAAAATGAAATTCGTAATATTAGTAACATCAGTAAATAAGATTAAAAATCTTAATAAATAACATCAAAATCGTAATCAATCATTCAAATAAATGACATTAAAATCATCCGCGTCTCAAATTGCCTTACCCATTATATACAATTTATTATTGACATCATTAGTAATCATTATTAGTTGTACAGAAAGTAACATTTTGAAAATTTATATTATCATTTAATTTTGTTGTTAAATTTGGTATGACGATTAAATGATTTTATTATTTGTTAAGGTTTATATAGTATTGTTGTGTCTCGAACAATTCTGCAAAATCGGAAATAATGTGCCTCGATTGACGTGATCGAGTATGAATATTTATTTATATATTTGAATTATAAAAATAGAAGGATTGGTAATTGACGTGAATTGGTCAACAACGCTTAAAATTAACACAATCAAACTCAAAGACATAAAGTCAAAAAATTGACCTCCATCAAATTAACAAAAACGTAAAAAAGTTTTTACTCATATTTGATCAACAATATTAAAATTAAGGTCGTAATATTAGTAACAGCATTGAAAATTATCTTGAATACATTATATATTTTAGGAAACTATTAAATAGATTTAAATTATATTTATTATTAAAAGAATAATAAAAGTGTAGGAAAATGAATGTACACTCCTATCTTTGGATTATATATAAATTATAAACTGTTAAATAGATTTAACATTGTTAAATAGATTTAAATAAATGTTTAAAGGAAAGTCGTATATGTTTAAAAGAATATCGTTTCATTTCAAATGATTAAAGGAAAGTATTTAAATTATAAAAATGGGAAGGATTGGTAATTGACGTGAATTGGTCAACAACGGTTAAAATTAGCACAATCAAATTCAAAGACATATAATCAAAGAATTGACCTCCATCAATTTAACAAAAACGTAAAAAGTTTTTATACAAATTCGGTCAACAATATTAACATTAAGGTCGTAATATTAGTAATAGCATTGAAAATTATTTTGAATACATTATATATATTTTAGGAAACTGTTAATTATATTTAAATTATATTTATTATTAAAAGAATAATAAAAGTGTAGGAAAATAAATGTACAGTGTTATCTTCGGATTATATTTAAATTATAAACTGTAAAATAGATTTAAATAAATGTTTGAAAGAAAGTCGTATATGTTTAAAAAAAAATATCGTTTCATCACAATTGATTAAAGGAAAGTTGTAATATCATAATTAAAGTCGGTCAACAATATTAAAATGAATTTCGTAATATTAGTAATATCAATAAATAAGATTAAAAATCTTAATAAATAACAACCAAATCATAATCAATCATTCAAATCAATGACATTAAAATTATCATAAATAACATTAAAACTCTTCATAAATAACAACAAAATCATAATTTAAATTTCAAAATCAATGACATCTTGTGGTACAACCTTAGTAACAAACATTTTGTGCTCGATTGAACACCATTTGAAGACACAGTATTCGCCAATGGAAGTATCTTTTGATTGAAGTAAATCAGGTCATCTAATCACAGTCAACTTTTACAAAAGAATTATGTATAGAAAATTTAAAATGTGTAACTAATTATAAAATAAGAATATTGTAAACATAAATGTTGAATATGCAAATAACAAACCTAGCGACTTGTGAAACAATTTCTGCACGTAATATTAGTATTAGTAATTAGTAATATATTCGTAAAAATAGTAATAGAAAATTTTAATTCGGTCAATAAGATATAAATGGATTAAAATTAAAAATCGTAATATTAGTTTTAGTATTAGTAATATATTCGTAATTTAATTGGGTCAATTCGGTCAATAATAAATAAATGAGCTTAAAAATCGTAATATATAACATTAAATTCGATCAATTATTATTAATGTCATTAAAACTCATAATAAATAGCATTAAAAAATGAATAAATCCTATTAATTGCAGGTAAAACCAATAATAATTCATAAAAATATATTAAACATAATTTCATAGTAACATTAATATAAATAAATGAGATTAAAAAATCGTAATAAATAACATTCAATTCGGTCAATTATTATTGTCAATTAGAATTAGTAATATATTCGGTCAACAATACTATTTTTACGAATAGTAAAACTAAAATCGTAATATTAGTTTTAGTTAATATTAATAATTATTAGTAATTAGTAATATATTCGTAAAAATAGTAATAGAAAATTTTAATCCGGTTAATAAGATATAAATGGGATTAAAATTAAATATCGTAATATTAGTTTTAGTATTAGTAATATATTCATAATTTAATTCGGTCAATAATAAATAAATCAGATTAAAATTAAAAATTGCAATATTAGTATTAGTAATATATTCGTAAATTAATTCGGTCAATAATAAATAAATGAGCTTAAAAATCGTAATATATAACATTAAATTCGGTCAACTATTATTAATGTCATTAAAACTCATAATAAATATCATTAAAAAATAAATAAATTCTATTAATTGCAGGCAAGACCAATAATAATTCGAACGAACAGTAATATAAATAATATTAAACATAATTTCATAAAGACAGATTAAACATAATTTCGTAGTAATATTAATATAAATAAATGAGATTAAAAAATCATAATAAATAACATTTAACTTGGTCAATTATTATTAATGTCAATAACATTTATTCTAACATACTAAAAATACATTAAAAATAATTAAATCTTATTTAACATAAACTCGAAAAAAGTAATATAAATAAATGAGATTAATAATTTTAATAAATAACATTAAATTCGGTCAATTATTATTAATGTCAATAAATAATATTAAACATCTTAATCTTAATAAATAACAGTAAAAATGAATAAATCTTATTAATTGCAATCAAGACTAGTCATAATTCGTAAACATAGTAATATAAATAAATGAGATTATAAATCTTAATAAATAACCTCAAAATCGTAATCAATAATTCAAATAAATTACATTACAAACATAAAAAATCGTAATTTTAATTTGAAAATCAATGACTTCTTGTGGTGGAACCTTTGTAACAAACAGCCTGTGCTAGATTGAACACCATTTAAAGACACAATATTCGCCAATAGAAATATCTTCTAATTGAAGCAAACTAAATTTGTAATATATTCATAAACATAGTAATAGAAAATTTTAGTTCGGTCAATAAGATATAAATGAAATTAGAATTAAAAATCGGAATATTAGTTTTAGTATTAGTAATATATTCATAATTTAATTTGGTCAATAATAAATAAATCAGATTAAAATTAAAAATCATAATATTAGTATTAGTATTAGTATTAGTATTACTATTAGTATTAGTAATATATTCGTAAATTAATTCGGTCAATAATAAATAAATGAGCTTAAAAATCGTAATATATAACATTAAATTCGGTCAATTATTATTAATATCATTAAAAGTCAAAATAAATATCAATTAAAAATAAATAAATCCTTTTAATTGCAGGCAAGACCAATAATAATTCGAATGAATAGTAATATAAATAATATTAAACATAATTTCATAAAAATAGATTAAACATAATATAATTTCGTAGTAATATTAATATAAATAAATGAGATTAAAAAATCATAATAAATAACATTCAACTCGGTCAATTATTATTAATGTCAATAAATAACATTAATTCTAACATATACTAAAAATACATTAAAAATAATTAAATCTTATTAAACATAAATTTGAAAAAAGTAATATAAATAAATGAGATTAATAATTTTAATAAATAACATTAAATTCGGTTAATTATTATTAATATCAATAAATAATATTAAACATCTTAATAAATAACAGTAAAAATGAATAAATCTTATTTATTGCAATCAAGACTAATCATAATTCGTAAACATAGTAATATAAATAAATGAGATTATAAATCTTAATAAATAACCACAAAATCGTAATCAATAATTCAAATAAATTACATTACAAACACAAAAAATCGTAATTTTAATTTGAAAATCAATGACTTCTTGTGGTGGAACCTTTGTAACAAACAACCTTTGTTGGATTGAACACCATTTAAAGACATAATATTCGCCAATGGAAATAACTTCCAATTGAAGCAAACTAAAATCGTAATATTAGTATTAGTGTTAGTAATTAGTAATATATTTGTAAAAATAGTAATAGAAAATTTTAATTCGGTCAATAAGATATAAATGGGATTAAAATTAAAAATCGTAATATTAGTTTTAGTATTAGTAATATATTCGTAATTAGTTCGGTCAATTCGGTCAATAATAAACAAATGAGCTTAAAAATCGTAATATATATCACTAAATTCGGTCAATTATTATTAATGTCATTAAAACTCATACTGAATAACATTAAAAAATGAATAAATTCCATTAATTGCAGACAAGACCAATAATAATTCGTAATATTAGTTTTAGTATTAGTAATATATTCGTAATTTAATTCGGTCAATAATAAATAAATAAATGAGCTTAAAAATCATAATATATAACCCTAAATTCGGTCAATTATTATTAATGTCATTAAAACTCATACTAAATAACATTAAAAAACAAAATAAATCCTATTAATTGCAGGCAAGACCAATAATAATTCATAAAGATAGTTTAAACATAATTTCGTATAATATTAATATAAATAAATGAGATTAAAAATTCGTAATAAATAACATTCAATTCGGTCAACAATACTATTTTTACAAATAGTAAAAAGTAAAATCATAATATTAAAAATAAATGAGAATTATTTAGTTCATAAATGAAGGTTAAATTGATTAATAATCAATCATTTATAATAAAAAATAAATGAGGCTTATATATGGTAAATTGAAATTCATATTAATATTAATATAAATTTGGTCAATTATTAAAAGATAGTAATAAATAACATTAAATTCGGTCAATTTTTATTAATGTAAATAAATAACAATAATTCACATTCAAATTTCAGATTAATGACATTAAATTCGGTTAATTATTATTAATGTAAATAAATTACAATAATTCAGAATTAATGACATTAAATTCGGTCTAATATTACAAGAATATTAAAATAATTTCGAAAAACAGTAATATAAATAAATGTGATTAAAAAAAATTCGAAAAACATTCAATTATTACAATAATATTAAACATAAATTCGAAAAACAGTAATTCAAATAAATTACATTAAAAACATTAAAAATCGTACCAACCAAGATTGTCCTTCGTATGTGGTAACTGTAACGTCTCTGTTGTGTATGTTTTTAGACAACAGAAATTTGTTCATGGCCTTCAGCACAGTCTGGATTGACACGTTAAAAACAACATTAAAAAATAAAGAATCATTTTTGAAAATTAAATAGGCATATGTACATGAAAATAACAAATATACCAAAACTGTTGCCGAAGGGTCATGCAATACCTTGAAGAATTGAGAACCATTATGATAAGACATAATAGCGTTTGTGTCTTCGGATCAAATCCTGTTTTTCAAATGTTAAAATATAGCATTACTAAATCCGATCGAATAGTAAATCCGATTCAATATATGTCTAAAAAAACCGTGATGACAATAATAAAATTAACGTAAATCTGATTGAACGCAATCCTTATTATCCCTTTATCACAATCCGATTGAATATGTGTTTATCACAAATACGTTCATCACAAATCCATTTCATTAGAACATGTGATAAACACAAGAATGATTTCAAATGGTAATTAGATTATGAAATATTAAAAAGAATAAAAAAAGTAACAATAGGAATCGATAGTATCTTTGTTATCCCTTTATCACAAATCCGATTGAATATATGTTTATCACAAATCCGTTTCATTAGAACATGTGATAAACACCAGAATGATTTCAAATGGTTATTAGATTAGGAAATCTTAAAAAGAATAAAAACAATAACAATAGGAATTGATAGTATGTTTGTTATCACTTTATAATAAATCCGATTGAATATGTGTTTATCACAAATCCGTTTATCACAAATCCGTTTCATTAGAACATGTGTTTAAGAAGAATGATTTCCACGTAAAAGAATAAGAATTTTCATTCGGTTTGATTTGTTCTTAATAATGTTAACAATATAAAAAAGTCAAAATAATAATAGGAATCAACATTAGAAGAGTAGTATGGATGTTTACCTTTAATCAGTTGTGGATAATCAACAAATGATGCAAGGTGAAGAAGAAAGATTGAAAGATTTGTTAGGAATTAGGAAGAATAGGAGAGTTTTGATATGGAGAATGAAAAAAAAAATAAAAGAAAAAGGTTTTTATAGTCATAATTTGGAGCTCCATATTAGTTGTTGGATCATAAAGGCCCTCTCTAAGGCATTGATTCAACCCAAGTGACCTCAATTATTATATAGATAGAATAGATATTATTAAAATCGTAAGTTTATGTGATTATTACATGCGTTGATTGTGATTTTTGAATTTGATTTTACTGATTTTATCAAATGGTTTATAATAAGAACTATTAGGATATGGGAAAAAGGCATTTTAGGTGTTTCGTAGGGTCTTACCTTTTGTTTTCACGTTATGCGGATTTTATATGTTTGTCTTCCTGTATGTTTGTGCATAGCTTGTTTATGGTGGTATAGTGTCTATTCTTTTGATGCATTGTTTTCAATGTCTATGATGTTATCAATAGTTGTGTGTGTGTATATCTTCCTCGTTGTTTTTTTATTTTTTATTTTTTGGGTGTGTGTGTGTGTTTTTCGTTGTGTATTTGAGCAGAGGGTCTCACTATAAGCGGTCTCTCTATCCCTAAGGGTAGAGGTAAGGCTTGTCTATATCTCACCCTCCCCAGACCCTACTAATAGCTTTGCTATTTGTGGGATTTACTGGGCTTGGTTGTTGTTGTTGTTGTTTGTAATACTATGTTTTTGTTATTTTTCTGCAAATACGTTTTTGATTGATTTAATCGAATGTTTTTTGATTTATGTAATGATTCTGAACGTTTAATCGTTTGAAACGATGAAAAATCTGGTTCAATCGTTTAAAAATCTTGTTTGATTATACGTTTATTCGAATGTTTTTGAATGTCTGTGGTTACGATTTCTGAAAAATTTAAACGCCTTGTTCCTAATTTACCCCTGGTTAGACTAACACAAATGTGATTAGGGTTGTTAATTATCATCTTGCCACCGCTTAAATCTAATAACTCAGAACGTTTTTTACGCTTTATACGTTAAGAAGGTTTGTATGCTATTTCTTCCCCAAAAAAACAATGTTATTTCTTCCCAAAAAAAACAAATGGCAAAATGGTAATAAAGTAGTGGTTAGGAGAAGCCAAAAATTAAGCCTCACTCACCGACTAGATATTTAGAAACGCAATAAATTTTTTTTGATCAGCTTGGAAACGCAATAATAAATTAATAATTAATATTAATATTAATATTAAATTAGTAATTAAATTAATAATAACAATAAGAAAAAGCTAAGGTTTCGTTGGCAAAAAGAAAGCCAGTCTTAAATAGGTCGACCGACTCCTCCAACACCCCCCTCCCCTCCCCCTCACAATAACAATAATAATATTATTATTATCGCCCCACCCCCAATTTCAAATTCAACAATAAAATCCTCTCTATTTCTTCTTCAATCATCCCTTAATAATATTAATAATAATTTACCCAATCACAGGTGGGTCAAATAACCTCATCGCTTTTGTTTCAATTATCGTTACATCAATTCGTTTTACAGATCGACGTTTGTTTTTGTTTCTTTTGTAATTCCGTTTCTTTTTGTTCGTTTTGGCTGTAAAGATCGGTCTGGGGTGTTGATGTATGCTAGTTTGGATCAATTTGAAATTAATTTCGTTTGTTTTGGTTGAAATTAGGGTTTCGTTTTGTTTATTTTAATTTTATTAAATTGATTGTTTATTGTATTGGTTTTGGTATGTGTTTGTGATTGTTTTGAAGTTTGTATACGATCTGTATAATTATGTCATATTGGTAGGCAAATTAATAAACTTGATAATAATAATATGTCTTAGTTGATGTGTTTGATATAATTTTGAAGCATAAAACCGGACAAGTTTGTTTATTTATGGAAATTTTGATGAATATTTTAATTTCTGTCTTTTTTTTTTTCTTTTTTATATTTATTATATAATGAAAGATGCCTTAAAACTTTTGTCAATCAGTTCAATAGCGGCGCAACTTGTAGCCCGTTTACCGGCCGCCCGCTTGTAAAAATTGTTGGTTTTAATGAAACTATTTATTCCATATTATATAGATATTAACTTGAATTCTGTTAAGTTTTCAATTATTAAGTTCAAATTGTCAGCTTTTGTTCCTACTGTTCTATTGTTTTATTTTTTTTTTATAAGGTTTGAATCATACAGGCAGACAAATTCACAGAATTGACAATTTTGTATCTCTGTCTTTAAGTTTTTAATAAAATTTTGAAGCGTTAAACCCGGAAAACTTAATAGATTTATGGCGCTTTGGTGAATGTTTTAGTTGCTGCCTTTTTTCAATGGAAAATGTTTCAGGACTGTGTCGAACACTTCATTAACTGTAAATTTTGTAAAATTTTCAACTTATAAGCTCAAAATTTGAAGTCTTGATTAGTTATTGTTCTTGTAATTGTCTCTGTTTTTTGTTGAAAGCGTTTCTCTTAGTTGCTTGTTTTTGTATCTTGATTTTGGGATATACTTGTGATTGTCATGAAGTCTACGATCTGTATGTTTATTTACTAACGATAAGCGTAATTTAGAAAGATTGCTAGCTTGTAGATATGGGATTTTTTCTTTCGTTCTTTGTTAGTTTTCAGGATGTGTATTCAATTATGTATTTTCAATTATGTATTTTCTGCAGGATTTTTGTTCAACCTGGTTCATTGTTGCTATTTTCTTGCGTTTGGTTTTAAGATCATTAAGATTGAATCATAATGCACAACTTGAATCAAATTCTAGAACTTGCCTTTTCATATCTTTTTTGAAGTGTTTGATAAAAAATTGAAGCGTTAAAACCGACCGACAAATTCATATATTTATGGCAATCAGATGTATGTTTTAATTGCTGCCTTTTGTTTTAATGGAAACTGCTTTAGAACTCTTATCGGACACTTTAATCTAGATATTAACCGTGAATTTGACAATTTGTAAAATTAAACTTATATGATCAAAATTCGAAGTCTTGTTTAGTTATTGACATTGTTACTATTGTTTGAGTTCTTTTTGGAAACCTTTTCATTCCATGATTTATTTGAACCAAAATTTGAAAGGGATTGCATATCTGTTCATGACTAGTTATGTACATCTCGTGCTTTGTGCAATCTAAAGAGCAAGCGAGTCTGATTTACGCAAGTATTAAGTTATTATAACCTGTTTTGAAAAAACCTACCTTGATTAAATTGCTTCAGTTGCTGATTTAGCGTACGCTAGATTGACTTGTGCTTGCTCATGTCTTCATATTATCTGAATCTTCTTTCTTAAATTTAATTGGGATTAAGATTGTTTGATTGAAGCTTTTTCTTTGAGTTGGTAATCAAATAGTACTTTTTTCTTTCCTTTTCACTCTTATCCAACTTGGGTTATCCCGCTTAATGTATGTATACATATATAGAAGGCCGTTTAAGCTTAGGTTATCCCGCTTAATGTATGTATACATATATAGAAGGCTGTTTAATCTAGAAGCAATTTTAGTAGATAACTACGACAACAGAATAAACACATGTATCTATTGCTTTATCTGTGATACATTGTTGTCCTTTACATATGAATTTGATAATACAGATACACAGATCACATAAGTGAGTATACAGTTGCTCGTTTATAGTTGGTGGTTATGCCTATTGATGATTTTCAGTAGAACTATAACATTGGATCAACTAGAAGAGTAGAGGCATTGTAGGGTCATTGGGTCTGCCAGTTTTATCCAAAATAGATTGGTTTTTGGTTGGGTCCTTAAGTTATTAGAATTCGCCAAAGTTTATTTTGTTACAGCTGGTTACCTTAAAAATGCAATCCAAATGCCCTTTATTGCTGCCGCCTCATGGCAAAAAGTACGTGATAAGTATCTTTAGTTTTATGCTTCGTTAATTTTTTATAGAAAAATTTGACAGATGGAATCTACCAAAGAGACAGCGGCACCAGAGGGCCCAATCCTTTGCATCAACAACTGCGGCTTCTTTGGGAGTGCAGCGACCATGAACATGTGTTCCAAGTGCCACAGAGAGATGATATTGAAGCAAGAAAATGCCAAATTTGCAGCTTCATCCTTTGATGACATCATCAATGGGGGTGGTTCAGGGAGTGATGCCGGAAAGGATGTCGTGGCTGCTGATGTCATCAAGGCCGCAGTCCAACCAGCTGCACCGGTGGAGTTGAATGTGATTCCACTTCAAGCATGTTCTGATGACTCATCTTCAAGTCAAGTCCCTGAGGTGAAAGCCGGACCCAAGAGATGCTCCACTTGTCGCAAACGGGTTGGTTTAACAGGCTTCAACTGCAAATGTGGTAATATTTTCTGCTCTGCTCACCGCTACTCTGACAAACACGAGTGTCCTTTCGATTACCGAGGTGCTGGTCGTGATGCCATTGCCAAGGCTAATCCTGTGGTCAAAGCTGAAAAGCTTGACAAGATATGAAGAACGGAATTCGGTCAAAAGGTAGTCAAAAGTATGAAAATGGTTCTACTATTACTCAAAAAGTCTCTCTATCCATGTCTTGTGAAGTTGCCAGTTTAGGTGCCCTGTCTGTTTGAAAATCCGATCTTGAATGCCGTAAAGACGGGCACCCGATGCCCGTGTTATGGACATACTTATTCTACTTGTTGATTGGTAGGGATGATTCGGTTTGGTTTGGTTTGTTTCGGTTGCGTTGTGTGTCTTGTTTGTCTTAAAACATATTGCATGGATGGATCTTTCTGTGTTAAATCTGTAATTTGTTCTCATTATTAGTCTCTTCATCTTAGTTTTCTTTAACGGTTAGTAGCCTAAACTTAAGATCACAAAAATTACAATAATATTTATTAAGAGCTTCATGAGTACATTAATATTTGGCACACACCAGTTTAGGAATAACCCTTGAAGTTGCATTTTTTGGACCTCTGCACATTCAAGTAACACATACGTATCAGTGGTTTTATTCTCACTGATGTGAATGGAGAGTTTGCTTTATATTTGAAGCAGATACTCTTGATCATTTTACCTTCAGACACAAATAGTCACGGAATCTCTTTACAAGAAATAGGGGTGAGCAAATGTCGGTTCGGTTCGGTTTTTTACATATAACCGAAACCGATAACTGAAGTTCGGTTTTAGGAAAAACCATAACCGTAACCGATCGGTTACGTCGGTTCGGTTAATTCGGTTAATATGTCGGTTATCGGTTCGGTTTCGGTTATGTTCGGTTAATATCCAAACATAAAACTTGTGCAAACTTGTAAACTTAAAATAGTTAGTACAGTGTTTGAATCTTTTTCAAGATACAAATATATATGAAAACGCAAGTAAAATACATGAAATACCGAGGAAACAAATAAAAAAAATGCTTCAACTATATGTATATACATGAAAAATACATGAGTTATAAAAGATATATTTCAAGTACATAGATGTATATGAAAGATACCAGAAATACATGAAAATATGTTCCAAATACATGGATATATTGTTGATGCGTTTTGCGACTAAGGATTGGATAAACATTATTAACATATGTTAGTGACTTGGCCGAAGGTAGATAAATGGGGCGAAGGTAGATAAGAATGGGCGAAGGTAGATGGATAATGGGCGAAGGAAGATTGGAACTGACAAGAAGACACATTCGACCAGTAGAAGTGGGCGAATGTGGAAAAGACTCACGTTCGACCAGTGAAAAGGGGCGAACGTGCAGTATCTATAAATAGGTTTTGTGATTTTGATTATGTAACAGAGTTGTCAGTTGTGTCTGTGTTAGGTCAGGTTCAGAGGTTGTTTTGAGAAATTGTGTGTGTGTTCTAGATTAACATAAAACTGATTGTAAAAGCTTATTTGAAAGAAGTTAATCTATGAAATGATGTTGAAAATGATCTTGATTGCGTTTTGATTTGTGTTTTATCAATTTGTTCAGAACTAGGGTTTCCGCACCTAGTTTTGTGACTTGTATGATCGTATAATCCTGTTTTAGCTAAAATCTTTCGCTCACAAAGTGGTATCAGAGCATAGAGGATCATACAATAACAAATTTGATAAAATCAGAGCTGATTTGGACATGTTTTTGACCTAAATACATCTGTTTTTACATAAACATTGTTTTTTAAGTGTTTTTTGATCGAATTAAAGGAGAATTTGTGGTCGAATTCAAGTTTTCCAAAAATTAAAGTTGCTCCAAATCAATTCCGAAACATAACCTGATTGAGATCATTCAAATCCATGAACTTTTGAAAATCTGAGATCAGAATAACCGTTTTTCAAACAATAACCGTTTTTCAAAAATGAAATCTGATCGTGGTGGGCGAACCTGGAACCTGACTTGAGTTTAGTGGTCGAACGTGTTGTAGAGTGGGCGAACCTGAGTAGTTAGTGGTCGAATCTAAAATTTTGTGTAGAACTTTTCACTTTCGGGTACAGATTTTCACATTCGACCGGATTATATTTGGGCGAAAGTGGAAGGGTGTTATTTTGTGTTTACATTATGGTCATATCTACGTTCGGGTGTTACTGTTTGGGCGAACATAGAATCAGAAGGGTCGAGAGTGATAAAGTTTGGACGAACCTAGAGTATTTCGGGCGAACCTAGGATTTTGTTGAAAATTTTTCTAAGTGTTGAGATTTTTTTTGTTTGTGATCATGTGGCGTTTTCAAACTACTCCGGGATCAGCAACAACACAACCACAACAGCAAACGATGGACCCATGGACAGTGGCAGCGCAAAAGACGAACACACAGTCTTCACAACCACTTAACTACATGGCAACAACGAGCACGATGCCTCAAAGTGTAGCACATCCGGCACTACAATCTGATTACTGGGGAGTAGCAGCAGCGGCGGTAAATACTCAAACTACTAATGCTATTTCTACTTTGATTAAGGATTTGTCTACAGGTAGTGGAACTCGGCCACCGAAGCTCATGGAAATGCAAGAGTATAATCAGTGGCATACCATGTTCAAGATCCATTTGGAAGGCATGGGAGTGGAAGGAGCAGAGGCATGGAGCATGATTGTTAAAGGTTACACAGCACCGATTTTGGAGAATACAGGTGAAATGATTCCTTTGGAAAGCTTAACTGAGGACGAGAAGAAGAAATATGTGGTGGAGAAGAAGGCTTTTTCCCAATTGACACAGGCAATCACAAGTGACCTGTTGCATCAGTTTGGGACATGTACTACATCAAAGCAGCTTTGGGATAAGCTTAAGAGGAAGCATGATGGTAATGAGAAGACTAGGAGCCTGAGAATGGAAGAATTGGTCAAAGAGTTTGAGAATTTTTCTTTTATTAATAATGAAACTCTAAAAGAACTAACTCCTAGATATATGCATTTGTTGTCTGAATTGTCTAGTTATGGTGTACAGATTCCAATGACTAAGCAGGTGGATAAGTTTGCAGATGCTTTACCACCACAATGGGATCAGCATGTGGAAGTTCTCAGAGAGAAGGATGCTTATCAATTCTGGACTATTTCAGAGTTTATCGAAAAGCTGGAGAACAAAGAGTTGGAGGATAGGAGGAAAGCTAGAAGGTCACAGATTCCTCAGAATCCCAGTTTGTATTTTGGAGGCACTTCAGTTCCAGTTGGTAACTCGAGCTCAGGAAGCATTGCACCACATGTTGCATGTATTTCCAATGTCATGGAATCATCAAAACCAACCACCAACTACTTGACACAAACATCATCCTACTCACAACCATCATACACACCACCACAATACAATTCCTACATTTCACCACTCTCCCCAATGCAACAAGCAGGTTTTTACACCGCTAACCAATCACAACAACCAGTAAACCAAGTTACTCAACCTAATCAACAACCGGTGGTTTTGGATACATCTAACTTGGGAAATGTGACTGTGGAGGTTGCTCAGCAACACATTGCATTAGTCTCAGCAATGGTTTCATCCTACAATGGGTTAGTTGCTAGTCAGATTGGGAACAACAACTTAACCAACGAAGACTATGCACAGATAGACAAGGAAGAGATGGAACTCATTGACATTCAATGGGCTTTTGCGAGTATCATGAGAAGAGCAACAGAGTTCATTGAGAAAACAGGTAGGACTGATTTGGCAACTTCTCCCAACACAACCTACGGATTCAACAAGGAGAAGGTTACGTGTTTTAATTGTGGAGAAAAAGGACACTTTAAAAGGGAATGCACCCAGCCACCTAAACAAGGTAATCGAAACCCTTTCAATGCAAATTACCAGAACCGTCAACAACAAAACCAAGTTTCTTACCAAAATAACAACAACTACCAAAACCGAAACTTTAACAACCAAAACAGACAACCAAACACTCAAAACCAGATTCAAAACCAATCTCCTAACAACACAAACCGAACAGTTGTACCTATCACTACACCTAATGAGACTCAACAGAATGCGAGTCAGAACCAAGCTTTGGTGACTCAACAGGATGAAAGGTTTGACTGGTCGGGTATGCAAATAGGAGTTGAGGAAGTGACTACTGGTGGGAATGTGGCATGTGTTGCTTATCAGGTTGATATGGAAGAGTCGGTGGCGGTTGATGAGAAGAAAGAAACTGAGGAGTGTGAAAGTGATGATTCTGAGACTGAGATGGAAGTGGAGAATGAACCTGTTGAGGTTAAGGCTGAGGAAATGAGTTCTGGAATGGTGATTGATTCTGTTACTGATGTTCCTGAAGATTGTAGATCAGTTTATTCAGATTCTGAGAGCGAATCAGACACAGAGGCAAGTGTTGATTCTTTAGATGATGATATTGATCAGTTGCTGGCAGAAGCTGACTTTTTGATGACGAGGAAGTCGTGCATTGCTGATGATGCTTTCACCAAGATTGACTACTCCAAGTTTTTCACTGGAAAGGAAGCTCATTTCGCGTTGATGGCCATGACTGAACCGCCAAAACCTGTAAGTTCTGAATCTAGCATTGATGTTATGAGTGATAAATATTGTGGAACATGTGATAGATTGACTGAGGAGAATAAACAACTCCGAATTTCTCGTGATAGTGCTATCATGAACAGTCAATCTACTCGCAAAGAGTTGAATGCTTTCAACAAAGTATTAGATGGCTATAAAAAGGACATTTCCGACTTGAAAAACACTTTGTCATTGAAACAATTGGCTATAAACAACTATATCAATGAAATTGAAAACACCAAGTTGGAAATGGCAGCCATAAAATGCTTTGCTGAAAAGGTGAACAAAAAGTTGGAAAGTTATAAGAATGTTGCTTATGTGGTAGATCATATCATTGATGATAACACCACTAATTACAAGTCTGTACCATCTCCGGTTCTTTTTGAAAATCATAACTATCACCAAGTTATACCGGAGAGTTCGGTAAAATCAGACTCATCATCGGAAATGGAATCTAATACCTCGAGTATTGGTGATCCTTATTCCGATGTGAGACCGATTTTAGGCTTGAATGATGAGGGTGTTTATGCTGAAAGTGTGAATTCAGACTCAGAGAATGATGATACTGGTAGTGATCAAACTGTTAATGTATGTGAGATTCCAAAAGAAAATCACATCATTACTACTGAACCAGTGTCACCATCTGATCATGTTCATCCGATGGCAAATGCTAATCGTGATAAAAAGTCTGAAAAGAATGATGTTAAGAAAGATAATGGTGTTAAGAATGTTGTTAAAAAGAATGAGTTGAATGAACCAAGTGACAAACCTGTCAAAGTGTTCTATCGGATGGAAGGATCCGATAAGATCATTTCTGATGAGGAATTTCCAATCAAAAACGTTAACTATTCTAAACTTGACAAAATCTGGCAAGAAAGCACTATTTGGTTTCCAAAACATGAGAGAACAAACGAAATTCCACCAGAAATTTTAAAGAAATTGTTTTCGGATGTTCCTCAAGAACCAAAGGTCCATGTCACCGAGTTCATTCGACCAAATGACAAAGCAAATGGTTTTCATGAGCCCACTTACTCGAAAGGACCACTTCCTGAGAGTTTGAGGAATCAACAGTATAATGATCAATTTCCTGTTAGATCATTTGCTCCACCAAATGCTCATTATGTTTTTGAAGAATATCGAAAATGCTTTAAATGTGGAGAACGTGGGCATTTACTTGCTCAGTGTCCATATGTAAGGCATAAAAGACATGAGGTTGAAGTTAGAAATTCCATAAGAAAGCCGATTGATCATTATGTTCCACCACATAGACGGGTTGTTCCTCAACAACAACAGTTTTATAATCAAAACAATTTTCAAATGAGGAACAATCGTCCAATCAAATATGATCAAAGAAATCGGATTGCTATGGAACAATCATGGAGAAAACCTGTGGTGAACACAACAGTTGATAGACAAAAAGTTCCACAAAAACCAATTGTCAAATCAAATGTTGGACCTAAGTCTGTTAACTCAGATAAGGTAGCCAAGAAAGTTACTTTTGTTAACAATGTTCAGAAACCAATTGAGAAACCAAAATCTCAAATTCGTATTCTTAAAAGGTCTGAACAATCTTGGACACCTAATGGTACTCCAGGAGCTTCTACTTCGAAGGTAAGTGAGAAAAATGAAAGTGTTTTGAACAATCAGAAAAAGATTGATCCAAAACAGAAAGTTGTTGAAAAAGTTAATGAGGATGTTTCTTTGAAAACCAATGTTCAAAGGCCCAAGACTCAGGCTTGGGTCCCCCGAAAGAACTAAATGTTTACTTTTTGTGTGCAGGGAGCTTCAGCTGGCCCTATTAGCAGTCTATGGATTGTTGATAGTGGAGCTTCAGGCCACATGACGGGGGATCTCGCATTGCTGTTTGATGTGAAAAACATTAATGGAGGGTATGTCGCTTTCGCGGGTAATAAAGGAGGATATATCACGATGGAAGGAAGCGTGAGTAATGGGATTGTGACTTTCGAGCGGATTTCTTATGTCAAGCAGATAGACTATAATCTGTTGAGCGTCAGTCAAATATGCGATAAACAATTTTCTGTGCATTTTGATGACAAATCCTGTTATATTCTCAAACCGGGCTTCAAAATTCCAAAGGAGTGGGTAATGTTGATGGCACCTCGAGTCAACAATCTCTATATTCTTGACATGTCCAAGGCGATGACATCACAGGGGCAAATAACATGCTTTCTATCCAAGGCGACCGAGAAAGAATCGATAATGTGGCACCGCAGAATGGGGCACATTCATCTGAGGAAAATGAATCAATTGGTGAGAAATGGGCTTGTCGATGGAGTAAACGTGAAACATTTCCATCTGAACGACAAGTGTGTAAGTTGTATGAAAGGAAAACAACACAAACAGTCCCATAAAGTGAAGAAAGTTAACTCTGTTGAGATGCCGCTTGAGCGATTGCACATGGACCTTTTCGGACCAGTCAAGCGCAAAAGTCATCTTGGAGAGCTTTATTGTTTAGTTGTCACTGATGACTATTCACGATTTTCATGGGTGATGTGTTTGAAGAACAAAAGCGACACCTTTACCAATCTACAAGTTCTGTTCACTCGATTGGAGAATATCTACAATTTGAAGATAAAAAGAATCAGGAGTGACAACGGGACGGAGTTCAAAAACGCCAAGATGGATGAACTTTGTGAAAGCAAAGGGATACATCATGAATATTCGGCTCCGTATACCCCACAGCAGAACGGTGTTGCTGAACGAAAGAATAGGACTCTAATTGAGGCGGCTAGAACAATGCTCGCTGATTCAAATCTTCCGGTAATGTTCTGGAATGAGGCGATTTATGCAGCAAATTATACATTAAATCGGGTTCTAACAGTGAAGAAGTTTGGAAAAACATCTTATGAACTGTTACACCGACGAAAGCCCAACTTAGAGTATCTAGAACCTTTTGGGGCGCCATGCACGATGTTGAATCCAGGAGAGAAGTTTAGTCCTAAAGCTGAGGAGGGATATTTTGTTGGATATGCAACCCCGCTCAAACGGGTATTCAACAAGCGAACTCGTCAAGTGGAGGATTGGGCTAACGTGGAAGTTCAACGATACACTCAAAATTTGCAAGGCACGGGCCCTGATTGGATGTTTGATTACAAAGATTTCTTTGAATCATTCAACCTAGATAGCTTGGTTGAAGAAGCTGTTATCAGATTACTTTACGAGTGTGAAAACGCGGCGACTTCACCGTTGATGCGTCCAATCACCGTAAACCCCCCACCAGCTTCTAATGATACCAGTGCTCCTATACAAGAGGAAGAGATGTTTCAAGAAGCTTCAACTTCATTAGACACTTCAGAATCTGAAGATGAACAATTTGAAGAAGCCGTTCTTGAACATGCAGAAGAATTAGAAGTGCAACCTGTGAACCCAACTCCAAATCCAGATGTTGCTTCATCATCAAACACGGGTCATGATCAGGATGCTGTAGAACACTTGACTGCTCAGACGGGAGTTATTGTACCTGTTAATCCGGAATCTCGGATTCATCGTATTCACCCGCTGGAGCAAGTTATCGGTGATCCTGGAAGTGGTGTTATGACCAGAGGGCAGCTAAAAAGCGTTAACTCACCAGAGAGTTTTGGTGCTTTAGCATTGTATGCCAAAATTCAGAAATCTGGTAGTCAAAATGATTGGTCGTTTGCATGTTATGTGTCGCAGGTAGAGCCAAGGACATACAAAGACGCTTTGAATGAAGATGCCTGGGTTGAGGCAATGCAGGAAGAGTTATTGCAATTCCAGAAATTGGGAGTCTGGACGCTCACAGATTTGCCGCCGGGAAGGAAGAAAATAGGCACTAAGTGGGTGTTTAAGTGCAAAAAGGATGATCGTGGAGTTATTGTTCGCAACAAAGCCAGATTGGTCGTGCAGGGTTTCCATCAAATTGAAGGAATTGATTACAACGAAATCTATGCACCAGTAGCACGAATTGAAGCTATTCGGATGTTCCTTGCGTTTGCTTCATACAAGAAATTCAAAGTCTATCAAATGGACGTCAAGAGTGCATTTTTGTACGGGAAAGTCAAGGAGGAGGTTTATGTCGGGCAGCCACCAGGCTTTGAGGACCCAATCCACCGGGACAAGGTCTACGTGCTAAACAAAGCTTTATATGGTTTGCACCAGGCTCCAAGACAGTGGTACGAGGAGCTAAGTACATACCTCATCTCCAAAGGATTCAAGCGCGGCCTCGTCGATTGCACCCTCTTTACGAAGAAGACGGGAGATGACTTGCTTCTAGTACAGATTTACGTTGATGATATTATATTTGGTTCAACTAACGAACTTTTATGCAGGGAATTCGAAACTGTCATGCAGGAAAAGTTTGAAATGAGCGCTATGGGGGAGATGCAGTTTTTCCTCGGCTTACAGGTGGACCAAAGACCCGACGGGATCTTCATTCACCAAACGAAATATGTATCCGACATCTTGAGCCGATTCCAGATGGAGGACTCTAAGCCGATGGATACCCCGATTCAACCCAATCACGGGATTGGAGTGGATGCTAAGGGGGAGCTGACAGATCCATTTACATACAGAGCAATCATCGGATCTCTGATGTATTTGACAGCGTCTCGACCAGATATTATGTATGCAACGTGTCTCTGTGCTCGCTATCAATCGAAGCCGAAACAAAGTCATCTGACGGCGGTCAAGCGTATCCTTCGATATCTGAAGGGTTGTCCATCAAAAGGACTTTGGTACCCTAATGATGATGATTTTGATTTTATTGCTTTTAGTGATGCAGATTGGGGCGGCTGTGACAAAGATAGCAAATCAACAACAGCTGGTTGCCAGTTTTTAGGGAGCAGGTTAATTACCTGGCAATGCAAGAAACAGACTTCCGTCGCACTGTCTACATGTGAAGCCGAGTACATTTCAGCCTCGAGTTGCTGTTCGCAAGTGCTCTGGATCCAACAACAGATGGTCGATTACGGTTTGCAGTTTCTTAAAACCCCTATACACTGTGACAACGAAGCCGCAATTGCATTAACTAAAAATACTGAAAATCATTCTAAAGCGAAACATATCCGGATTAAATATCATTTTATCCGTGATTGTTACGCTAAGGAATTGATAGATATGGTCAAAATCCATACTGACTACCAACGTGCAGATTTGTTTACAAAAGCTTTTGACAGATCCCGCTTTGAATATCTTTTGAAAGTAAACAATATAAAGGAAAAACAGGACTAATCGGCACCTCGGTTTATCGCTTTTTAGTTTTAGTTTTTAAATTTTTGTTAATTGGGAATTTCTCTTTGCTAATTGGGAATTTCTCTTTACTATCATAATCTTCAAAGAAGTTGATGCTTTCGAGGGGGTTGTTTAATCCTCAAAGAAGTTGATGCTTTCAAGTGGATTGTTTCTTTCACTTTTTGTTTTGTTTTTCAGAAAAATTAAAAACCCAAAAATATGTTCTTTATTTTAGGGGGAGTCATTTTATCAGAAAAACCAAAAACATTGAAAAATTTTCAAAATACCTAAAAATTAGAAAAACCAAAATGATTTCCTGGATAAAAAGAGGAAATGATAGTACATCAGTGGGGATCTGACACAGGCTAAAGAATTGTATAGTATAATGAGACGTATGTTGATTACGTGTGATATGCTGATAGGCTTCGTAGACTAAATATTGCGTGCATTAGTGATACAAACATAACAAACTACGCGTTTGTGGCTGAACACTTCATGGACATATGGTCTTAGTACCGTAATTTCATTTGATAGGGTATTTGTACAAAACTCGGAGGTTTAGGGTCGTTATGTTATTAGTTGTCTGGGGATAGCCTATCTGATCTTCTGCTGTAAGTCATTACGGACCTAGATCAGACAGGATGTCTTTATAAAAGAGCTATATGCCAAATCCTAAAGTTACCGAATTGAGGAACTTTCCATGTTATATGATGATCAAAGATTATCTATTACATCGTATTGATCATTGATGCAAATCATGATTAATATCAGTCCTCAACCTGGTATAATGCATATGTTACTTTGCTGCATTAATTTGCTGACCTGTATACCTCTATGCATTATATCTTGTACAATTACAGACGACGAAAGCATAATCACGCTTTACAATGAGTCTTTGTGCATTTACTTCTTGATACGGGAGTATGTCGTGTGTGTGGGACCACAATGTGCTAGTCTAATACATCTAATTCGTATCATTTTAAAGCATTGCGTAATTGTCTGCATGTGAGCTTACGTGGACCACAATATCAGCAATTGCCGTGTCACATATTGTTTTTAATGATAATATTCAAACAGATCAACGCTGTGTTCAGATTTCTCAGTAAACTGATATGATCCTCTTACCGGAAATCACAAAATGTTTACTGCTTTCATTTACTTTAATGCATTTTACTTTGTCGCATTTTACTTTTATCGTCAAAAAGATACAAAATCCAAAAAGATTTTAGGTGTCTTTTGTTAAAATTTCAGAAAATCCAAAAGATTTGCATTTCTGCTTTATTTTTGATAACCGGGGATGCTTGATGGTCAATTTCTGAGATTTGAGAACACCATCTGGGCTTTGTATCATTCAAAAAGTGAAAATTTGAGTTTTGGAAGTTTAACGGATTGAAAAATGTTGAACGGGATTCGAATTCGTGATTTGGCGAAATTTTCAGATTTTTCCATTTCACATTCGCCCCTTAATTGGGTCGAATGTGGAGAAATCATCACCTTCGACCATAATGGTTTTGGACGAATGTGGAATATTTCACTTCCGGGTGTCAATTCCACTTTCGGGTACATTTTTCACCTTCGGGTCTTTAATTAGGGGCGAAGGTGGGCTTGTTTTACATTCGTGCCATTCATTTGGGGCGAATGTGGACTTCACCCACATTCGTCCATGCCAAAAGGGCGAAGGTGGAACTTATATATAAGCCTTTCAGGTTCGAACCTTTCATTCACAAAATTTTTCAAAATTTCTTCGACAACCAGACCTTGTTGCTGTGATTTCTTTTGATTGTGCATTTTATTCCCTGTCTTTTATTGATCAATTTGACACTTGTTTCACAGGTATTGAAGCTGTTTACAGATCAGAATCATCGTGTTTATATCTAGACCTAGGGTTTCAAAATTAAGGGTCTTAGAGTTTGTTTTGCTGATTGATTTTGATCGCATTTCAATCCCCATCAGTTTTAGGGGGAGATATATGAATGAATTAGTGTTTAACATCGTTTAATTGATTAAATGCTTGATTGAACAAAGTTAAACCTAATTCGTCTTTAAAAACTGATGAAAATTGAAATAAATGGACAATTGATGATGAACGAGTGATAATCGGCCATTTTAGGATATATTTAAATCAAAATGAGATGTTAAAAACAAGTTTGCAAAAATTTCAAATTTTGGGATAAACTTTTTCACCTTCGGTTGAAATAAACGGGCGAAGGTGGAATTGGTTTGGGTGAATGTACAATAATCTGGACGAAAGTGACTTTCTACTCAGATCATGTTCACATTCGACCATAATTTTCACATTCGACCAAATAATCTCACATTCGACCATTCTAAAACGGGCGAATGTGCAGAATGTTTTTGACCAGAATTTTTGTAATTTTTGTCGTTTTTGTATTTTGACCTGTTTGTTTGATTTTAATGTGCAGATGGCTGATCAATCCGAGAACGTTGAAGCACCAGCAGTTAATGTTGAAGTTCCAACAGAGATCATAGTTCCAGATCCAGTGCCAGAGGCAGAAACGTCTGTTCCAAGCAGTTGGCCGTTTGAAAGGTCACATAACTGTTGCGCATATCTCGGTGATGTAGAGAAGAATACGGAGTTCACCGGGATCATAGAGTTTCTGAAGAGGAGCAGAATAGTTCATGCATTAGCCACACCAACGATCATATACAAAGACATTATTGAAGATTTCTACCAAAATGCGAAGTATGACTTCTGGGAGAATCAAACGATCATCAAGAGCAAGATTCAGGACATGGAGATGTTCTTGACTGAAGCTGATATTCGGGAAGCGTTACAGATAAAGTTTGAAGATAGTGAAGATCCCAGGGAGTTGTCATGGACAGAGCAGAAAGCGTGTTTCTTACGAATGAAATACAAAGGTCCAATTACTGACGGATCTATGTATAAGGGGAAGCTGGGAGTGCAGTATAAGTATTTTGCACATGTTCTTATCCACGTATTTGGGTGTGTGAGCGGTGGATATGATGTCATGAGAAGGAGTTTAAGTTCGTTAATGGTTGCGTTGACACTCAACAAACCATTTAATGTATCTGGGATGATTCTTGATCATATGCTGGAGATGCTGAAAGGAATGAAGAACAAGAAGTTCATGTTATATCCGAGATTTCTGATTATGATCTTTGACTATAAGTATCCTATGTTGAAAAAGGATCCGACTATGATCTTAGGTCAAGATCATATGAACATTAGAACATTGATGAGAATGAAGGGTTACAAAGGTGTGCCTGATAGTGAGAAGCCACCTAACAGGAGATTATTTGGTGCTTTGGCTCGTCAGGATTACACTGATCCTGGCAAGAACAAAGCAAGACATGATAATAGTGATTCGGACAATGATGATCCCTTAGTGTATGTTGATTCAAGCACTAAGAGGAAACGGCAAGTAGTCAATCCTGGAGCCAAAGGGAAGGGCAAGGGAAAGACTGTGGATCAGGGAAGCTCTAAGCAACAAGTGGTTAGACAGAAATCGACAGCAAAGAAAGGATCAGGTTTGGTGGATGAAGAGTCGGTAGATTCAGAAGAGACTGAAGTAGAGGAACAGTGGGATTCTGATACTGAAAATGTGAGGACCACCAAACGTAAGGCCACTATGGTTGGTGAGTCTGAATCCTTAAACAAGTCGATTGAAGAAGCTGAGAGAAGAAAGAAATCTGTTGAAGATGAAAGTCTAGGTGTTGACCTAGCAGAATTGAGTGTTGGAGAGACTGTGGTGGTTAATTTGCCTAGAAAGACAAAGAAGCAAAAGACCATGGCCAAGAAGTTGAGTACAAAAGAGCTGAGGGAGAAAGAGTTAGCTCAGCTATTGAAGGGTAAAAGAGTACCTGATGCTGGTACACCATCTAAGCTATCTTCACCTGTCGCCAAGAAGCAAAAGAAAACGAAAGAGGCAGAGACTTTACCAATCGATCAATTCAATGTCGATTTGGATAAAGTGCTCGATATGTTCAGAAAGCCTCAGAAGGAGAAAGTAGCTGAAGTTGAGCCATCTAAATCAAAGTCGAAGAAAGTAACTGTGGATGACGATGTTATGAAGCAAGTGAATAAGAAAATGGAAGATATGATGAAGATGTTAGTTGCTCAACAGGCTGAAATTGCTAAGTTTAAGCAAAATGAGGAGAAAATGCTTCAGATCGTGGTTGCTTCGAAATCCAATCAGGATGAGATAAATGATAAGATTAAGATGATTGAAGCTAAGAATGAAAAACTTGAAAGAAAGTGTGAAAGAAACAAGGGCAGGATCAAACTGATTAAGGCAGATAACAAAGAACTAAGGAATGAAAACAAACGCCTTAGTAATTTGATTGACGAGCTTTATAGCAGGGCACCCCAGTTGAAAGAGGGTGAAGAAGATGAAGAAGAAGAAGAGAAAGTCGATTATGAAGATTCTGAATCTGAGAAAGAACAAGATGATGATGAGGATGATGATGGATCGGAGAAAAGCGATGATGATGATGATGACAACAATGATGAGGATGATGATGCAGAAGGTGCTGGGAGAAAGCAAGGAGATGAGTTTAGCAGTGGTAGTGATCATGATGGAGGAGATGATACTTCCAGATTCACTTATGAGAAGAGAACACCAAAGAAGAAAGATACTGGAGAATCAAGTTCTAAGAAGAAAGGTGAGAACGTTGATTCAGATGAAAGTATTTTCTGGAATGAGAAGGTGAGATCTCTATCTGATGATGCTAAACACCTGTATAAAGATATGTTGGAAAAGAGAGAGTGGACCATTGAGTTCACAGGATGCTTCGCTGAGATATTCCAAACTGATGATTTAAGATATGAATTGGAATATGAAGATCCTGATCTTGAAGAAGGGGAATTACCTGCATCTGTGGCAAAAGAAATACTAGATGGTCTTGCACAGAGGGTAGGGAAAGTCGATTATGAAGATTCTGAATCTGAGAAAGAACAAGATGATGATGAGGATGATGATGGATCGGAGAAAAGCGATGATGATGATGATGACAACAATGATGAGGATGATGATGCAGAAGGTGCTGGGAGAAAGCAAGGAGATGAGTTTAGCAGTGGTAGTGATCATGATGGAGGAGATGATACTTCCAGATTCACTTATGAGAAGAGAACACCAAAGAAGAAAGATACTGGAGAATCAAGTTCTAAGAAGAAAGGTGAGAACGTTGATTCAGATGAAAGTATTTTCTGGAATGAGAAGGTGAGATCTCTATCTGATGATGCTAAACACCTGTATAAAGATATGTTGGAAAAGAGAGAGTGGACCATTGAGTTCACAGGATGCTTCGCTGAGATATTCCAAACTGATGATTTAAGATATGAATTGGAATATGAAGATCCTGATCTTGAAGAAGGGGAATTACCTGCATCTGTGGCAAAAGAAATACTAGATGGTCTTGCACAGAGGGTAGGGAAAACTTTTGAGGAGTTTATGATGGATGAATCGATTCCAGATATTCCTGAAAAGGATATTGGAAGTCATTCAGATGATATGCAGACTCCTGAGAACAATGAAGTGGAAATGGAAGATATAACTCATGAAGAGTTTCCCCAGTACTTCAGACAAGATGATGAAAATGAAGTATTTCCTGACTTCACTGAGATACCAAATAAGTCAGCAAAACAGAAAGCTAAGAAAAGGAGTGAAGAGTTTGTGGAGAAGGTATTCAGTACTGATAAGAAAGATTCTTCTAACCAGTCTGATGATTTGAAGAATTATTTGAAGAAATTGAAGGAAATGGATGAGAACCGACCAAAGCCTGAAGCTCAAGGTAACTTTTACAGATTTCATAATGACAAGTTCAAAGGCAGAGCTCTCGGGTGGACTTACTTAGGCAGACTGAAATGTATTGCTGCAAAATGGGAAACCGGAATCCTGTACTTCAACAGATTCTGTGACTTGCTTACTCTACCATACTGGGCGGTTAGAGACTTATGCAGATTCCCAATGTCAGGTGCCGAAGTAAATGGATCACATGTCGGTTGGTGCGCAAATAAATTGGTTTGGGAAAGTCGTACGAGATGGAATAGGTTCAAGCCTCAATATCCCAGAAGAAAAGTGCATAGGGATATTGATCCACAAACCAATCTGAAGCGTGTTACTTTGATTTACAAAGCACCTAATGTGATGAGGAAGATACCGTTGATGCCAATGCCACAACATTTCAGTGCTGATTTTATCTTCTGGTATTATGATTGGAGAAAGGCTGAAGCGGTGATCGTGTTGAGAGATGGAAAGGATAAATACAAGCATGTTCATGTATTTGATCCTATGTGGTTGATTAATTGCACGTTTGAAGACATCATCATGCTTTTCTACAATCCAATCTACTTTGAACCAAACGACTTTGCTCAAGCAAGAAAATACACTCAAGTGGTTGGAGTTTGTTTTGCGTATGACATCAATGCAGGAAGCAACTTGGAGGGTAAGCTTGGTAAGACAGTGAAGATAGCGAATGTGTCTAAACCAGTGAAGAAAACATTTGAGCCTCCAATGACTACTGAGCAGAAGAAACAGCTCAGAATCAAGTTGATGAACAAGACAATGGACCAACAGAGAAAACTATCCAATCAATAGTCGAGGGGGAGTTTGTTGATGCGTTTTGCGACTAAGGATTGGATAAACATTATTAACATATGTTAGTGACTTGGCCGAAGGTAGATAAATGGGGCGAAGGTAGATAAGAATGGGCGAAGGTAGATGGATAATGGGCGAAGGAAGATTGGAACTGACAAGAAGACACATTCGACCAGTAGAAGTGGGCGAATGTGGAAAAGACTCACGTTCGACCAGTGAAAAGGGGCGAACGTGCAGTATCTATAAATAGGTTTTGTGATTTTGATTATGTAACAGAGTTGTCAGTTGTGTCTGTGTTAGGTCAGGTTCAGAGGTTGTTTTGAGAAATTGTGTGTGTGTTCTAGATTAACATAAAACTGATTGTAAAAGCTTATTTGAAAGAAGTTAATCTATGAAATGATGTTGAAAATGATCTTGATTGCGTTTTGATTTGTGTTTTATCAATTTGTTCAGAACTAGGGTTTTCGCACCTAGTTTTGTGACTTGTATGATCGTATAATCCTGTTTTAGCTAAAATCTTTCGCTCACATATATGTATGAAAAATACTTAAGTGTATAACTATCGGTTCGGTTATTTCGGTTACGGAAGAAGGGAAAACCAAAACCGTAACCGAATGGTTCGGTTTTGGCCATATGTTAACCGTAACCGATCGGTTAATTTGGTTTCGGTTATTTTCGGTTCGGTTATCGGTTCGGTTTCGGTTATTTTCGGTTATTGGTTTTCGTATGCTCACCCCTAACAAGAAATATTCCATCTAGAGGTGTTAATCGTGTCGGGTTGAGCTATTCAACTTTACCAGACCCACATACTTATTTGTATCGTGTTTTGTGGGATTCACCTAAAATCGTCGTGTTTGAGTTTGAGCCGTTTTATGTTTATTTATGAATATGAGACTTAGTAACAATGTAATCAAGTAATAACTTCGACTCATATAGAACTGCACTGTAATCGGTGTCCTTTTTATGTGGAGTGGATTTTGTTTCACCTATGTGATCAAAGGTTCAATTCCCACTTCCATCATTTATGGTTTGGTATCCGGGTGAAGATCGAATACGGGTGGCGCCGGTTCGAATCTGACGGGCGGCGAGGTTTTACCGAGTTCTATAACACTGTCGTGCCTTCGGGCGGGTGGGACTCGGGTTTCCGCGCATCGGGAGAAGGCGGGGGCTGCTGGAGGTCGAGTAGTCGATTCTTGGGCACGGCGATAAAAAAAAAAGTAAGAAACATTCAAGTCTTTCCATGGACCTGGAAAAGTGTCATGCAAGTAGGCCATATTCAGATATTCTGGATCGTTAGGGCATTGAGCTGGAAGGTTAATTAAAAGGTTTGGTGGGTTGGAAAGATATTGTGTTTTTTGGTTAGATAATTGGTTTCTCCATAAGACAGATTTCTTCTTCTTTTTACACTCGAATAGGAGAAAAGAAAATGCTAAGTCAGTGACCGTGTGCCGAATTTGAAAATACCACTATGATAAAATGGAATCGGAAAGAGTCGTTCACTGTTAGATTAGTTAGGCGTTTGATCGATAAATCAAAGTGGGATTAAGGGAATACAACTTTTAAGGGGGGTTAACAGGGTCCTGATCAAGGCGAATAGCTTTGGGTGGGGAGCGCGACAAACAAAGGGGGGTCGATCGGGAAGCAAGTGTATATATCATGTGCTTGTAATATGTTTGTTTGGCAGAAGAGTATGATGTGGTGTAAGCGGCTCGTATCCTATTCCAGCGGTCTATGGGGATTGGGGATACCGTAAGTAAAGTTTTGGATATACCAAATTAGTTTCATGGCACGGGCCATATGAAGAAGACCGTGTAATCGGGTTTCCTAGTTAAATTGTGGATGTTATGGTGTGAAAGTATTTTGGAACGGGTCAAGATTGTTGATGGGATTGTAAAAGATACGAATGTGAGACGTGTGGATTAAACTCATGGTGGAAAAAGTCTCGGATTCTTGGTGTGAATCTAACTGTAATATTTGTAACATTAATTGTGGCTCCATTTTGTGGTTTAATTTCTCTTACCGTCCCGGGTCATAGATATATCTTTGAATGAATAATCGACTTGGGACCTATTCTTTCATTTTTCTAGTGAGGGGATCTTGGTCTCACTAACAAAACTTGACGATGAGACTTTCCGGGCCCATTTTTTATAATAGATCCCCGCAAACTTCTGTTCTAGAAAAAGATCAGAAAAAAGAAACGAAAGGAAAAAAAGCAAAAATATATCAACATTTTGGGAAAAAAACCCACCCAAATGGGTTAATCTGGTCGGTTGTCATATGTCATAGACGGGAATTGTCATGTCTAAACGATTCTTTATTTTGGTTTTGATTTCTCTTTGCTCTGGTGGATGTATTTAACATATTAATGATATTGTGTATATACACCACAATCATCAATATCAAATCAAAACAATTAATATGAGATTTTCTTTACCATATTAAAAACAAATTTATTGACAAGACCGAGCAAATGCTAAATGATAATACCGTGTTACAGAACATACTATACTTTTGCCCCCAATTCAACCAGTTGGTCTTAAGCGTTTTATACAAACTTTTAATTTTGCTAAGACCATGTGTAATCGTGACTGAATTGGGGCGTTTTGGGGGCACAAAACGCCCCCAACGGAATTGCACACTGGCCCCCACCGTCGTAATTGAGGCGTTTTTGGGGCTGGAAAAAAAAGCACGGCGTGGAAATCTTGTTTGGGCTAATGAGATTCAAAGTTATATTAAATAAAAAAAAATTAGTATTAATTGATTAGATGCTCCACGAAAATTTTCGTCTTACCACTACACTCTTATCCTAATTTGAATCCCTTAATAGTTAATACCGTTTATTTTCTGAAACGATTTTGTAGTTTATATTTATATCTGTTTACATATACAATCATACAATAAACTTACAAAATCAAATTCCAATTAAACAATTCAAAACACACAAAACTTTAGATAAAAACGATATTCATTATTCATATATAATATAGCCTCAACTCAGAGTCTCATACAAATGGTAAACATGCCAAAAGAATCAATCCAATACAAATATTGGATAACAACATAACCAAAATAAATTGGTATCATAGAACAATATATAATCAAACAAATCTTGTAATCTCATCGATTAATTAGCTCCAGATAAATAAATCAATTCCTGAGCAGGGCGACGAAAGAGAGAACCAAAGAAGTTGCAACCATAACACCTGACGCGGGAACAGAAAATCCTGCTCCTGCGTCAGGAGATGGTGCTGAAGCTGAAGGTGCCGGAGCCATCGCAAACTCCTGAGCGGACACCGTTGCAGCCGCGGCTAGCGCCAAGACAATGACTGCGGATGCCTTCTTCACAATGCTAAGTTGTGCCATTTTTGTTAAATAAGTTGAAGTTAAAAATAAGCACTTGAAAGGTTGATAGTTATAACTTATAACTTCTTTGGTTTGTGTTGTGAAAATATGTTGTGGAAGTGGTGGTATTTATAGTTGTACTCTTGATTGGGTTTTAAGTTTAAAGGCTTAAGGGTGAAGGGAAGGTTAAAGTGACAGGTTGTGACCGGTCACCCTACAATATTATTATTATTGTTTGTATAGTGTGAATGAGTTATGTCGGTGATGAAAAGTATGACAGGCGCATAACGGTAAGTATTTGAAAACAAATGGTTGGTCGACACGTCGTCTTCTAGACCGACTTGGTTTATACGGCTTAACAACTTAGTCCATACCTCACGGCACGTTTGTTTTTCCAAACTAAATATTGGCGTTGTAAAATAATATTTTTGTTTTAATAATTACATTTTATATTTAAAAATTGAAGATATGTTTTTGATGCAAAGTTGCATTTTGATAAGATATTAAAACTTATATTTATTGAAGGAATGAGAATTTGAGGAATTAAACTTAACTTTATTAAAAAGTTGTAAATTGTTCGTTTTGAAAACTTGTAAATGATTTGAAATGTTTAAAACGTTAAATGATTAATTATCACAACCTCATTGCTCGCTAAATTCTTTTTTGACTCTAATGAACGAAATCCTATATGGTCATCTTCAATCTCTTCGTCTTCATTTTCATTTTCATTTGATCTAAGCGCGATTACTTAAAGTCTATGTCTTTATCATCTTCGTTTGGTTTCTTACTGAACGCTACACCAACTTGGTAACTTGTATGTTTTCTTTGGTTCTAGTCTATTATTCTCGTCGATGACTCTTCTTCATCTAGAAAGCACTTCATCTTTGTCTAACATGTACGTCCGCTATGGTTCCAGATTTCATTTCATGGTAATGAAACGAATTTACACATGAGAACAAGTATCGACATACCATATAACACAAACTTTTTTATATGTGTAAACATAACAACGGAATTGATAAATAAATCCGCCCCTAGTCCTTACGCGTCATGTTCCAATAGTTAACAAGTAACTGATCTTAATGTAGCAAACTCATAACACGCAAAGAAGAGCACATATAAACGAACCAGTAAAACAAATTTTTATGAGAAAAAGATTGCGCGTTAAATATTAATAAATGAAATATAATAAAAAGGGATATAATATAATAAAACAAATAAAAATAAAATAATATAAAATGGTAGGCACATAATATTATAATATAAATAAAAATCTGCAATATTTACTACAGCTGTACACGGCTTTTAAATATTCAGCCGTTGAAAACCAATCATAACCATAAACATGTACCCATGTGACCGTTCTACTCAAAAGAAACCAAAAATATTTAAAAAATTAAAAACATAATATAAAATAACAACATTCACCAAGCTGTCACACTAATTCCCCCTATAAAAACATAAGCTTGTCCCCAACATATTATTCCATCATTCAACTTCTCTCTTTAACATTTAGCAACATTTCAATTTCCACAAAAACATTTGCTCTAGCAAAATGGCCCAAGTTAGCAACATCGTCAAGAAAGCCGCGGTTGTAGCCGTCGTAGCACTCTCTGCGGCTGCAACCGTGTCGGCTCAAGCAATGGCTCCAGCGCCTGCTCCAGACGTTGGAGCCGCAAGCTCTCTTCCGGTGTCGGGAATATTGATAGGATCCTCTATGGTTTTGTCTCTTGTTGCTCTCTTCAGGAACTGATTGTTCGTCTTGATTGTTGAGGATTGAATCGCATATGTATTTATATGTATTTGATTTATGGTTTAATCATTCTTTTGTAAGATGATATATGTATAATAATGTTATTTGCGTTATGCAATTTTTAATTCAGAGATATGATATTATATCTATTTTATTTAATTGTTGTGTGTAGTGGTAATTGAGTGATATATCGACGTTATGATTTCTTAAAGCAAAATGGTATTGTTATGGTTGAATAAGGTTCAATGATTCATTCATTTGAATTGTTTTAAACGTAATTGTTTTGTAATTTCGTTGTAGATTTAGACTGTTCGTTGTGAGTCGCGAGCGAACCCCGGCGTGAGCAAGATTTCAGTCCAGTGCTCATCTCCAGCTACAATGCGAAGAGCCCCGGCGCGAGCACACTCGATGGTGCTCGCATGCGTTAACGGGAGAAAGTGAGCACAGGTCGCGCCGGTGCTCACCTCTAGGCCCTAGCCACAATGGGGTCAAGTGAGCACAGTCGATGGGGTTACTTAAAAGTGAAGTCGGTGGCTCGCATTTGCTCGCTCGCGTCCCACAATGAATGGTCTTATAGGGCTACAAGGCTCCGGGTGGAAATGCCGCCCTTAGAAATGGGTAAAGTTTTTTTCACTGGAAAACGGTGTGAGCACCGCAAATCTCGAGAATACATCTCAAACTAAAAATACATACAATAATTTAACAATTTGTTTTTTTTTACGTTAAAAACTTAAAATACATACAATATTTTAACAATTTTTACACAAAATTATACAATTATCTCTACACCTAAAATTCTACCATTCTCTCTACACCCATAATTTTACTATTCTCTAAGAAAATTCATACTCTATACACTTCAATCCCTGTACACATCAAAAAAAAAAAAAAAATTAAAAAAAAAATGCAAAGGCAAGGTAAGATAAGGTGGTTATTAATAAAAGAAAACCAACCCAAGCTCCGCAAACCTCGTCAAAATCTTTCGGGGAAAAGCGCTTCCTCATCACAACAAGCATGTTTTCAACCGTCTAACCCACTTGAGGGGCCGACATATCGGCCAAAATGGAGTCTCTAACATACTACAACCAACCTCCAATGTATCACAACCATCCGACTTATCATTACGGCACTTTCCCTAGGACACAACTCATTAAAAACATCGATTTACAATCACAAACCGGCGGCAGAAACTTTCAAAACTGCTGCGAAGCAACAACAGAGAGGAGGGGGAGTAAGTGCATGTTTGGCTCTCCTTATTTTCCCTCATTATAACTTATGACTTTTTCAAAAAGTTGATAAGGAAAAAAAAAGTGTTTGGGTAATGGTTTGAAAATGAGTTTTTATGTCTTGAAAAAGAGATAAGTTATAAATTACAAATTGTGACTTTTTGATTAAGGAGATAAGGGGGTGGAAAAGGAGATAAGTTAGTTGGAGAGCCAAACATGCCCGAAGTGTATGTAGAAGAGGAGGAGGATGAGGTTGAGGTAGAATGACCATTCCAAAAAAACGAAAATTAAAAGAAAAGCGATGGCAAAAAAATAAAATAAAATGGATCGACTTCAAAGAGACCGCTTTAGCGAAAGTGTTGATTTATTGTTTATTCTTTAAGTATACATGTTTGTAATCATTTTTTAGGTTGCCAAACATCTTGCTCAATAACCTGGCCGCAATAACTGAAGTCTCGATCAAGCTTATTCGAAAAGGAGGGATCTAAACATTGCTTTGAATAAATGGAATGGCTATTTTTTTTTATCACAAATCGAGCCGGTTTAAGAAGACTAGGTGGCGAGGGCGAGAAGCAAGTAATTAGGAAGACGATGGAGGACTACAAGAGTGAGGTTAGGAAAAATGGCTTTCCACATATGTAGGCATGGGAAGTCTATCACACCCCAACCAATGGCGGAATCATCGAGGTGAGACTTAGTGGTAGATTGTTCAAAGACTTCATGACACTAGATTTTGTGACAATATAGTTTAAAGATAGAATTTCATTTATTGTCTAAAAATAGAAATACAAGTAGTTTATATAACGAAAAATACAACAACAAGAATATGATAACTTGAACTAGAGTGAGTTTCTATGTCCAATCCTAAGTAGTTTTCTTGAATGTCCTGCAATAAATATTTCCTGCAACATGTATAAAATATCCGTCAACACATAAAGCATTGGTGAACATACTAAGTTTTACATACATACATAGTATAATAAAGTTTTGCTTATAGGCATATGCAAGAGAACCATACAAACGGCGACTAGCCACGAAAAATTTTACTTAACATGACCCATGTAGGGGGTGGATAGCCAATCCTATAGCGCTATACATGCAAGGTGGGTTGTCAACTATATGAACATTTGTATGTTAGAGTAAACAATTCTACATAGCATAGCGTACCGAGTATCGAATCCGTGGACACGATTTTTACTACTCAGCTTCCTAAAATTACTTAAAACGACTTTTTTAAAATTGCAAGAAGAAAAGTAAAACGAGAGATGAAAACTTTTAAGGAAAATCAATAGCAAAACAATGGTGTTGCTTCGGGATCGGATGGAACTTCGGTATGAAATAGCTATCTTTATTTTATAGTGGTGTGTTTGAGCGCGCACTTATGCTTAACTTAGAATTGCAACTGCATTGTCTAGAGGTGACTGTTCTCGAAAAGCTGTACAAACGACTGTGTTCTTAATGTTATTATGAGGGTCTCCCGACCTGGTTAGCTTACCTCTCAACACTGAAAATAAAGTGACTCGAGACTGTGTCGACTCAACCCCAAATTACCTGCCTCTCGGTGTTGCGATATAGACATCAAACTACTCTAGACTTTTATGAATAACTTGTCGATGGCCGTAGCATGACCGAGCAAGTTACCACTTAATAACATAGAGGAGTCGTGACTTACCAGCACACGTGCACCCATACTTGGTTTAATTAACTTACCAAAAAGTGACTGGTCTATCATTAACTGTGCGGCAGTATAATGATGGAATAAAATAAAGACCGTTTTATTCCAACACGAGTTCATTACTCCATAACCCACATCAAGACTTCACATAAACCATGCAACCAAGATGTAAGATTAAGGATTAACTTATCATTAGGACCAAGTATATAGACCGTACCGACCCTAAATGAGATCTTGATAAACTCATGGGCTTCAAGTTCACAAGTGCATGGGTAATACATGGTTGTAGAAATCGCGACTAGCCGACGACTAGTCGGCGATTAGTCGCTGATCGGCCAGTGACTGATAAATTTTGAGCTAATCACTCAATTAGTCGCTGGTCGGTCTTAGCCGCCGAAGTCGGCTCCAAATCGGCCAAAATCGGCCATTATTGAATTAATCGGAACCCTAATTTGGGTAAAAATTGGACCAAATCAAAAGGGAAATGAGTTATTACCTCGATTCGAATGAAAATAAGATCTGCTCATGTCTTCATTGTGCGAAATCGAACCCCACAATCTATAATATGTGGCTAATTTGGGGCTAGGGTTTCATGTTTTGGTCACGCGTCTGATGAAACAAAAGAAAGGGGGAAGAAAGAGATGGTCTGACATACGTAATGTGATTTAGGTTGTATAAAGTGTGGGTATTTTAACTTTTAACCCCCCTCCTTCCTTATTAGTTTACATTTGGTACTCAAACTTATAAATTTACACATAAAAGTTATAAAATTAGCTGTATATATGTATAAAGTTGTAAAATTATACATAAAAAGTCTGATCCGATTAATCCCGATTAATCCTGACTAATCCCGATTAATCGTTAGTCGGCACCCCACCGGCCGACTAGCGCCTAGCGAGTTCTACAACCTTGGTTATTACACACCATGGGTACACTCATGAGTCCTTCCCACTTATGGGTTTTAAGTTCACAAGTGCATGGGTTTTTACACACCATGGGTACACTCATGAATCCTTCTCATTGCTTATCAAGACACTCACAAGACCAAATACTAGGTGATTTGTCAATTAGACCATTAAACAAAGTTAGAATAGTAAGAATTATTAAGAACACAAAACACCACTTTAAAATGAAAGATAAACTATATTACTTCATACCAAGTGTCCATCCTCACCCTAACAACACCAACAGAAATCTAGCCTAGCATGGTTGTCACAACAAGCTCACAAGGTTGGGTTTGTGTACAAGACATGTTGGATGGTGATAATGAGATTTCTAAGGGTTTTGGATGATTTTGGGGTGTTTATCTCTCTCTCTCTCTCTCTCTCTCTCTCTCTCTCTCGGTGTTTGTGGAGTGATCCCAGGCTCCAAGGGGCACCTCTAAACCTCTCAGGGGGCAGAAACTTCGTGGAGAAGTGTTGGATTGTGAGTGGAAAGGGATGCTTCAAAATGTGGGGTGGAGGCCTCTATTTATAGGCATTTCATCTCTTGCACGCCCTCGACAACGTTCTGACACGCCCATGCTCGACAACGGGTACTGTTGCAGATTCCTTTGTACAGCAGATGTCGGGTTGTTACTGAGCACGCCCGTGCCACCACTTGTGGCACGCCCGTGCTAGTCCTGGATGCTAACTGTCTTGTCAGTGTTGGTCGGTTTTTTCCTTGGAGAACACGCTGGAGTAAAGCACAGCCGTGCTTCATCATTATGCACGCCCGTGCACATCCTGGAACTCTGAAATTGACCTCCTTTGACTTGGAAATGTTGACTTGTTGACCCGGGAAGGCTGCACAACCGTGAGAACGGTCATGCCATGTCTGACAGATCTTCAAAGTCTTCAAATCTTCGTCTTTTTGTGCCGTTTTGTGCGGCTTTTCACTTCTTTTCGTCACCAGGCCTCCAAATCTGCATTTATCAACAAAGAAAGATAAACCGTGATAAAACAAAGATAAAAGCATGATCTAGGTCATAAAACAGGTGGTAATTATGGGTGAAAACATATCAATTTTTCAGCACATCAGTTTTAAACAATATTTTGTGATGGTTGTTGTCGTTGAACAAATTTGGTACTTTTAATATTAAGTTAATTTGAATGTTTGCTCAAATCTTGTGCTTGAAAACCTTTCGTGTTGCACCCCATGTTTCCGCCTAGGCGGGGTGTGACAAAGCAGGATCACAAATTGGGTTGGGAACTAGGACATGGGTTTGGAGATTTAAACGTTGGAGAGGTCAAAATGAGAGTTGGATTATTTTAAACAATAATTATTTTATGGGTTGGAGAACTCAGTTTTCCATTAGGCGTGGAGGCTTTAGATTCTAGAGGTTTTTAACAATTTACTCTTTGACTCGTCCGATTTAAATGGTCGGAATTTTGACCAATGCGGACACCACAACAAAAGAGCTTGAGGATACTACACGTTCAAATATAAATTATGTGTTGGATGATCATGAATTGGCTCATGAGGTTTCAATGAACGATTACTTATTAGAAAACCTGAAGTATGATGCACTACGTGTAGAAATCAATTTCACATGTTGAAAGAGTTATTTCTGAAAATTATTGGGGATTTAAGTGAAAGGTTTGAGCGGTTTCAAGAAGGATACAACATTAGATTAAAAAAAGAGTTTCACGTCGATTTGGAAATGTACATCAACAATTCGTCAGCTCACAACTGACAATGTTCCTTACGAATACGAAAAATATTTATCTATGTCTAATAGAACCTTACATGAATATCTAGAATTTTTTCTCAATGTTATTATAAACTTGTACATTAAAGAGTTTTTACATAGACAGACTAGCCACAACATGCACATTTGTACAATGTGCATGAAGCTAGATGAGGCCTCCTAGGGATGGTCGATAGTATCGACTGTATGCATATCGAATGACGGATGTGCCCAACAATGCTGTGAGGGTAGTTTATGAGAGGTGATCATGAATAACCAACAATGTGCATGAAGCTAGATGGAGCCTCCTAGGGATGGTCGGTAGTATCGACTGTATGCATATTGTATGGCGGACGTGTCCAACAATGTCCCGAGGGCAGTTTATGAGAGGTGATCACGAATATGCAATGATTATGCTCGAAGCGGTTATTTCAAACGACTTATGGTTTTGGCATGTGTACTTTGGTCCTGCCAATTTAAATAACGACATCAATGTTCTACATCAATCTCCGTTTTTCAATAATGAGATGCATGGAGTCCCTCGAAATGTCCTTTTAACGACCAACATTATACTTATAGCTTTATCATGGCACACAAGGTTAAAAAGGAGTAAACTGCCATTTTCGTTTATATGGTTTGGTCACTTTTCTGATTTCGTTCAAAATGTTTTTTTCGCATTTTCGTCCTTGAGGTTTCAAAATCTTGTCACTTTGATTCACTCCATTACCCCTATCCATTTTCTGACGTTAAATGAGGTGGATATTTGTCTTCTCATATGTATGTTTATTTTATTCAGTTTTATAACTTTAATTTAAACCCCCTAAAAGCATTCATATCCAAGTTGTTATTCATAACCTTATATATATATACATATATATATATATATATATTAATAGGCGGGGTATCTGAATAGTGATTTTGATTTGGTGCAGTTCATCATGTGTTATATATGATAATTTATGTTACCCATTCAATAATGTTAGTTGGCTTAGTGGTTTGTGTGCATGTTGCTAAGTCAGTTATCCCGGGTTCGAGTCTTTTGGCCTTTTTTTTCTTTTTATGTTTAAAGGCCATGTGTCTAATGGGTTTGTGTAGTCGGCTACGTGTTTTGTTGGGGTTCTCCTACTGTACACATGTCTCTTCACTTTCTCTATATTCTTTTTAACCTAAAGTCTCCATATCTCTCTGGTAACTTCACTACAACCTTCACTTGATTCCTCATCCGCCGACTTCCTGTCCGTTACAACGGCATGACCACCGTCTTTCCTTTTCAAAATCACCACTGTCACAGTTATCTGATGTCACGCCGGAAACAGATGGCAGGTACCGATCTCCTCTCATACTCTCTCTCTCTCACTCTCACACACACAGACAGACACGCACACAAACCCTCTGTCTCTTTCTCTCTTTCTCTCTATACTCTGTATTTGCTAACTATATATGTGTGTGTTACAAAACAAAGGAATGAGGGGTATTTGTGTATGGTGATCGTCGGTGAGGTTAACCGTCGAGGATTTTGGCGTTGTTACCGATGTGGCCCCTTTCCTGATGGAACCCTAGCTTCCACCGTTTGCGTTTGGTTTTGGGCCGTTGGATGATGGCGGCTGGTTGGTCTGTAATTGAAGGGATGGAGGTCATCATATGATGGTGATGTTTGTTCACCTGAAGTTTCTGGTTCCGAGTTTTGATGGTGCAATTTTTAGTCGTTAACTTTTATAATCTATAAACTATGATGCACTGTTGACTTTGAAGGTGAATGATGCTTATTTGAGGCTCTATTGATTAGGCTAATCCTAACGTTGGAATTGAAGGGATGGAGGTCATCTTATGATGGTGATGTTTGTTCACATGAAGTTTCTGGTTCCGAGTTTTGATGGTGCAATTTTTAGTCGTTAACTTTGATAATCTATAAACTGTGATGCAATGTTGACTTTGAAAGTGCATGATGCTTATTTGAGGCTCTATTGATTAGTCTAATCCTAGCGTTGGCCCATGTGTGGATTGGATTGATATGCCATGGGATTATTGTTTCCGTTAATTTTGATGATTCCTGCCATCGTTCCATGTGTTGTTTGGCTTTGTGTTGTTGCTTGCGTGTTTGATTGGTTTTTTTACCTCGGCAGTAAATATGTTGGTCTAGAATGTGTTTTTTGTAACATTTCGCATTAAATACATGTACGTTACAAAACTAGCCTTATTATTATTATTTTTGGTAATATTTTGAAACCCAATACAATGATAATTATTCATACATATATCTATATATATATTGAAGAAACAAATAGCCTCACCACCGATTAGGGAAGATAAGGTTATTAGTTGCTACAGAGTTGATCCTTCACTAACAGCTACGGCTTGGAGATACCTGCAAATAAGAGTGAAAGTATGGGTGTGGAGACGACTACTCGAAGTAGTTGTTTATGACAAAAACGGGGTGAATGGGGATACTATCTAGTATGATAGCTCTCCAGGTCAGTAGAAAGTGTCCTCTCCAATTGGGGATGTGATCCCTTTTATAGGAGAGTCCGTATGCCACCATTACCCAAGTCCTAACCGTGGTTAGGTTGTCTCCATCACCCTTAATTATGTCAATAAGGTGATATATGGAAAGCTAGATTAAAGGAAATAGTGGAATCGAGTACCGCCTTAACTGGCATGGTTACGTGATTCATGCATGGCTATTGACCATGCATGATATTCGCCTTGACCGGTCCTTGACTGTTGACTGTGCATTTAATGAGCTTTGACTAAATCCTGCGCATGTCTTTCTTCCGCGCGCTAGTGTTGTTCCGGGTTTGGGTATGCGGAATGGTCTATTCAGTACCCAATCCCATCAAGTCCCCCCAGTCCAGTGTGTCTCTCATCTTAGATGTGAGGGATGCTGGACTAATTTCTAGTGGTTTACTGCCTTTGGTCTTTTTCCTGCGTACCGAATTTGCGTTTGACGTGAGCATAATGCGGAGAACGGGTTTGAATTTTACGTCGTTTGTCCGCATTGGTGGGACACGTCAGTTTGCATGTGTGGACAGATGTCATTTCCCCCTTGTGTTTGAAAATTTGTGGACCATATGGCGAGTGGTGTTGACGTGACCTCTGTCTATTGGGACGTGTGCAGAGACGTGTGACCGGCGGTTGTCAGGCGAGTGGGCGCGTGAGGCGCGTGTGACGTCTGTTTGTTTTCCAGTCCACACGTGTCAATCTGTCATTGGACTCACCTCCTAAAAGCTTGTCCATGACGTCAGGGACATTAATTGCAAAGCCTATATATATTAAATTTTGAATGTGGCTTCTTCCATTACAACTGTTTCAAGTTTTTTTTTGAATTTCTTTCTTTTCAACGTCTCTTTCTTTCACAAAATTATCCTTTCCTTCAACTATGTCGCAAGATTCCCAAGATGTGCAAGAGTCGAGTAAAACCTCTGACATTGTGAAAGATCTGGGGAAGGAATCATCCAAGAGTATAGAAGCCACCACGATTAAGTGGGATGAAGATTCGTATTTAGGCTTTATTGACCGGTACGGCATATTGCCGGAGTGGGAGCCTGAACTTCCTGCTGAAGGAAAAACTGCTTTGAAGGCTCCACCCGGTAAGATCACCTTGTATGCTGCTGCTTTCACCAAGTGCTGTTTTCGGTTACCAGCCTCTAAATTTGTGGTGGATGTGTTACTGAGATATGGAGTGCATCCAACACAATTGACCCTTTATGGCTGGTGCCGGATCTTACATTTTGAAGCCACATGTCGTTCACTGGAGATTGAACCCACGTGGGAAAGATTGAATGTATTTTATGTCCTCGAAGCGGCCCGTGGCGGAAGCGGTTGGTTTAGCTTGGGCGTTCGTCGGAAGGTGAAACAGCTCGTTTCGGAGAAAGTGAAGTCCATGTATGAATGGAAAGACAAATTCTTCTATATCAAACATGGAGTTATTCCTGCACCTTTTCAATGGATGGTGCTTGGTTTGAGAGAGAAGATTGCTGAGTTCCCCCCTATGGTGGGTTATAAAGATCAAGATTGGTACAAAACACTCTGTGATCATGCAACTCCACTGATGATGGATGAATGTCCTGAGAGTGTTTTGAACTTGTTGGGGATTAGCCTTATTATTCCTGAGGGTCAAGACCCGAATCCTTCAAAAGGTATCTGGGTTATATTTGCATTTTGTCTCACGCGTATGCTTTGTGTTATTCCTCACACGTTTTCTTTGTGTATCCAGATGTCTCATTGTTCCAATTGTTCGCTAAGCGTGGTGCAGCGGACGTGCCGTATGCTCCGGTTGTTGCCGGCGTTCCGCGCTTGTCTGAGAGGATCAGTGGGAACTTTTTGCATCCCAATTTTGTAGACCCTCCCAAGCAGTATGTTCGAACAGGTATGTCGTTTCTCTTCTGTCTGTTTTGTGTTTATTTTCTGCTTTATGTATGCGAAGGAAGCGCACTTGGTACGCGGTCTGCGTACTGATTCAGCGCGTTCTTCGTGTTAGGTGCGGGTATACAACTCCGCAGAAAAGTTCATGACGATGTTGAGGAAGTTACTTCGGAGCGCAAGGAGTCCCTTGGTTAGTCTTCATAAATTTGTAACTTATTTCTTACGTATATGTTAACTTGATACAGATGTGGTTACCGCGCCAGGCACAAGTACTACTACTAGGAAGCGTGCTGTGGCTAGTAAGAGAACCAAACCACCCGCCGCGCCTATCATTGTGGAAGAGGTTGATGAAGACCTGACTGAGTCTGATACGGAACTGGAGCACAAGCGCGCCAGGCGGTCTTCTCCAACCCGAGAATCAGGTGGTGTTGCTGAGGGTCTATATCAGCAGAGGATTGCTGAGCTGGATCAGAAGCAAGTGCAAGTTCCGCAATCCTCTATTGCGGGTCTGGATGTTACTTCACCGGGGCCCATTTCTGCGGTTCCAGTGAATGTATTCAAACCGTTGACGTGGCCGTCTACGGACAAATTGGATATCCCAGTAAAGCCTCCGCCTGTGCGCGAGAACTTGCCAATGAAGACTCTAAGGCATTTGTCTGGTACACATGTTTTTCTTACCCTTTTACCGCGCTTGTGATAAATGTGTTGAAATATTGTGAGCAGCATTTTATGTAGGGCAACATCCTTTTGCAGAATCTCGGAAGAAGCACTCATCTCTGTTGAAGGAAGTATCTACAACTGTCCAACCAAGCGATGTGACCGAGCAAGTGATGCCGGTTATTGTTGAGACAACCGTCGGTGAGAAGTTGTGTTCTCAAACCACTCCTGTCCCGGAGGACTTAGATGTGCAAGTGGAGAAAGAAGTGATGCAGCAAGAAGGACCTGTTCAAGCTGAAATAGTTACTGATGTTGAGAAGGATGCTGGCAAGCTGGTGGATGAGTCTGTAACACTTAATTTGGAGACTGGTCATCTTGATTTGACGGAGCAAACACATGAGCCAAGCTCGTCTCAAGGATTTGAAGCAGCGCTTGATAGTCAGAAGGTCGATGAGCTTGTAGCTGAAAATCCGTCCAACTTCCGGCGCACAGTTGTTGACTCTACCATTGTTTACACCGACGTCTCCTCCGGTGGTGGTAGTAGTTCTGGTCATCGGCGAAGAGCATTTTCCTCTCGTCCCTCTGAATCATCAAGGCCGTATCAGCCGCGCTGGGATATCATGGACACTACTCGCTTCTCGAATGCACTTGATGCGCAGGAGTTTGTTATGATGTCCGTTCCTCCTGCAGAGCGTGACTATCAGGATAGCGTTGACCGTCGCTCTTTATTCATTGATATGGCCATGAATCTCTCTCTTGGTGTCAGCGGTCTGGGATCCCTTATCAGACGTGAAAATGAGTTCCAAAGGGATTACCAGAATTTAAAGGATTCTGAGGCTGCGCTTTTGGGGCGGGAAGAGGAGTTCCAGCGTGCTCGTCATGACGTACGTGCTGAGATTGAGCATCACCAGAAAGTTGCTCGTGATGCCCTCCAAGAGTTGGAGAGACTAAAAAAGGAGAAGGCTGACGCGTCTCATGCTTGGTCAGTAGCTTGCAAAAGGACAAACATTGAGACTGAACAGCTGCGGTCCTCCATTAAAGATTTGAAACTTGAGAATTCTAACTTGAAGAAGGAGATGGAGCAGACTCAAGCAGCATTCGAAGGAAAGCAAACTGAGCTTGCTGATGTTATTGGAAAATACAACTCTCAACATGATGAGCTTATTCGCGCAACTGCTTCTTTATCTGATGCGGAGACCAAGATGGAGAAATTGACTTTGGAGAACGCCCAGGTCCAGGAAGAGAAAGCCTTAGCGGAGTCCTCATGTACGCAGGCTAAAGTGGAGTTGGACAAAGTGCAGGTTTTGTTCCATGAAGCCACTGATCTAGCCGTGGCTGCAAACGAGAGGATTGCCTGGCTAATGGGCGATGGAGTTGCTGGGGTACGTCAAAAACTCTTGTATTTTCTCTACTTTGAAATGTGTTTTATATGCTCATTATTGTTTTGCGCAGGTATTCAAACGTGTCTGGAACGATCCTGCGCTGACGGAAGTGATTGCGCGTATATCAAGTTCATCCGTGAAGCAGGGCATTAAGGTTGGTTTCTCTGAAGGCTTCGATCACTGCGCTGAAGGCAAAGACAAAGAATCCGGTCCCTACGAGAATGAAGCATATGATGATGAGTTGCTCAAAGCCTATGACGACTATGAGCACCTGAAGTTCGAAGTCTTCGACCTGTTGGAGGCCTGCGCGAAGACTGATGATCCTGCTGGGGAGTTGCGCAACTATTTCATCAAGTCTGATCGTCTTGGTGCGGAGCTCGCTGAGAAGGCGCAGACGGAGGATAAAGGTAAGGCTGTGGCTACTGATGCGGGGGCCGGAACATCCTCCACTGCTGAAGGAAAACGCGCAGAGGGCGCTGGGAGTGACGACATCTCCCAATATTTGAACCTTTAGTTTGATTTTGTTTATGAACAATTTTGATGTATCGTGGTTTGCATGTCCTTGTTGAACTCTTTGATTTTCATGTATGTTAAACAGTGCAACTCCCTATGAATTTATGTTCCACGTGTGCATGGTGATCATTAGGTGATGTCATCTGATGTGCTTCTGACGCAGGTGACTGTCAGTCTGCCCTTGAAGTGACTGTTAGGACGGCGATGACAGGCCGCCTGTCAGTCTTCCCTAGGTACTCGAGTGGATTACCATTAATGGTAATTAATGATGGTAATCTCTCTCCTCTATATATAGTAAGTATAATCATCAGAATAGTTTATACCTTTATAAAATTTTCACCACTTTCTCTGAAAAAATGGCGTCCATAACTTCTAGCAGTATTCTTAATGTCAAAGAGATTTTGGCAGTGCAGGGTATTACCCTCTTGTCTTGTTATCCTGATCATGATTGTACTTCCACTGAAGCCCTTGATCGTTTAGCAGAACACTGTTCATTTTTGTTGTCTCAGGAGGACATGCGTCCAGATCATCTGGATGATCAAGGTACTGTTGATGGAAAACCCTTGAAGATGAAGAAGTTATCTGAACTTGGAAATGTGAAGAAGAAGAAGAAGAAGAAGTCTTCCAAGAAGGTTACATGTTAGGATGCGAATATCCTATGTAGGAGTCTTCCAGTGAAGCTGTGTTTATCCTTCTTCTTCCTTTTTATTTTTTGAGTGATTGTTTGATCACTGTGTCATGGGGTTTTAGTGTTTAGGGCCCCTCTTGTTTTGGTGATAATCATCTATGATTTTGGGATGTAATCTATATATGCTAGCCACCAGTTTGTATAAAAATGCTTTATTGCAATGTGAATGAACTTTGGAAATCAATTTCTTATTACATGATCATTGTAGTTTGTTACATGTAACATATACGTAACTGGGCTGCATTCCAGGTGCGTGGAATTGGTGAACCGTCTAGTCGTTCCAAAGCATATGCCCCTTTTCCCAGTACTTCTTGAACCTTGTAAGGCCCCTCCCAAGTTGGGGCCAGCTTTCCTGGTTTTTCTGCATTTGAGGCTTCATTACTGCGGAAAACGAAATCACCCACGCGGAAAGTTTGTTCTTTGACCCGCGTATTATAATATTTCTCCAACTGTCTCTTGTATGCGGCTTCCCGTACATGAGCTGAGTCTCTTCGTTCGTCCAAGAAATCTAGATTCATACGCAGCTCCTTGTCATTGTCGATTGACTCCGCGAGCAATACTCTTGGGGAAGGATTTGTAACTTCTGTTGGGATGACCGCTTCAGTTCCGTAGGTTAGGCTGAATGGTGTCTCCCCATTGCTTGTTTTGGGAAGTGTGCGGTGGGCCCAAAGGACATGTGGTAATTCATCTACCCAACCGCTGCGCTTTGTTCCCAAGCGTGTTTTGATCCCCTCTACAATGCTTCTGTTTGCCCTTTCAACCTGTCCGTTTCCTTGGGGGTGCGCCACAGAAGTGAAGATTTGCTTGATTTTCATAGAATGAAGCCATTCTTGTAAGTGCTGGTCCGTGAATTGCGTTCCGTTGTCACTCACAATCTCCATGGGTAGTCCAAATCTGCAAATTATGAACTCCCATATGAATTTCTTGATATTGCGCCCATCGATCGTGGCCAGCGTCTTTGCTTCTACCCACTTGGTGAAATAGTCAATAGCGACCAATAGGTATTTTACATTGCCTGGCGCAGTGGGAAAAGGTCCCACTAAATCTATGGCCCATTTTTGAAATGGCCATGCTGCAGTGACCGGTACCAAATTGTTCTTTGGCCTGAGTGTTCCTGGCGCATGTCTTTGACATGCGTCACATTTCCGCAGCTCTTTGACTGCGTCAAGGTGCATTCCAGGCCAAAAGTACCCAGCGTTCATAAGTTTCGCAACGACCATGCGAGGTCCTGCATGTAGTCCGCATGTACCTTCATGAATGTCTCGAATCAGGTATGTTGCTTCTGCGGAATCAACGCATCTGAGTAATGGCCCAAGGTAGGACCGCCGATACAGGATGCCATTATTTACCTCGTAATGCAAAGACTTGTGTTGCAGTTTCCTTGCTTCGTACGTGCCATCGATGTGGTTGGCGACTAACATTGAATCCACGTGTGCTTCAATGTGCTGTGCGCCCATCTTTTTCGCAATCCGCAATCCGGCAAGCAGAGCTTCATACTCTGCCTCATTGTTTGTTGTTTGGAACTCGAGCCGTATTGCGTATGTGTACTCTTTTCCCTCCGGTGTTATTAGGCGGAGGCCTGCGCCCGCGCCTTCATCATTACAGGCTCCGTCGGTATACAACTTCCATACCTGGGCTCCATCGGGTGTGATAGAACTGGACGCTGCCTCTTTGGTGCATTCCTCAATTTTATCTGCTGGGACCTCTGTTAGGAAGTCTGCGAGGACCTGTCCTTTGAAGGAGGGTCTTGTTTTGTACGAAATTGAGTGCTCCCCCAACTCTATTGCCCATTTTGCCAAACGTCCGGAGAGTTCTGGTTTCCGCAAGATGTCGTTGATCCGGAAGTCTGTGAGGACATTGATTGGATGTCCTTGAAAATACCTCCGCAGTCTCCTCGATGCGTGGACTAATGCCAGGACCAATTTTTCCATTGTCGAGTAGCGTGTTTCAGCATCTAGAAGCATGCGGCTAACATAGTAGATTGGGGTTTGGACCCCTTTCCGGTCAACCATGAGAACTGCCCCGATAGCCTTGTCTGTTACGGACAAATACAAGGTGAGTGGTTCCTTTGGTAGTGGAGCCGTGAGTGTTGGCAGGTTGCCCAGACACGTCTTCATTTCTTGGAATGCATTTTCTGCTTCTTTCGTCCAGTTGAAATTGGACTTTTTTAAACAATTCTTCAGCGTGTCCACGAAAGGAAAAGACTTGGACGCATAGTTTGACAGGAACCTGTTCAAAGCTACAAGCCGTCCCATTAACGTCTGTACTTCCTTGATTGAGGATGGTGAAGGCATCCGTTCGATTGCTTGAACCTTCTCTGGATTTGGACGGAATCCATCTTTTGTTACCAACACGCCGAGAAACTTTCCTTCCTCCATTCCGAAGGAACATTTCCCCGGATTAAGCTTCATCCGCACACTTCGTAACTGATCAAATGTTTTCTGTATGTCGAGTAACATTTGATCCTCCTCCCTGCTCTTGATCACCAGGTCGTCGACATATACCTCTAGGTTTACACCGATTTGTTTGACGAAAGCGGTGTCCATTAATCTTTGATATGTTGCCCCTGCATTTTTTAGCCCAAACGGCATTTTGGTGTAGCAGAAGGTACCCATGTCTGTGCGGAAAGCAGTTTTATCCTCGTCTTCTTTGGCCATTTGTATTTGATGGTAGCCCTTGTAAGCATCGAGGAAGCATTTGAATCTGTATGGCGCCAGAGAATCAACTTTTAGGTCAATTTCAGGCAGTGGGTAACAGTCTTTTGGGCATGCCTTGTTTAAATCTTTATAGTCGACGCACATGCGCCATGTGCCATTAGACTTCCCTACCATAACCGGGTTTGCTACCCACGTTTGGTATTTGCTTTTGCGCAGTATGCCGGCCTTCAAGAGTTCTTCTACTTGCTCGTTCATCGCCTTTGTTTTTTCTGGCCCCATGCTTCGTTTCTTCTGGACAATAGGCTCTGCGTTCTTGTAAACATTGAGCCTGTGCTCCGCGACGTGTCGCGGAACGCCGACCATGTCTGATGGTTTGAACGCGAAAATGTCCATGTTTTTTGTCAGCAGCTGTTTCAAATGAGTGCGGATGGGGTCAGAAATTGCATGGCCGATGACAACTGTTTGTTCCGGGAATAGAGGGTTAATAACCCATTTTTCCGGTTCGGTCCGAACAGTTGGTTTTGCTTGCTTTGAAGGCCTGGATGTTTCTGTTGCATGACACGTTTTATTTCCCCTGATGAACGCGACTCCTGTTCGCGTTGGGAAACCCATCATCTGGTGAGGTGTAGAAGCATTGCAGTTGAACTTTGCCAATCCCTCTCGACCTAGGAGGATGTCGTGTGAGGAATTGACTGGAAGTACGGTGAAGTCGCACGTTTCGGTGCGTGAATGTTTCCCGTCAGAGAGTGTTACCGGGAAAGTCAGCGTGCCCAGTGGGTAAATGGATTCATGAATGAAACCGGATATTGGTTCCGTTGTTGGTACTATCCTCTTTTTGTCCTCATCATCCAGCTGGTCAAAACACTGCTGGTACATGATATCGGTGCTACTGCCATTATCTAGAAACATGTATCGTGTTCGATAATGACCAACAACACCTGTTATGATTAATGGAGCTGTAGAGCATGCTCCGCCTTTTACCCTTGGCATAATCACCTGTTCTTCCTTCCAGGAATCGTTTTTTGCTTCGACGAAGGTACGCTTATGGCTTGCGCTCCTATGGATCATGTTGCATGTGTTGCGGGAGCCGCTGTAGACGTGATGTGCGTTGAGATTGCGTATCTTCTTTTGGGAGGGTTCTCCTGCTTCTGTGTTGTCCCTCTGCTTTCTTCTCATGTTTTTAACAAGATGTGTCAATTGACCAGATTTGATTGCGTTTTCGATTTCCATTTTTAAGCTATAACAATTATCTGTCATGTGACCGTGGTCTTCGTGGTATTCACAGTACTTTGACCTGTCCACGTTTTTCCTGTCACTGCGAAGCTCTTGTGGTTTTGGAAATTGAATCTGTTCTGTTTTCAGCACCTCAGATGGTGTTTTGGACAGTGGTGTCCAATCATAGTTCTTCTTTGAATGTCCCTTGTTATCACGGGATCCTCTGGAGCTCAGCATGTTTCTTGCGTCTTGTGAGGAAGAATATTTTCCCTCCTCAGCTGCGCCTGAGATTCTTGACCAAACAGACTGCTTACTTTTTCCTCTGTTATTTGATGGTCCGTGATGACCATTACCTTGTTGTGTGATTTTGTTGCGCTGGAAAGAGCGCTCTGAAGACGCGTAGACTTTGGCAGCTTCAATTACTTCATCCCAAGCTTCCGATACGCCGTCTTTGCCGGTTAAGCATCTCATTAGATCATCATTTTTTACCCCGTGTATAAAGGCTGCGCGGGTAAGTTCTTCTCCGCATCCCAGTTGGAGCGCCTCCTTGTTGTATCTGACTATATAGTCTTCCAAAGACTCATTATCGTTGCGCGAACACAAAAGGATATGGGCTTTGTCCTTTTTGTGCTTGCGCAAATGAGAGAAATGGTTTTTGAACTTCCTTATTAAGTCATCGAAGTCAACGAGACTCCCAACTGGCAAACTTTCGTACCAAACTCTAGCTGCCCCGGTTAAAGTTTGTACGAACAAGTGGCACCAGGCTTGTACTGGCCATAGTTTGGAGCTGCCAGCACAATCAAATGCGTGCAGGTGATCATCGGGATCACGCAGGCCATCAAATCTTCCAATGGTATTTGGTAATTTACATTCTTGTGGCATCGGTGCCTCTGCGATTCTTGCGCAGAACTTCGAACGTTCTGCGAAAGTTTTTTGGTCTGTATGGCTTGTACAGATCATCATCTTTGGGAGCTAGGCTGCTGGCAGCAGTTTTGGAATGTTGTCTCTTACTCGTGTCATGATACACTTCGTCCTCGGATTCGTAGCCGTCTGGTTCACCGTTCAGGTTGACGGGGTCCTGACCGTGAGTATTTCTACCACGGCCTCCACCACGTACCGCCTGACGGTGTCCCTTTGCGTGACGGCCACTGTTGTTCTTCTGTGGGGATTCTGAATCATCCCCGCTTAGGTCGAAACTCAACGCCTTCTGAGTCTTGAGTTTTGCTTGCTTCATTACCATCTTCTGGTATTCAGCAATCGTTTTTGAGTTTTGTTGGGCCAACCATTCGTCCGGGTCAACCGAAGAAAGGTTGTCCTGTGCCTTTTTTCCTCCACTTGTTCCTCCCTTTGTTGGGTGGAATTGGAATGTAGAGGCTTGTTGCCTCTGGGCCACATTCTTGGTGATTGTGTTTGGCGTTACGTCTTGAATTTCTTCGTTGACTGTGGCCTCGGCATCAATGTTGTTGTTTCCATCCTTTGAGAAAGCCATTGTGCTAGTTTGAAAGATTGGTGTAACCGTATCGGATGGCGCCAATGAAGAAACAAATAGCCTCACCACCGATTAGGGAAGATAAGGTTATTAGTTGCTACAGAGTTGATCCTTCACTAACAGCTACGGCTTGGAGATACCTGCAAATAAGAGTGAAAGTATGGGTGTGGAGACGACTACTCGAAGTAGTTGTTTATGACAAAAACGGGGTGAATGGGGATACTATCTAGTATGATAGCTCTCCAGGTCAGTAGAAAGTGTCCTCTCCAATTGGGGATGTGATCCCTTTTATAGGAGAGTCCGTATGCCACCATTACCCAAGTCCTAACCGTGGTTAGGTTGTCTCCATCACCCTTAATTATGTCAATAAGGTGATATATGGAAAGCTAGATTAAAGGAAATAGTGGAATCGAGTACCGCCTTAACTGGCATGGTTACGTGATTCATGCATGGCTATTGACCATGCATGATATTCGCCTTGACCGGTCCTTGACTGTTGACTGTGCATTTAATGAGCTTTGACTAAATCCTGCGCATGTCTTTCTTCCGCGCGCTAGTGTTGTTCCGGGTTTGGGTATGCGGAATGGTCTATTCAGTACCCAATCCCATCATATATATATATATATATAAAAGTTATAATAATAATAATAATAATAATAATAATAATAAAAAGTATACAAATTTTGCAATGTTAAACCCAATTATTACTAAACCTTTCCTTTTAAACTAAAAGCCCAAGTTCTCAGCCCATTAACCAGGTCTCGGCCCACCTGGAATCAGGCCCAAGATCAAGAGATCCGGCCCACCTATCTTTAAAAAAAAAAGGGGGGGGGGAGAATTGCTTCAGATGGGTTTCGAACCCGAGCCACAACACACACACACACACGCATTACCCAGCTGCTCCACACCCTTTATCTGATCTCATCCCAACTCTAAAAATATTAAAGCACACTTTCCTCCCTCCTTTTTTCTGCCCTATTACGCGCTGCAGCAGATATGAATATGGAATTCATATTTTGACCAACCTAATCCCCACATTAACTCGTAATTGATTCTAAATGGAATGGGAACGCAATTATCGGCCTATAGTGACTCACTAACGCGTTGATTATCAACCAATTGCCAACCAATTAACCAAATCACGCGTATGAACTTTAAGGCATGGTCAAACTTACCAATTCATCGTTCCAGACGATTGCACTATAAATTGATGCTCTGCGAGCACTACTAACTCGCCATTAATCCTTTCTCTATCTCCAATTCTCTTTATTACACACTGATTGTTCTACGCGAGCCCGAGTTTGACTTTTATACTTGACCGAGCTTTCGTGTTCAAAACAAACTTGTAAGTCCAATTGTTCCTGTGGGATTTAGATATCGGCCATCACTCATCAATAGCCCCATGATTAATTGGGCTATTGATGAGTGAATCAAATTATTGCAGAAGCTAGGGCTCGTGGCTTTTGATTTGGGGATGAATCTGATTTCGCGTAGTGTATTTAATTTATATAAAACAGAACTTATCACAACCACAGGCCTAGGCCAAGTGGTTGTGACTGTTGCTTGTAACCACGACCACCCGGGTTCGAGTCCCGGCTTGGACGCCCATTTCTTTTATTTTCATCTTTTTAAACAAACCACATATATATATATATATATATATATATATTACATTAAATCTTGTAAATTCATTTTTAATTATTAAAACCCTTTTATAAATTCTAAAAAAATTATTTTTAACAAATCTGATGTATAAGTTTCACCTACAATTTTTAGTTTTCTGAAATTTATTTATTTAATATTTATAATAATTAAATCAATTTTATGCTATTATATTTATAAAAATCCATTATAATATCAAAACGATCTTATTAATTTCCACAAAAATTATCCTAAGTTTTTATAACATTAAGCTTTTCAGAAATGATTTTTATGTCTGAAAAATCATTTATTTAATATTTTTAATCAATTTTTGTTAGTTTTAATCATAATTAAATCATAATAAATCCAATTTTTAATATTTTTGCACCAAAATTTTATACAAATTATTTCTGATCATTTAGAACAGAAATATAATTTTTAAAATGATAATTCTTTAATTTTAGTATTTTTAAGATATTAAAATTAAAGTTTGACAATTTGTAATAAATAGATTTAAAAATCTATTTTAAAGAAAATAATTTTATAAAAAATTATTTTTATACTTTAAACACATTATTGGGCCATTTAGAATTTAAAATTTATAAAAAAGGATTTTTGGTTATTTATTTACTAAATTTCTCTCAATTGTCGAATATTTTTAGTATTAATCAAACGAGCATTTATCCCCAATCCGAAGCCCTAGAAATTTATACATTTGTAGACTAGATAGACTTATTTATCACATTATTATAGGGAGATATTTGGCATTGTTTGGGAAACCCCATTATTCAATCTTTTCAAGAAGTATAACATTTGCTAAGGTGAGTTTACATAGCCCCTTTTTCTGTTTTACATTTTGGGGTGAAACATGTTTAAACATTTTATACACTATAATTTACTCATTCTTACTTGTGATTCAATTACACTATCATTTACTCATTCTATCATTTGACTGTAACAAAAAGACACAGTACAATCATTAACATTGATCAAGCCGCCTGTTTAAATTATGGCGCTATAGGTCTGACAAACCCATCCCCCGCATAGACTCAGGGATGATCGATAACAGTAATAACATTTAACTAACTTGCGAGTTAGTCATCAGTCGACACAAGGTTTGGTTGTACAAAGACGCATTGTTACATGTTGGTATCATACTCTATCATCATACAACCCTGAGTGTTGTACAAACCATTGTTATCAATTTTTTTTTTTCCAAAAACCTATGTATTCTCACCAACAATTGTTGACCCAAAATATTTTCAACTTAACATGTTTCAGGTTCTACTTGCTTGAAGATTTGCTTGAAGATATGTGCATAGTTTTATTCAATTTGATGTACGAATTCTTGTAGAATCATTGTATGTAAATTATTTAAATCATTTAATGAAATTATTATTCACCATGAGCTACTGAACAATCATCACAACGTGACATCCCGATGTTTCCGCCATCGGTTGGGGTGTTACAGATTGGTATCAGAGCCATGGTTATAGGGAATTAGGTTATTAGAAAATAATCTAGTCTATAACCATAGGATTTAACCAGTACTTGCTTCTTTTACTTGCTATACTCTATCTCCCTCCTACTCCTTATCTCTACTTTCAAGAAGGTTGCTCTCCATCACTGAATGCACTCTTAGACTAATAAGGCAAAATCCTCAGGTATAACCTGAACCACCTTGAGATCTCGTCGAAGTTCTAGATTTTAATAACGAACACGTGCAATCTGGAAGGGTGAACGCCTGTATTCTGAGTCTTCTGTCTAGGCTGGCATTGCGCATATATCCCAATCAGACGAGGGACCCGGATGCCTACCTGGGAATTCTCGGGATGAGTGTTCACTTATAGGCTAAAGCATGTCTTCATATGTTATTAGAATCTAGAGTCTTTGATAAGTCAACGTTTTCGTTTATTCGTTTTAATTAATGAATAGATGATTACATTCCTTATATAATCTCATTCATTTCACTGTGTCTCTTACAGATCATGCCTCCACGTCGCAGTGCTCGTCTTAACAGTGGTGAAAATCATGATGAAGGAAGTAGCAATCACAACCACAACCACGATACTAACCACAATAACAACAACAACAATGGTGTTGATGCCCAACTAGCTGCAATCATTTCCCAACAAATGGCGCAGCAAATCGCAACTCTGGTTCCCAACTTACTAGCTCAAGTCATCCAGTTGAACGGCAACGGCAACGGGAATGGAAATGGACACCACAACGGAAATGGTCTCCCAGCCTGCACCCTTAAGCATTTCAATTCTTGTAACCCTCCAAAGTTTAGTGGTGAAGAAGGAGCTACAGGACTCCTCCAATGGTTCGAGGGTATTGAGAATACCTTCATCAACAGTGAGTGCCCCGACAACTTTAAGGTCCGTTATGCCATGAGTGTTCTTCACAAACGAGCACTCACTTGGTGGAATGAAGAAAAGCGTACCCGAGGAGCTGAAGTTGCACTTACTATGACGTGGGATCAAGTCAAGGAGATAATGAAAGATGAATTTTGCCCACGAAACGAGGTCAAGAAATTAGAAGACGAGTTCCACACCCTTGCTCAGGATAGTGGGGAAAACCTTGCCTACAATACCCGCTTTCACGAGCTTAGCTTATTGTTACCCCACAAAGTCACTCCCCTGCCGGTAGCCATCGAGAAGTACATCGGTGGTCTGCCCATGCAAATCCAGGATACGGTGTGGGGAAGGAATCCTGCCACCTTGGATGAAGCCAAACGTTTAGCAGCTACCTTAACTGATAATCACGTAAAGAACGGGACCTTAGTTCGGAAAGGCAATAAAACAAGTATTGTAGCCGCGGTAACCACTGAGAACCAGAAACGTAAGACCAGGGATCCTGATGCAAGCCTCACTCCACAAGCTTCTAACAAGAAACCTTATACAGGAAACCATCCTTTATGTAATACATGCAACCGACATCATCCCACTACTTCAGCATGTCGCTTGTGCACCAATTGTGGAAGGTATGGCCATCTGGTCAACACGTGTCGTGAGACCCCAAATCCAAATGCCAACCAACCCACCAACCCTGCTCAAGCTGCTAACCTTAATCAATACAACTATGGTCAGTGTTATGAGTGTGGAGACCCAAATCACTTCCGTAACCGATGCCCTAAATTGAACAGAGATCAAGACCCTCCAGCTACTTAACAGAAAGCCCTACCATTTGAATAATGTCTACTTTCTCTTTAATTCCATGTATTGCACTTTTGATTCAAATAATAAATTCAAGTATTATCATAACATCTGTGTGCATGCTTGTTTGAATGTGAACTAATTGCTATATCTATAATCATACCTACTTACTTGTACAACAATTAGTTGACTACCAAACAACCTACTTAACGATTGGTAGAGGTCATCATGTCTTTCCAACAGTCGGGAGAGGCCCTACCACCTGCTCAACGACTGGTGGGGACAATCTGACCTGCTCAACAATCGGTAAAGTCATAAAAGGACGCAAAACCCTAATGTAAGGTAAATTGATAATTACGGTCCGGAATGTAATCATGAGTTTACAGGTATGTTAAGGTAGTGTGAAATTTTATCAAGGTTCTCAGTAGTTGACCAATTGTAGACCTAGTGTTTCTCTTAACTTCGGGACGAAGTTCCTAAAAGTAGGGGAGACTGTAACATTTCGCATTAAATACATGTACGTTACAAAACTAGCCTTATTATTATTATTTTTGGTAATATTTTGAAACCCAATACAATGATAATTATTCATACATATATCTATATATATATATATATAAAAGTTATAATAATAATAATAATAATAATAAAAAGTATACAAATTTTGCAATGTTAAACCCAATTATTACTAAACCTTTCCTTTTAAACTAAAAGCCCAAGTTCTCAGCCCATTAACCAGGTCTCGGCCCACCTGGAATCAGGCCCAAGATCAAGAGATCCGGCCCACCTATCTTTAAAAAAAAAGGGGGAGAATTGCTTCAGACGGGTTTCGAACCCGAGCCACAACACACACACACACACGCATTACCCAGCTGCTCCACACCCTTTATCTGATCTCATCCCAACTCTAAAAATATTAAAGCACACTTTCCTCCCTCCTTTTTTCTGCCCTATTACGCGCTGCAGCAGATATGAATATGGAATTCATATTTTGACCAACCTAATCCCCACATTAACTCGTAATTGATTCTAAATGGAATGGGAACGCAATTATCGGCCTACAGTGACTCACTAACGCGTTGATTATCAACCAATTGCCAACCAATTAACCAAATCACGCGTATGAACTTTAAGGCATGGTCAAACTTACCAATTCATCGTTCCAGACGATTGCACTATAAATTGATGCTCTGCGAGCACTACTAACTCGCCATTAATCCTTTCTCTATCTCCAATTCTCTTTATTACACACTGATTGTTCTACGCGAGCCCGAGTTTGACTTTTATACTTGACCGAGCTTTCGTGTTCAAAACAAACTTGTAAGTCCAATTGTTCCTGTGGGTTTTAGATATCGGCCATCACTCATCAATAACCCCATGATTAATTGGGCTATTGATGAGTGAATCAAATTATTGCAGAAGCTAGGGCTCGTGGCTTTTGATTTGGGGATGAATCTGATTTCGCGTAGTGTATTTAATTTATATAAAATAGAACTTATCACAACCACAGGCCTAGGCCAAGTGGTTGTGACTGTTGCTTGTAATCACGACCACCCGGGTTCGAGTCCCGGCTTGGACGCCCATTTCTTTTATTTTCATCTTTTTAAACAAACCACATATATATATATATATATATTACATTAAATCTTGTAAATTCATTTTTAATTATTAAAACCTTTTTATAAATTCTAAAAAAATTATTTTTAACAAATCTGATGTATAAGTTTCACCTACAATTTTTAGTTTTCTGAAATTTATTTATTTAATATTTATAATAATTAAATCAATTTTATGCTATTATATTTATAAAAATCCATTATAATATCAAAACGATCTTATTAATTTCCACAAAAATTATCCTAAGTTTTTATAACATTAAGCTTTTCAGAAATGATTTTTATGTCTGAAAAATCATTTATTTAATATTTTTAATCAATTTTTGTTAGTTTTAATCATAATTAAATCATAATAAATCCAATTTTTAATATTTTTGCACCAAAATTTTATACAAATTATTTCTGATCATTTAGAACAGAAATATAATTTTTAAAATGATAATTCTTTAATTTTAGTATTTTTAAGATATTAAAATTAAAGTTTGACAATTTGTAATAAATAGATTTAAAAATCTATTTTAAAGAAAATAATTTTATAAAAAATTATTTTTATACTTTAAACACATTATTGGGCCATTTAGAATTTAAAATTTATAAAAAGGATTTTTGGTTATTTATTTACTAAATTTCTCTCAATTGTCGAATATTTTTAGTATTAATCAAACGAGCATTTATCCCCAATCCGAAGCCCTAGAAATTTATACATTTGTAGACTAGATAGACTTATTTATCACATTATTATAGGGAGATATTTGGCATTGTTTGGGAAACCCCATTATTCAATCTTTTCAAGAAGTATAACATTTGCTAAGGTGAGTTTACATAGCCCCTTTTTCTGTTTTACATTTTGGGGTGAAACATGTTTAAACATTTTATACACTATAATTTACTCATTCTTACTTGTGATTCAATTACACTATCATTTACTCATTCTATCATTTGACTGTAACAAAAAGACACAGTACAATCATTAACATTGATCAAGCCGCCTGTTTAAATTATGGCGCTATAGGTCTGACAAACCCATCCCCCGCATAGACTCAGGGATGATCGATAACAGTAATAACATTTAACTAACTTGCGAGTTAGTCATCAGTCGACACAAGGTTTGGTTGTACAAAGACGCATTGTTACATGTTGGTATCATACTCTATCATCATACAACCCTGAGTGTTGTACAAACCATTGTTATCAATTATTTTTTTTTCCAAAAACCTATGTATTCTCACCAACAATTGTTGACCCAAAATATTTTCAACTTAACATGTTTCAGGTTCTACTTGCTTGAAGATTTGCTTGAAGATTTGCTTGAAGATATGTGCATAGTTTTATTCAATTTGATGTACGAATTCTTGTAGAATCATTGTATGTAAATTATTTAAATCATTTAATGAAATTATTATTCACCATGAGCTACTGAACAATCATCACAACGTGACATCCCGAAATTTCCGCCATCGGTTGGGGTGTTACATTTTTTACAACGTAAGCATGCTCCTTTATTGTTGTGGCTCGATTTTGTTGCCTGGCCAATAGATGGCTGTGATGATTCTGGAACTTATACGGAAAGTGTATGAAGATGGCTTGGCATGGGTGTTGGATGGTAGGTATGCACCTGCAACCCACCTTGCAGCCAGATTTTCGGGCAGAATCTGAGCCTCACTAAGTATTTGCTTTTGCATTGTCTTATCACTCTTTGTTTTGTTATTGTTATTGTTATTTGCACTTTTATCTCCATATAAGGTTATGTATGTGAATATCTGCATGATTCGTTATTGTTTTTAATGCCATGATATATGCTAGTCTATGATGCATTTTTTACAACGTAAGTATGCTCCCTTACTGCTGTGGCTCGATTTCGTTGCCTGGCCAATCGATGGCAGTGATGATTCTGGAACCTATACGGAAAGTGGATGAAGATGGCGTTGCATGGGTGTTGGATGGTAGGTATGCACCTGCAACCCACCTTGCAGCCGGATTTTCTGGCGGAATCTGAGCCTCACAAAAACCCTATTCAATGAGAGATTTTCCCTGCAACTTTAAACCTATTGGCTTTTGCCTTTGTCTTATCACTCTTTGTTTTCTTATTGTTATTTGCACTTTTATCTTCATATTATGTATGTGAATATCTGCATGATTAGTTATTGTTTTGAATGTCATGATATATTGAAGCTGAGGCTGATGATCCACCGGATCCAGCAACCGAAGATTTAAAGACTTTTCGTATTTATGCGAAAACGAGATTTAGTGGTCCACTGATCAAAGGGGTGGTCACTGCAGATGAACCTGGATGGGGCATGAAGAAAAGTGAAACCAACGCTAATAAGAGCTCCAGATCAGGTTGGGGTCAAACCGCCTCCTATGTGGTTTAATTTTGTATGTAGAACCGCCTCCTATGTGTTATAAATAGGAAGTTGGTATTAGTTATTAAGGTTGATAGCGTCAGCAATTTTTGAATGTAGAACTGCCTCTTATGTGCGTAAAATCGTCTCATATGTGTTATAAAACTCAGTCTAAGTTATTTACGTTTTTGTTGTTATAGGATATGAGATTATATAATGTAATGCATGCATGTAGTTCGCCTCATATGTATTATAAACTCAGTTTAAGTTATTTACGCTTCTGTTGTTATAGGATATGAGATTATATAATGTAATGCGTACATGAGGCTGTTTTTTGATACGTTGCAAACCTTTTAAAAAAGTTCATTACAACGCGCGGCTATCAAAGCGCCTAATGAACTAAAAAGAACATTTACCTTATCAAATTAAAACTTAAAAAACCCACTAGACACTTTTAATCAAGTTTTACTACTACTTCTCTCCCTCTTTTTAGCTCATAAAAGAATTACAAGATATGCATATAATTATATTTAGGACAATTGTTAAGTTTCTCATATATGAGAACATATTATGCTAGATTAAACTACATTTTTTTGAAGTTGTGTGCGATAAAAGAAATTGGATTCAAAATTCGAGTGTTTCTTTGTTTTGTAAAGGCATGTTCTTTGATCAAACTTGATGATATGATGGAGAATTCAAACTATTTTAGTGCGTATATTATGTTTGGCAAAAAGGGAAAGTAATTTTTTTTTGGTTCAAGGACTTATCTAAAAGTGCAATCATTTGTCATATTTTACGCGATACATCAAAGGACACTTTGGTATTTATCTCTTACATAATCGCTATATTATATTAATTTTGAAGCATATGATATGACCATTCTTTATGACAAACTATCATAATAAAAAAGTATTGTTATCATTTGCATAATATTATACATCGTTAGTTTGAATTTTAGGATCAAATGTGTTGTTCTTTCATTTTTATTAATATATAAGCTGCTACTTTTTATTACATCTACTCATGTTCCTTTTTTTTGTTGTGACACCTGGCAAACTCAGGTTCGTAACTTTTGCTAAACTAGTAAGTCTACCTTAGCGAGTCATGCATACAATATACTTAACTGGGTCCGTTGAGTCGTTAGGATGGTTCGGGAATCATCGGGAGTCGGTCCATAACCATGTGTACAAGGATTGGTGATTCGTAGAATCACCGGATTTAATGCATACACGGAAGTCTCGGGTCCTAGGGATTGGTGAACGAATGTTAACGTGTTAGTTATCTTGCATTATGTGTTTATAATCATTATATAACTTGTCGGTATGTGAATATGTGCTTACATGTGTTAAAATATTGTTTAACGCGCCAAAAACCCACATCAGCCTGCAGGGGGCGATTAGGAATCCTAATTGCCACCTGCAGGGGCGAGTAGGGAGCTAGTCGCCTGAAACAGGGGCAATTAGGATTCCTAATTGCCTGTTGCAGTTCGTACTCACGTGTAACATCAAGAACGACTAGAAACAGCTATAATTACCATACTTGACTTGCAAAACATCATTTGTGAAACCCTAACTCGCCCCAAACCTCTCTTACACAATACTCAACCTCTAGAACTCGTTTTTGCCCTGAAACCTACCATTTCCAAGCTTTACACATCCTCTTTAGCAAAATCCAAGGTGTGTTATCCATCCTAAACTTATATCATGTTGTTATTTTGATCCCTAAAGGTCCAGACCTGGTTTTGTGAAGTTTGTGTCTTTGAAAACCTTTGAAAAACAATTTTAAAACAAGTCTAATCCCTTATATGAGTTATATGTGAAGGGTACATGAAAAGAACGGATTTTTATGATTAAAACATGGGGATTCTTATGTTTTTGATGTTTTACTAATATAGATAAGTTGTTAGGATGATTGTCTAGGAGTTTGAAGGTTGTTTGATGTGTTTTGATGATAATATGCGTTTTGACCTATTTGAGTGATTTAGGAGGATTTAGGATGTTATGGGTTGACTTGATGGTTGTTTGATGTTAGGGTTTGTACTAGAATGATGTAGGTACAGTAGGATGATGATTTGCAATGTGATTATATGATGAAATCTAATTAATTGCCATTTTAGGTTAAGTTATGCATGCTTTGATGTGATGTTTTCATAATAGTATTCCATTTTGGGAAATGCTTGCAATTAGGGTGTTAGACTGAGGATAAATTGGCGGTTTTCATTTAGGATATGTTACTTGATGATTTTGGATTGATGTTGGGTGTTTTTACATGTTTTGGTTTTGATTTGGAGGGTCAAAAGCGCGAAAAGTAGCTCCTAGTCTGCAGGAGGCGAGTAGGATGCTACTCGCCTGATATATGGGGCGAGTAGGGAGCTACTCGCCTGTAATAAGGGGCGAGTAGGGACCTACTCACATGTAACAGGGGTGATTACGATTCCTAATTGCCTGTTTGATTTCTAATCGCGTGTTTTGATGCCTAGTCGTGTGTTTTGCTGCTGTAAGTGTATTTTAAGACCACGAAACTTGGTTTGACACCTAGGAACATATTGGGAACCCCGTGTCATGTCTAAAAACCTGATAACACGCGTTTGGACTTATATATGCATTATATGGACTGTATGATAGCCTTGGTTAACTATTGTGCGTATTAAGTGCATATTTACGTGTGATTGCTTGGTTACTTGTATTTGACTAACACGGGGGATGTCAGATCACCAATGGGATGCTGGGTCTTGTCTTGTGTGGTCAGATTAATGTTCAAACATGGTTTCAAACGTACACGGTTATGGTCTGGACTTTCAGGGACTAGTTGACCTATAGGTCGTTAGTCCGGATACTCATATACATCTTATGATAGGTCGCCAATACTAGGGACTATCATTGCACTGTTTATTAGCTTTTAAGAAGAACGCAATCTAAGGTGAGTCTCATAGCCCCACTTTTACTGGTTTTACTTTCGGGGGAGAAACATGCTATGTATTCGTTTTCTTAAAACTTATGTCATACTATGGTTGACTTTTGGTTACTATACGGTTTGTTAAAGTCCCGGGGAAAACTATGAATGTGCGGGGTAGCACAATGGGGGAAATGTGGATAGATCCATTGGGCGTGACCAGCCCCACTCGACGGCTGGGAGCCGGGCGGGTGCATATTGTCTCGACTTACGTATTCATTATTCGGGCAGGAGTATACTTGTATTCGTATTCATGTATTCGTGTTCACTAATAGTTTTCCAATCGTAGTAGTAGCATTACATACGCCTAGCTAGCATGCACGTGACATAGTACTGACAGGATTGAACCTGGTACACTTTTGGAACGCTTTATAAAAACCTTAGAACTCACCAGCTTATATGTTGACATCTTTTTGGCATGTTTTCTCAGGTCGCTTAGGTAGAAACACATGGACTAGGCGCACGAGTCATGCATGGCGTCTAGGGTCTTCTAATTGCATGTTTTTTAATAAATATTTCTGACTATGTTTATCATGTTTTGGGGTTGTAAACACGTTTAAGCTTCCGCTACTAGTTTTATGTTATTAAAAACTTGATGATTCGGTCTACGTATTTTACATTTAGTTGTCGTTTATTGTGACCGTTGACTTGGATCCTGGCGTGTCACGCGCCTCGCGGTAAAACCTTGCAAGTGGAATTTTGAGGTTGTGACAGTTGTTTCAGTTATTATAGTATGCATTTGCCAAAAAGTTTCTAAAAACAAGGAATTGGTTACAGTAGTGGCGAAACAAGTTAAGATTACTAAAGATGGAAACAATATGTGGTGGCAATTTTGAAAACCTCGCAAGTGGAATTTTGAGGTTGTGACAGTTGTTTCAGAAGCTCTTTTCTTTGTCAATCTTGTCTTTCAAGCAACTTCAAAAGTACTTCTTCAGTTGTACTTTCATTGTCAAAAGATGATTAGCTTCAGGTTCTTCTGACTCAGGTACATCTTCTTAGTATGGTGATTCATGCTTGTCAGCAACTGGAACTCTTTCATTCTTCAACAACCCCTATTTCTTGATTTGAATAAATTTTGCAAATTCTTAGAATTTTGTGAGCAAACAATTTATGCAACAGAGGGTCCAGTATATACATGAACACCAAGTACATTAGTGTACTTCAATTTTAAAATCTCAAAAACCTGAATTTTGTTCGAGAATCGGTCAAATCCTCAAGAATGGTTAATTTTTATAAAAGAAAAACAAACAAAAAATAAACCTCAAACTATTTACACTGCATCTTTTTGTGAGAATCATGTGCAAGAAGATCATATCAGCTTCGTCAAACTATAACACACCGTTAGTATATTCGTTCTGATAAACTTATTAAAGTGCCAGAAAGCAGTCCAAGACGATTACCAGCATCGTTTATCCACTTAAACAAACATACACACACATCCTCAATTCCGATATTTTTCTTATTTTCTTAACGTGTGTTAGACCGAAATAACTTTGTGTCCCACATCATGACATACCCCCGCGATCAAGGTATGCACAAAGCTTCTTCATAACAGGTGAGTAAATTGCTGACATCTGTATCTTTTACAAGGTCAAGATCATCGGTGATCAGGTCTGCATATATCTGGATGCAACAAAGAGACCGATGGATTCTCGACCAGGGTTAGGGCAAATACCAAATTTTTGGTATGATCATTGCTTTAGGCTTTTGATTTGTGCCTTTAGCTTGAATTCTCTTTGAGAATTTTGGGTTTTGGCATTTCCTTATTGCTCTTTTAAGATGTCCTGACTATGCCTAGGTCAACATATATCTGGATGCAACAGAAGGGCAGCCAGGACATCCCCAGATGTATCAAGAATTTAACGACCTGAAATCTCAGACTTTGGCAATCTATCAACGCAAGATTTTAGACCATAAGATCATACGCCGATGATGTGTTACCCACAAGCTACACAACCCTTTTATCTTTACCGTGTTTTGGACTGAGTTCGTTGTGTAGTTTGCCTGTCAGTACATCATATAATGGAGCTGCAATCACACTTGATTTAATTTTCTTTTCGATTTTAAAGTGTGACAACTCAACAACCAATGTACTATCATTTCTTCTTTTTCACACCATGAAATCTCATTTTCTGAATTTTCTATTGTTTTTGTTTTTTTATGAGGGTATATCCCCCTAAATTTGTGCTTAAAATTGAAAATTAATATATAAATGAAAACAATTTAAAGAACAAATTTACCTAAAACAAAGAAAAATCTTTTTGTGTTTTTCTAAACCATTCTTGAATTAAAGACCAATTACGTTCAGAATTTAATGCATCAGGTTTTGAGCGTACCTCTTTCGCTGATTTAACCTCCATTATATCTTTTAAAGGAAACATACTTACTGTTTGAAAATTTTAAATGAATGTATAACAGAGAGATGTCACCTGTCATGTGCGTGGAACAACCGTTATCAACATACCAGTGGTCGTTGACAATCCTCCTTGGCTGTCCGTGCATGAATGAGGAGATTAGTTAAACACTGGTACCCAGGCCATCGCGGTCCTGGGCACTCCTGAAGCGTCAACGTAGGACACTTCCCTCAAGAACATGTCCTTATTCTCATTTAGACATGGTGTTGCTGCCGCCTTTGCTTTCCAAACTTGCTTAGGCTTAAGAACCGGTTTTGCTACTTTCGGAGTAGCAGCTTTCGGTTTCTCAGGTTGTTTTGATTTATGTGGTTTAACAACCTTCCGTTTTCTCTTGGCAGCATTCCAGTCTCCATCAGAAGGTTTAACTTTGGGATTCATATTCTTCCTTGCCTTAGGTTTATCAACCTTCATTGGCTTGGAGTTGTAGTTATCCCTAGGCATAATCCTCTGATGTTGTCTGTAGTAGGGCACATAAGGACGACTTGTGCAGTTTCATGCAATATGACCGGGTCTTCCACAGTTATAACATGTCTGCTTCTTAGCATAGGGAGCAGATCTTGGCCTGTTTGATCCTGCTGATGAATGTGAGTGATGGGATCCATTGGATGATTTGTTTGCAGGCTTCCCAGTCTTTCTGCTCTTAGAAGATCTTGAACACCCGTGTGAACAAGATTGTCTTTGTGATGCAGATTGTCCTTGATCTTTCTGTTTAATTTCAGGAACCTGTACATGAGAGTTAGCACATGTAGTTTTTCTATGTGGTGGCACGTATTTATCAGTCATGCCATTAACAGATAGCTCCGAAACAGTCTTTTTAACATATGGTACAACATCTGCAGACAAATTAGACTGTTTCACACAAACACGTGCATTTTTATTGCAAACAATATCATCCCCCTCAATCTTACCCTCTACCTTAACTTCATCTGCACATGAGGTAGAAGCATCAGTAATATTCACACATTTAGAATCAAGGACTATTGGCTTTACCACACCCGTGCCAACAGTCTTGGATGAGGGATCCTCACATTTTTTTTAGTCTCGATTAGCCTTGAGCACACAGGTTCTTCAGATTCTGGCTCAGTCCAGGGTGTGTCATTTGATTCAGTTGAGCCACTTGATTCAGAGACTTGTGGTGGCTCTACTGAATCCCCCGTTGACTCAGCTACTCTAGAAGACTCACAACTAGACTCACTAGATTCAACTGATACTGATTTCTCATATTCGGTTGTTTCGGGTGATTCACATTTGGAGTCAATTTCAGAAGTTGGTGGGGGCAGCTGATTCAACAGTGTGTTGTGCCATGAACTTTTCACAGAGATTTTTGAATGTTTTCATGAAGTCAAACTCAAAGGGCACATTTGAGTCTGATTGACTAGTCGGTTCAAGTTTAAAAACAGTTTCCCTCAACATTTGATTTGATCCAGCTGTGTCATTGGGATCTGGGACTTCATCCTTTTTTACATCAAAAACTCTGTCAATTTCTTTGTTTATCTCAAAATTTAATGTCTCAGTCTGCTTTGAAGCATCTTGAGACTTGACAAAGGTTTTTGATGGAGCCTGCTCCTGCTTAGGTTGTTTGTTCTTGGGTTTAGAGATTTTAATGGGGACCGATTTAGGTTAGGAGATTTCAACTTGATCCCTCGATGGTCGAATACTTGGCTCTTCTACTTGCGGACTATATCCTTTAATAGGTAGAGCCAGTAACTCCTCATCCGACATAGGAATTGAGGAATAATTTTCATTGAAAGGAGGTGGAATTTCCACAAAACCCAACCCCTTATTCCTCACTTCCCTAGGTCTGAACTTTAACTGAGTATTGATTATTTTTTCGACTTTGTTACTAGAACAATCGAAGTTTTTAAAATGAAAATTGGCATTTTCAAATTTGGATTTCAAATCGATCAATTCCGCAGTTAAAGTGTCAGCCAGTCGTCTGAAGTGTAAGTATCGACATTTGTGATCACTTACCTCCTGATGCAAGCGCTTGATATCGAGTTTTTATTTTTCGACCATTTCTTTATAAGACTTAAATTTCCTTTTGATATCCCAAGTGGCCCTTTTCTCGTATTCAAGCAGCTTGTATGCAGAGAGAGTTTCTGCTCTAAATCCTTTAATTTTTAACCTGCAACGTTCAGTACAACCTGATTCAGCTAAAATTTTAGCATGTACCTCAGATGCGGATGGCACGTGGTCATTCATTTGTTCCATGAAAGCTTGAGCGGCAGGAGCAGCAGAAACGGTAGGAGAAGTAGGAGCGGAAGATATGACAGGAGCAGCAGGAACGGCAGGAGCAGTAGAAACAACATGAGCATCAGGAGCGGATGAGCAGCATGAATCAGAATTTGAAGATGAAGTATCAGAAGCGGACGAGCGCACTGCAACAGAGGTGTCACTTTGGGTCTTCAGTGTGTGACGCTTAGCTAACTCCTTGATGAATGAGATTAACTCATCCGGAGTTATTTTGGACCAGCTTGTTTCTGTAATGATCCAATTGACATACTTAAACCAGCTGCATGTTGGCTGATCTGGAATTCTTTTTAAAGCGTCCAGAAGACTCTTGTTGATCCAGCGATTTGAGATAACGATCTCTGCATTTTTCATTTCTGACAGCAGTTCGGTAAATCTGCCAATTAGTGCATACACGGTTTCACGAGCAATGTAACTGAAACCTTCAAGTCTATGCTTAAACACCTCATTTTGAGAAGACATTTTTATGAACTGTGATCCCCCAAAAATCTAGACGTTCCACAAAAATTTTAGACCGAGCACAGAATGTCCAAGCAAGTCAACAAGTCAAACCGTACACAATCTAGTCAACCGTAGTCAATCGAATCAAACCGTATACAGTGAAGTCGATCCCCCCAAATTGAGCTTGTGCACACCAAAAAAAATACTATTATTATTATTATTATTATTATTATTATTATTATTATTATTATTAAATCTCAAATGTCCAACAAATCACGTGATTTTATCTTTTGTCTGACTGTCGTCCTCTTTACTTCCTATAATATTCTCTCTCTCTGGTACTTTTCGAAGCAAACAACACGCTCTCGAACAATTTTCACTCTCACTTTTTCTTGTATCTTGCGCCTCCTCCTCTCTCACTTTAAAAGAACAAAACAATTCTTTGTCTCTCTCTCCCTATTTCCGATAAACTCAACACACACAGAATCTAAAACCTTTCAGTTTATTTCGTCACAACTTCTTGACAACAAGGTCACCTGAAAATAAGAACAAAAACAAACACAAATTTTCAAAAATGGGTCAGATTAAGGTCGGAGATAAGTTGGTTAGTGGTGGGTTCGGGTTTCCCAGTGGGTTCTCGAGTTGTAAAGATGTTCTCGAGTGGTGATGGTTGGAGGCAGGGTGGTTGTGGTGGGAGTGTTTAAGTGGTTGAGAGGTGTTCGGGTGGGACGGGTGTCCGAGATGGTGGGGTGTGTCAGAGTTGGCGGTGAGTGTCCGAGGAGATGGTAGTCCGAGGTGTTGGAATGTGTCCGAGGAGATGGTAGTGTCCGAGGTGGGGTGTACGAGCTCGAGTGTCCGAATCAGCAGGTTGTGTCCGAGCTCAAGGGAGTGTCCGACTCAGAAGTTTGTGTCCGGGCTCAAGGGAGTGTCCGACTCAGAAGGTTGTGTTCGAGCTCAAGGGAGTGTCCGATTAGGTGTTTCCAAAATTGAAGTGTCTGATGTGGAGGTGGGGTTTCCGAGTGTGGGGTGTGTCCGACCTGTGAGGTGTCCGATGATGGTGATCAGTGGGTGTCCGATGATTTGAAGCTCAAGCACTTCTTCCGATGTATTGTAGAAACAAAGTTTTCTATTGGATGACAGCTCACAGTCTTTAAAAGTGATGACAGACCACGCAATTTAAAAGCCTTTAATTTTGGAAAGATATCCTTTATCAACCAAAAGTACGAAAATCATGGACTCAAATTTTTTAACTTTCTAATGCAGATCAAAAGTACAATTTTTTTTGATGTTCTTGTTGTTATTCGCCAAGAACAAATCTGCAAAAAAAATCTTAAACACCAAAACGGTTAGAAAAGTAGCAAAACTAATGAAAACAAAACTAAACCTGTTTGTAACCACGATGAAACGGCAGCAAAACGTCTTCTTTTGATCTTCGAATGATACCGAACCGAGCCTTCGAAAGACTTCTTAGGCTCTGATACCAATTATAAGTCCAAGATACTCTCTAACGGGTATCAAATCAAACAATCGAATGCGGAAAACAAGATTGAATGCGAAGAACAAAAGATTAAAACACGATGAAATCCCTTGTATTGCTGCTTCACCTTACACACAATCTCAAGGATTGTCTGGTACAAGGTGGTGGCTCTAGAGTTACAAAATGAGAGGATTTCTAATGTCTAACTTGGTGGTTGTAAATTACAAATGAAGTTCTAATGCCTAAAATGAACTAGAGTATAACTATATATATATATATATATATATATATATATATATATATATATGGTCCACTAACCACTTGGCACACATGGCCTAACCCAAGCCCAATAACCAAAACTAAGCCCAATTAACACAAACAAGCTTGATAAAGACAAGCGTAAACCTACTCAATTACTGGGCCTTACAAGCTTTTTGTTCGTCTAAAAGAAAACATATAGACACTACTACTCCATGCCTCTAAGAAAGACATTGTTTTTAATTTTATATTTTATTAGTAGGGAGCCTGCGCGATGCGGTGGGGGGAACAATCTACAAGTATAAGTATAACTGTGTAGTTAATAATTCGACAGGATGCGCGAAGATTAATTAATCTAAATCAAATATTTTGAAAATATTTATAAAAAAAATATTTTGAAACATCACCCAAAAAATTAGATTCAAAATGCATAAACTATGACAATAGTAAATATATCTAGAATTCATACCTTAATGGCGAGTCATATATCTAACGATAAGTTGTCTCCGCTTAAACGTCACAAAAAACTATAGTTTATCGTATTTTTAAGTATATTAATCTAGAGATTATGCGTTTAGTTGATCTATCTTGTTGTACTAATTTGTAGAAACTATGAGTCATTTAATTCGTTTAATAAAAATCACGTGTGTAATGTATTGTGTGTGTCTGTAAGATGTGTGTGAGTATATGGGTGTGTATGTATGAAGATTTGGTTTTGAGGTTTACTTAAAAATAACTATAGGTATAATTAAAAATATTTCTGAAAATTGTCATAAACCGAAAAATTAAACAACATAAAGGACCAAAAATGTATACATTACGAGAACAGTAAATTCTAAATGATGAAATATCACTTTGTAAAATTAAACTAATAATCAAGTTTTTATTCATTATATATAATTATTATTATTTCTTGTTGACTCAACGAATCCCTTAAAAGCCTTAGAATTTTAGATTGTATTAAATCCCAACTCAATTGTGTTAAAACTTTAATTTTGGTCAATATTTTATTTTATACAATAAGGGGCAAGTAAACAACAACAAGATGGCAGTTCTTAAAAATCATTACAAATATATGTTTGGTAAAATATGTGAATGCCATTCACATGAAATTAAAAAAAAAAGAAAATCAATTCAAGTCCTGAAGAAATATATAGTACACATATAGATCCACAAAAATATAAATTGACACAAAATTTAAATAGAAAACGTCCTTAATATGCAATAGATCTAATTAAGGGATATTATGATGAATTCATAATTTTGATTAATAGTTACCTGAGTCGAGGTTATTTTCTGAAATCCTATTAATAGTTAACAATCAGCCTACAACGCCTTTTCAGCACAAACGGATGTTGTTGCGGCGAATAAACCGCAATACGGTCGGCGGTGTTGATCGGGAGATGAAGTTGTATGGATATTTTTGACTGATTATTGTCTTGATCGAATGATTAAATGTCGCCATTAATAAAATCTAATTATACAAACAAGAAAACAAAATATTAGTGTATGCTATGTAATGAACTTGAACATGTCACATAACATATGCAAACAGATACACGTACGAAACTTATCACCTGATGCTTCGATTTGATAAGATCTCTGAGATATGGGTCATCGAGCATGAATCGGTGGGCGACTATTTATAAGTTCTTGATGTCTAAGAACTTCTAAGCAGAAATGCAATCGAGATAACATGTTCCATATTAACAAATTGATACGTGTGCAGATTGAGAGATGTAAAAGAGATATACGACTACGTGAGGGTTAGGTTAAGATGGTATATATAATATATTTTGAAGTTATTAAGACTAATAACTTGCATTAGTAATGGCATTTAAATGCTAGTTATTTAGCCGGTTATATTTGCTTTGTCTTAACCTTTAACATGGATTTGTAACAACTTTTTACTAACCAAAAGTCATGAATTAACCTTTCATTATTGTTACACTTATTAAAATTTAAATAAAACTAAAGACGATTTAAACATGATGTATAAACAAAAAGAGAGCTTTTATGTAACATTCGTACTTTTTGCATTTTCAATTTTAGTCCTTGAACTCTTGTAATTTTCATTTAGGTCCCTTGTAATTCCAAGCTTGTGATCAATGGAAAACTTTTAGTAAAATACTTATATTCGTAAACAATCTCGCATAAACTATCTAATATAAACATGTTGCATTTACACTTGAAAAATCGAGTTCTAACACTAAACCGAAGCATAAACGAACCCGTACAAGTTAGGAATCAAGCCCAATCCAAAAACATGACAAAATGGGCTTAAACAATAAGTTTTAACCCAAAAACACGTCCAAAACCAAGTCTGTTGGGCCAAGCCCAACCAAAAAGCACTTTTGGGCCAAATACACCCCGTCGCGTGACACGACCAGGATTCAGAATTCCCGTCGCGTGACACGACGGCCTTACGAATTCAGCAATCAGATCAGCTTTCTAATCAGCTCGTAAATGGCCCCTTTACCCAACTAACTCACTCCCAACCACCCTAATTACTCCCTTAAATGCCCAAGCAACTCACCCCACTTATAAATACCACTCCTCTCCACCCTTTAATCCCTTGTTCATCCATAATCTCCCTAAAACTCTCTCTAATCTTCAAGTTTCTTGAGCAAACTTTCTGAAAACATAATCAGTAAGTTCCAAGCTCAAACTTACTCTATTCTTCTAACTTTCTTTCTCTTTTCTATCTAAAACTCCTTGGAGAACCCTCTAGGATCTTCCCCATGTTTTTCTACAGAAGTGTGATAAGGGCAGGACACCTAAAAGAGATCCCAGATGGATTTGTTTTCTGAATTGTTTTTATGTCCTAAGAATGCTTGTTGTGAAGGAACCAACCAAGTCTACTAACAATCTAATGTTAGGGAGATTTGTGCTATGGTATTGGGTGACAAAGGAGAGTTAAGACTCATCCAAATCAGTCCCCAAGCTTTACTTAAACATCTTAGCTATACTATATAATAATATAAACATATACTTTTAAGTTTCTATCTTACTAGCTTATTATTGATCTTTGGAAGGTTTGTGGTTACACCCTACCTTACCAACTCTCTTGAACCTTCTTGTGCTACGTATTTATCCACACTAGAAAGGGGAAATCCCGTGTCCAAAACCCACGCTTTTGGGACCAAAGGTGAGTCATACTTGTCCCCTTTCTTTTATCACTTTTGGGACCAACATGTATCGTATTCAAAACACACTAATTCTTTTATAAACACACATGCTCAATCTATTAAACATACTTATATGCTAATTGTCATGCTTACAATTCTTGATACTTAAACATAATTCATTAACTATTATTAGCCCACTTAACATGTATAGCGCTATAGGAGTAGCACCCCGCCAACTTTATGGGTCATTGTTAAGAATTAAACGGCCTAGCATGAATATGTTAGGTATACGCAGTGGTACTCGCGGGTTTGAGTTATGTCTTTTGTATGGTTTGTATGTGCAATGCTATAGTATGATGATTCGAGTAAACCATTCTAAATACTATGTGTGTAAACCAAAACTAGTATGCTCACCAATGCTTTATGTGTTGACGGATATTTTTATACATGTTGCAGGAATTATTTGATGCGATGATTCAAGGAACTCATTAGGATTGGACTTAGAAACGCGCCACTTAAATCTTTAATTTCATGAGTGTTGTATCTCTTTTGAACAATTTGTACTCCTTGTTTTAGTTATATGAAATGAAATCTTTTAAATTATATTATCACAATCATAGTATCATGAAATCTTTGAACAATCTATCACAAGTCGCGCCCCGATATATTCCGCCATCGGTTGGGGTGTGACATTTTATTTGTGTTTTTAGCTAATATTCATTTTCATATGTTTTGATATTTTTATGGCTCAGTTTTAAATTACAATCACAATTTTTGTAAAGATCAAGTAATAAAATGTTTTATATCATACATATTTAATTTTATTTTTTAATTTGATTATTAAACTTGGTGAACAAAAGTTTTGGTTTTTATGTCATTAAATAACAATATACTTGGTAAACAAATGTTTTATGTCAATATTATTAAGTGTAATATTTTGTAACTACTTTTTTACTTACCAAAAGTCATGAATTAACTTTCATTATTGTTATACTTATTGAAATTTAAATAAAAGCTATTTTGTTTTAGTGAAACTTAACAAATCTAATTATCTTATCTTATTAAGGAGGAGTGACGGCTAGGATAGTAATTTTCTATTCCGTACAACTTAAGAAGCAACATGCACAAGTAATTTATGCTTACATAATGTGGGTATAATAGGAACTTTGTGGAACATTAAGACACTTAAAAGGGTATATTAGTAAATTTGTATTCACATTTTAGTTAAAAGTATAAAATTGTTCCCCTTAGGCTATCCGGAGTGGGGGCGGGAGAGGGGCGGGAAGGGGGGGGGGACACCGCCGCCGGTATGGCGTTCTTAATACCCCCACTCTCTTCTAACCCCTACTAATTTAATGTTACCTTCAGCTTCCTGGTAATAACCCTTACTCCCATTCAATTCTTGATACTCTGAATCGACATAACCATCACACACACAACGGTTACCTCATTCAATTCTTTTAATTCGTAACCTAATTGAATTCCCCTTTTTGCTCAGACAACTTGAAGACTTCAGTTACGAATTATACCCATAAATCTGATTCTTCCAGCTCTTTGTTGAATTAGTAAGCACAATTTCCCAGCTTTTTGTTGAGGTCCTCTGCCTCAGAGTTCTCAGTACCGAGGAGTTATGTTTCACTGGAGAACCGGACGATGGGAATCGCATATATGGTTAGTTGATTACTATTATATGTCGGTTTATTTAACCAAATTTGTGGAGAAATATGTTTTGATCATGGATATGTAACTTTATAAAAATGTTTGATTATGCTATTGAGTATTATGATTCGGAGTATCTAATTCCAACTAACTTATTGAAAAGCATTAATATGTGTAGTGATTGTGGGAAACAAGTTTATTTAGGTATGTAGTTGTCGTTGAATATGAATACTGAATTGCATTGGATTCTCTAGGTTTTGCTAATTCAGTTATTGAATCATGGATATGTAACTTTATAAAAATGTTTGATTATGCTATTGAGTATTATGATTTGGAGTATCTAATTCCAACTAACTTATTGAAAAGCATTAATATGTGTAGTGATTGTGGGAAACAAGTTTATTTAGGTATGTAGTTGTCGTTGAATATGAATACTGAATTGCATTGGATTCTCTAGGTTTTGCTAATTCAGTTATTGAATCATTGGCCAATGGCTAATGGCTGATGTGTTTGTGACTAATATTATAGGTGAATTTGACACTGCACATGCTGCTGCAAGGTATAAATTAACTTTTTTGTTTTTGTTTCTTGGCCTTACATGTGAGGTGTTCCATATGAATTTGTTGCTATTACTGTAGGGCATATGATCGTGCTGCAATTAAGTTTCGCAGACTTGGATGCGGTCGGTGGGAAGCTCGAATGGGGCAATTTCTTGGGGAAAACGTGAGTTTTTAAGTACTAATAATTCTGAAAAGTTATTGAACACTAAATTTGAGATGCAAGAAATATGGAGGGCTTTGTGGTTGTTCATAGGTTACATTCCATTGTGATTAAATTGTTGATAGTTTGATATCATTGGTTTGCTCTAGGTACATTTACCTTGGATTGTTTGACACTGAAATAGAAGCTGCAAGGTATTTAAAAAAAAAAAAAAACTATACATGATCCATTATTTTGCACTAATATGACATACAATCTTTTATTTATTTATTAGGGCTTAAGACAAGGCTGTTATAAAATGTAATGGAAAAGAAGCTGTCACTAACTTTGAACCCACCTCATATGAGGGGCAGTTAAGTCCCGGGACAGAAAATGGAGGTACTAATTAACTTTTATATTTGGGCGTTGCAATCCATGTATTTCAAGTAATGATCCTCATTATTATCTTTATTACATCCTTCAGCCAACCGATAGATTTGAATCTAGGTATTGGTATTAAAGCAAATGACACATTATGGAGCTTGCCCCAAATCAATCATCTCGTAGATGGCATGCCTGAGGATCGAAGAACAAGGGTAATTTAAACCATTGCTATTTATAACAATTTATCATCATTTTTCCCACACTTGAGGTTCATTATCTGTTTAAGCCATATTTATTGTATAATTGCAGATTGAACACCCTGCACATATGAATATGACACTTGCAACTCAAATGCAACAGGCCCACCCTCCTAACCGGAGCGGTGTTAGTTTTTTCCCTGTTAACAAGGTATCTAAAATGTTTATTTTAATGGTGTATTAACTCAAAAGCATATGCATTTATTAGAAATTAATCCCACTCCGCCATGATCAGGAAACAACAATGGAGAGACCTGCACCAAATTGGGCATGTGCAGCTCCTCCCTTTGCTGCTGCAGCATCATCAGGATTTCGTGTTTCAACAATCACTGCTTCATCATCACCGGCTGTTGGTTCTCATCATCAACCGCCATTTCTCCAATCGTCCATACCTCAGTACTACTTTAGGAGCTGAAGTTACAAGAAGAAAATTAAACACTTGTGGGAAGGTGATGATTCATTCTATTAGGCATTAGATTGATATATTTTTGTATACAATTCTCTTGATCATTTTATAATCTCATAAGTCCATGCCAATGAAAAAATTCACTCTTTTGCACTTCAGTTGTTGCCAATAAACTCATCTGGTGTCTAAAAAACATGATGTAGGATTGAAGCATATGTATATGTGTGCTACATCTGCTTTTATTGTTGTACATAGGCTACTCAACAAATCCAACTAACCGATTAGCCGAAGTGCAACCGAAATAACTGATGGCTCGGTTCTGTTTTTTTCTTTCGAAACCTGAAAATTACCGTTCAGCCTTTTGGTTTTGCACAATCCTCTTGCAACATTTTCACCTCATTTTAGCCTCGGTTAACCCCACGCGCAGACACCTCTTTACGCATCTACTTATGGTTTGCCTCTTGATGTGAAACAATGTCACATATTTTTCAGCTGTAACTTTTAATCCCTGCTTATCACCACATTAACAATGATGTAGCCCAATGTCCTTTAAACACTAACTATTGATGCGCTTACTTTAGAAGCATAAAAACACTTACAAAGTTTTAGATGCACTTTGAACAGACAAAGGCCTTTCATGAAATCCATTTTTTGAACACTTAACCCCGGGTGGGCGTGGAAGAGGGGACGGGGAGAATCTCTTCCCCCCCTCCCCCTCCTTATGGTCTAATAGTTGCGTGTACTATTTTGTTTTAGTTTTATTAAAAACTGGTCTGCCCAGTTTTTAAATAAACCACTAGGTTGTTATGAGTTGATTAGAGGCCACATATTGCAAAATCTCATTTATGAATTTATTTACTACTACATACTATTGCGTTTATTTAAGACATTAAATCTTACTTATATTACAAATGCACACAAAAAAGCTGAAATTTAGTTCTAAAAAGTCTACTAGAGGCCTTTAAGTAGAGTACCATATATACTGATGTTTCTTTTCGAGGCCTTTAACTCTTTAAGTAGAGTACCATATATATTTACAGGGTTTTTGTGTTTTCGTACCAATAATTCCAGCATCGCCCAAGATGATATCAACTTTGCCTTTCCAAGATAGAGTAAGCCGAGTTACATAAAAGCCTCTAATAGACCTAGCAAGATTTAACATATAACCTAAAGTGAACCCACTGGAGTTGTAGCGAAAGCGAGTCTTCCCGAGATCGTTTAGTTTGTAAAAATGTACAAGTAATCGAAGCAAATTAAACAAACAATGATTCGCTTAGCGCGCTAAGCGGATCGCTAAATAACCATCCGGTTTTCCCACCCCAACCGAGACTTTGAGTTTGTCATTGAGACTAATCCCGTGTTTAGATAGAACAGCGCCCATATTCCCAATGTCTTTACATATGCCCTGGATCGACTTCTTTATGGGAATGATATGCTTGTCGATGTTCGTCTTATGAATCGCGTACACCACTGAGGCCAACAACTAATCCTCCACCACTCGCAAGATTAAAGTCCCCAATGCCTCCAACCCCGACGCCTCCACACACTTTCGGTTTCGTAAATGTTTCCCACCGGACATGCTTTTTACTGTTTATATATTTCATGTTACTATAGTTGGATAAGATAATGTTGTATGAGTTAATTTCTTTATTTCAATGGATAGACTCTGATCTGAAATATGTGATAATGTTGTATGAGTTAAAGTATATTTATTGGCGCCAAGAGCTTGAAGGCCTGCAAAAGACAAGAATGAGATCTTGAATCTCAAAGGAGTATGAATCGATGTAGATCAATATATATATATATATATATACTAGTGGGAAAGCCCGCGCGTTGTTGCGGGTTTTTATATTTTTTTCCCGGACGTTACGCGACGGGTTTGTCGTAATTTATTTATATAATTTATTTGCTAAAAAACTGTACTTTTTAACATTTTCTATTGTATATTCCTGGTGCTAGTGGGTAACCCACAGTTTGTAGTTTGTATATTCATTGTGAAGTAAAGAATCTAGAACCCCTGCATGTTACAACATACAACATTTGCAATGATTGGAAGAGAAGACATTAATCTTTACAAACTTTTATTGAAAACAAACCTCAAATTTGCTTGAGGATTTAAGCACTGAATAGACACCTATTATCTAAGAGGTAATCGCAACATTGCTAGTTCCTTGAGATTTCCAAGTTCCTTGGGCATTGTACCAAAGAATCGATTGTGGGCAAGTGACCTGTTAAGATAAATCAAATAAGAAATTAACCAAAATGGAAGTATTAAGAGGGAGTGTTAGCAATTTGAAAGTTTATCCTTCACACAGGTAGGTAGACCACAAAAGATATATTACAGGAGTATCATTTTGATACGAAGATACATGAACCATGCATAAATTGTGATTGTATAGGTTATAATTACATGTCAATCTAAATAAATATTTTAATAAACATCCTACACTTACAAGATCACCATAGCAAACAAATTTCCAAGGAACGGAGCTATGTTTTCAAAAGCGCGTGAGGCGCACCAAGTGCGTTGCGACCGGTGAGGCGCGCCTTTAGGCCCTGAGGCGCAATTTCCGGCTAAAAGTTGCCCAAAACCTCTAAAAATCCTAAATGAGCCATAACCAAGTCATAGACAACCCTAAAACATCCTAAAATGGCCCTAAACAAGCCTAAAACGTTCAAAAACCCCTAAAAATGTATTTTCTACTATGCGCCTTATTTAAAAAAGCCCTTGTTTTTTAAGCGCGCCTCTGTGCCTTGAGTGCGTCTAGATGCTTTGACATCATAGGCATGGAGGCAACGTACCGGTGTATGCATTACTTTGATGGAAAAACAATCGCGTCGGGAGTTCCGTACATATGCAAAAGAGATTACATTGGACATGGCTCGTATTTGAACACAATATGGATATCATCTATATAATGGTTTTTATTTTTACGAGAACATGTTAAAACTATTTTTTTTTTCTTTCAGGTCATTAAAATTAGACCATTTTACCAACATTAATATGATCTCTTTCATATTCACCTACTATCCTGATGTGCATATTGTTTTGCTTTGGTCTCTAAAAGCGAGCTTTAAGCCATGACAGCGAAAAGTAGCTTCATTTACAGCCTGATGCTCAATAGCAAATCTTGTGGCCCCGTTATTAACTCCAAAATGTATCTGCAACATAATTTTGAAATAGGCATGACATTTTTAGATAACGCTTTTACATATTGAGATCAATATTCAAAGGAAATGTGTATATATTTGGTTTAAACTTAGTTTTAAAAAGCGCTAGGCGCACAAAAGCGATGAGGTCTAGGCGCATCGTGCGAAGCGCAAAGCGCAAAAAGCGTGGGATTTTCGTACCCGAAGCGCACACTAATTATATAATTTTTTTTATATATCCCATATATATTCCATGAGTTTTTAGCTTCATTTACCTAAAAAAATAGCTATAAATAAGGTTTTTATGTGATTTTACCTATATGTACAAGCCAAAAACACCAAGGTACAACATTTTTATGCATAAAAAATACCCTGTGTACGTGAGGTGCGCGCCTCAGGTGAAAAGCGGCTGAAATTTTGACAAAAAAAACGCCTGAAGCGCGCGCCTTTGGGAAAAAGGATAGGGCGCGCCTCAGGCGCACTTTTTAAAACCCAGGGTTTAAATGATTCTTAGTTAAAGATGGGTTCGATTGTGAACAGTGGCGAAGCTTGGCCCGAAGGTTCGGGGGGTCGGAAGTCACCGGGGGTTCGGAAGTCACTGGTTTCGAGGGATCGAAAACCAGTTTCGGGGGGTCGAAACCCTATATTTTCAAGATTTTCTATACGGATACTATATAATCGGAACTTCTGCGCGAAAATCCGGGGGGGGGGCCCTACAAACCTGCGCCACTGACTGTGGATAAGAGTGGCAAAATGGGCGAGTAGACAAATTGATCCTAATCATAACATATGGAAAAGTAACAGCATTTAGAGGGTGTTTGGGATTGAGTTTGGAGATGCAAAAGTGCTTTTGGTCAAAAGTGCTTATTGGCTTATGACTTTTTGAAAAGGAGTTTTAAAAAAAATGTTTGGATTAGCTTTTGGGATGAGAAACGTCAAAAAGTCATTAAATTGTTGTTTTTTTAAGTGTTTCGCTTAACTTATTGTGAATATTGGTTGTATGGGTGGTATATTTGTAATTTTTTTCTAAAAGTCAAAAGCCAAAAGCCAAAAGCCAGGATTTCTAACTTTTCAAAAACAGCTTTTCCACCCTTAAAAGCCAAAAGCCAAAAGTCAAAACAGAAAGTGCTTTTGGGTTACACAAACAGCTTATTGACTTATTGGCTTTTTGAAAAAGCCAATAAGTCAATAAGTTGTTTTCAAACTCAATCCCAAACACCCTCTTATGTTATTTTATTGAACAACAAGATTATAACAATGATAAGTCAGATAACAAGACCATGCCCATGTTCAAGAGATGGTCTTCTTTTAAGAATTAAGCAGATTATAGCTATGATTTACTAACTTTAGTCTGTTAGTGACATTTTATATAAGAGGAACCATCTAAGATCCATAAAAAATAAATTTTTTTTATCATTTTGCACACAGCTTAACAGTGCATCGATGCATTATACATGTGTGTGTGTATACATCATGTTTAGGATACCAGAGATCAAGAACTGAATAATGTAAACTGTCTTGAAATTCAAAATGGATAAAAACAATACATGCCTGCATTCAGACTTCAGAGTACCTGACATCCGAATTGAGTCAATTGGGCTGGTCTTCGGTTCTTAAATATATGATTTTTTAGGGATGAAAACTGGCAGCGGCAGTTGTGATTCTGGCATAGCCCGATGAAAACAGGGTAGATGGTGTGGTAAGCGGTTTCCTGAAAAAGAAGAGGTTTGATGTGTGTAAGATTTGTCGTTCATGTTGCTATTTGAATGATTGAAAGTTATGTAGTGTGTGCAATGGTGAAGGGGTGTAAATGGGTGTTAGAGAAGATGAAGCGTCATGTTTTTAATAGCAATTGAATTGTGTGTATTAATCTAGACACAAGGGCAAGAATGGAATAGAAGTTTGGGTTTTAACTATAAGATCATGATAAAATTACAATAATGCCCATTAAGCATCTTAAAATTTTGTTAAAGTTACAATTTTACCCTCTTAAATAAGCTTTATTGTCTTATAAATGTTGCTTCACAAGTTGTACTCTAGGCAAAATTACCTTTGTAGCCATCTCTCATACTTAATAAGGTAATCTAGATAATTAAACATAGAAACTGGAAAAGAAGTAATTATCATTAGTTAGTTTCTTTGTAATTATAGAGTATTCTTGATTTGGATGTTAAATGTAATGAATATATGTTATATTATATATATGTGTACTTTGGGAAGGTTTGTATCGAAAGGATCAAAATTGAACTAGAACATAAAACGGGTCAAAACATATCCATAAGAGTTATATGATACGGGGTATGGTACGCTTTGGGGGAGTTTTCCTCATAGTTTTGTTGTTTAACTAGGTGTCACGAGAGGTATTTGCTGAACTCATGTTAATATGTTTCAGTGTACGTTTTATTACAGGTACTACACCAACATAAAGCTTGGGGTCTTAAGATGTCGGATATTCATTACCTAATTATGTGCTTTTGATTATCCATCTGCTTTTTGATTTTAACTACCAATCAGTAGGATACTCTGATTTGGTGAAAGATTCTAGCTTTACAAAGTGTTATGCCATGGCAAAGATTATATTCAATCTTTGTCTGCTAAACTCTAGCATTGTAGTCGATGAAAGACATGCAAGCTCCTGGACATGTTTGTGTACAAGAGGTTTTTGTTGTAACTTTAATTCACAGGTACATAAGATCACATATGTTTTTCTATGCCATCTTGATGATTTCACGCAACATTTAGTAACGTTTTTTTCTATATTTACTGGGCTTAACTCTCTAAAAGAGACCACCGGGAACATGTAAATAATAATACTCTTATGTGATAAAGATTTCATGTAACTAACTATTCTACCTTTTAAGCATCTTGGTTAAAAATCATTCATTGGTTTTACCGCTCTCATTATTTTTGTATTTAAAACTTTGTTGCGAGCAAAACATGCTCCGCGGCAACGTGCGGGTAGCAATACTAGTTAGATTTAAAAGACAATTCACATCATGAAAAAAGACAATTTTACCTTTTTACTAAGCTACTTGAATATTGTATCATAAGCATAACATATTGTATTTACTTAAATTTTGTAGTCATCATTCTCTCATGCTTTATAATATTGTATAGATTGTTAAATGTAAAAGAATACTTCATATATAAAAAAAAAGGTTTTTTTAGGTAGTATGTAATTTCTTTTATTATTTTTTTTATGTTTTACACAACTTAAATTGTTTAACCTGTGTATAACACGGGTAGCTAATTATATAGGTATAATTATAATGACATACTAGCAATGTATTGCAACTCTTTTTATTAATTTTCAAAATTAAAAAGAAAATAAAAACATCAATTGTTATGTTTTAAAGTTTGTTTCATGCTTACTCTATGTATATTATTTCTATAATTTTTATGTTTTCTGTATAAAATATGGACCCCAAGTATAAAAATCTGGGTTTTCTTTATTAAAATAATCTAACTTTTTTTATTTTTTTTAATGTAAATTTTTTTTATATTAATAAAAACCGGTTAAACGCAAACTCATTGAAAACCAACCCTATCCAATTTCAATAGGTTAAGGCATTCTTCAACCAAAACTTGTTTGACACCCGAACCGGTTTTGCAATAATCGGTTTGGGCTAGCTTTGAGAAATCGGTTAGTACCGGTCGGTTTTGAAAAAAATAAAGGTCTTAGTGCACCTCTAAATCCACATGATTAAACTATAATTAAACAAGATTACATCAGTAATAATCAAAACTATTGGGCTATTAGAATAACCAAAATTTGGTTGTACATACAGATAACTGCCTAACGGGCTTGGGGCACATTGCTGGCCTAGTCCAGAACACACCCAATGACCCAATGTAGTAATGTCCCAACTGGAACTAAGAGGAATTGAAATATATATACTTGAAGTATGCTATAGCTTTAAAAATCAATTTCAATTAATAATTAATTCTACAACCTACCTACAAGACAGCGCTTCCTCCTCGCCCAAACAAGTTTCCCAAACCATATCTTTTATAAACCTAATCACACTTTAATTAATCTTTTTTTTAAACGGTCAACAAAACACCAATTTCATTAAAACACCAACGGCTAGCCAAAGACTAGGAATACATCCACCAAGAAAAAAAAATAACCGACAAAACAAAGCAAAACAAAACAAAACTAGTGGAACTACCAATCAACTTGATGAAGATAGAAGCTTCTCCAAATTACCCAAACCAATTTCGAATTCTTTGATCTTGCTTTGAACCGCAAAAAGGACAGAGTTAATCTCCCCAAGTGTCCTATTCACCAAAACATCTTTATTCTCAAAAACCACTTCGTTTCTAGATTTCTAAATTGACCAAATAGTCGTGAGGCAGATTGCGCGAAAGGCCTTCTTCCACTTCTCTGAAACCCCCAAAAAACTTATGCATATCTAGAATATTGCTAATACCAAAGGAAAATATTGGTCGTACCTTGCACCATTGGGACACTAGTGACCATATCGCTTGTGTAAATCCACATGAAACAAAAATGTGCTCCGTCGTCTCACTATAATCCCCACGTAAAGAACACACAATTCACGGGAAATAATGTATTTAAAAAAAAGATTTATCCAACACCTAATCCCCACGTAAAGGACACATAGCCTGATCCCACCCAAAACTAGAGGTGCACAAATCGAGTTTTTTTAATACCCAGTCTTGGGTACGAGCCGACATTGAGAGAAAGCGGGTAAGGTTCAGGTACGGCTGTATGGGTATTGAAGAGAAAAACCATACTCTATATATACTAGTGTAGGGTATGATCAGGTATAACTGGGCATTAGTTTGGGTATTAATACTATTTTCTTAAGAAATAAGTTTTTTCAATTAATTTACACAAAAATAAAACCGTTTAATAATCAAATTTGATTTGTAATTTGTAAGAATAATTAAAATAAATTACAATAACATAACTTCATTAAAGTTTAATATATTTGCTTTATAATATGCACCTTTATAAAACTTAAATATAAAAGTTGTAAACATAAAAATATACTTTAAAAAATTGGGTATTATATCAAGTATTTAAGAAACAAATAACGAGTATAGGACATGACTAGTTCTGGATATTTTCGGGTACGGGTATTAAGCTTAAAATGTATACCCTATCCATACCTACATATAGGTCGAGTTCAGTTACGGGTATAAAATACCTGGGTACAAGCTTGGTTTTAAAAAGCGCGAAGCGCACTAAAGCGACGAGGTCCAAAACCGAGGCGCAAAGCGCAAAGCGCAAAAGCGGTGGGATTTTCGTACGCGAAGCGCAATACGATTATATAATTTTTTTTATATATGCTATAGGTTTTTAGCATCATTTACCCAAAATATAGATACAAATAAGGTTTATACATGATTTAACAACTCTTTTAGCTACATATATAACAATTTTAAGCATAAAAACACCTCCCATACAAAAAGCGCGCGCCTCAGGGGATTTTTTGGCAAAAAATCGCGCTTTTCCTGCGCTTCTTGTACAAAGTGCGCCTTGAGTTACATGAGGCGCAAATCCTGGCGCCTCAGTGCGCCTCGCGCTTAAGCGCGCTCGAGGCGCGCTTTTTAAAACACAAGGTACAAGAATAAGCCGTTCTAGGCTTTTTCTCGGGCCGGTTTCAGATACAGGTTTTTTGTGCACCTCTACCCGAAACTAGACCAAAGTTTGTTACCGTAAGCAACTCTGCTGGTCGCAGTCCTACTCCTAAACCGGCCTGCTGCCAGTTGGAGCACATGCTGGGCCAGACCAATGCTAGTTTGCCTGAGTTTGTTTTATGGGTTGAGTTTTGTATTTGAGCCTAAGCTGAATGTGTGTGGTCACTAGCGAGCCTTAGTAATTGATGTATATGGGATAGTAATTGACAAAGCATACATAAAAAGAAAATCATGAAAGAATCTAAAAATGAGAGAAAAATTCAACTTTATCAAAGTTCAGGGACTATAAAGTAACTTTATTAAAATTTAGAGGCACCGATGTAAAATGAATTAACAAAAAAGGAGAAGAGAACACTGGTTAAAGTTCAGGGGTGTTAAAAACCTTTTTAATATAAAAAGGCTACAACCGGACAGCTGGGGAACAAGCGCGAGTCTACTAGCTTGTAACTCAACTTACTTTCCATCACACCACTAGACCTTTTTGTTTTAACATTTGATACCGCATGTCTATATATATCAAATTAAAGATGACATAAAAGAAAGAAAATGTTACTGAGCGGATGCCACGTGGCTCCCGTGCTTGGTTTGTTGTCCCTTTAAACCAATCACAACAACAAACTATTCATGAAAGTTTCTTTTTAAAGGTTATTTTAAATAATAATAATAATAATAATTGGTAATTATGTTACAGAACGTCTAATTGCTTAACATGTTATAGAATGTTAATATCTTTCAAAATTTACTTGACACATTGTTATGATATTCAAGGCTACGTAATTGTATAATTTTTTTGACTAAGAAACAAACTCTCAACTCTACAACTATTCCACTTCTAAAATTACCGATCACCACATCTACACTTTGCAAGATTTAAATTCACAACCATTGAAGCTATGCAACTGTATACATCTTGATAATTATTATTCAACTTGTCTTCCATTGCTTACAATAATACAGAATATATATAGACATTTACAACAAGGTCTAAGAGTGATAGACTCTAGCTATTGATTACAAATGTTGACATTTGACTTGACTATTCTCTATATTGACATTTGACTTGACTATTATTTATATTGACATTTGACTTATATTCATAAGCTATTACACCCCCGCAGTCGAAGCGAAGGGTGGCCGAAGACTGAGACTGGAGCGAAAGTCGTCAAAGAGAACTCTGGGAAGGCCTTTGGTGAAAATGTCGGCAACCTGATGACGAGACGGAACATGTAAAACCCGAACGTTTCCTCTCTGAACCTGCTCACGAACAAAGTGAACATCGAGCTTAATGTGCTTCGTGCGTTGATGTTGGACAGGATTCCCAGACAGGTAAATGGCGCTGACGTTATCACAGTAGACGAGGGTGGCGCGTGTGAGAGGATGGCGAAGCTCTAAGAGAAGGTTACGCAGCCAGCAGATCTCGACAACAACGTTAGCAACACCACGGTATTCAGCTTCTGCACTAAAACGAGAGACGGTAGACTGTCTCTTGGAGGACCGGGAGATAAGGTTATCTCCGAGGTAAACACAGTACCCAGAAGTAGACCGTCTGGTGTCAGGGCAACCTGCCCAGTCAGCATCAGTGTAGGCATGAAGAGAAAGAGAAGTGGCAGGTGTCAGGTGAAGCCCCAAGTCAATGGTCCCCTGGATATATCTGATGATGCGTTTCAACGCATTCCAGTGAGACTCCCGAGGGGCATGCATGTGCATGCATATTTGTTGAACTGCATAAGAGATATCTGGGCGAGTGAAGGTCAAATACTGTAGTGCACCTGCAAGGCTTCTGTAAGAGGATGGGTCGTTATATAGCGGACCAGTATCAGCACTCAGTTTTGACTGAGTATCAACGGGTGTGGAAACCGGTTTACATGAGTCCATGGCTGCACGGTGGATAATGTCTTTGGCATAAGCAGTTTGAGACAAAAATAAGTGATTTCCCGTGCGTTGAACCTGAATGCCAAGAAAATATGAGAGAGGGCCCAGATCTTTCATTGCAAATTCACTTGCCAAAAGTGTCATCAGCCTGTGTCGTAAAGCATCATTAGATGTGGTGAGGATGATATCATCAACATAAATGAGGAGATAAGCCGTGTCGTGATCGTGATGATGAACAAAGAGGGAATTATCCGACTTGCTTTGGCGAAATCCACGTAATGTGATGAGATCCGTAAACCTTTGGTACCATGCACGGGGTGCCTGTTTGAGGCGGTAGAGAGACCGATTGACGCGACAAACATGATTAGGAAAATCCTTATTGCGAAATCCCAAAGGCTGATGCATATAGACAGTTTCTTCTAAATTCCCATGTAGAAAGGCATTAGTGACGTCAAGCTGATGAATCGACCATGACTGAGTCAAGGCAAGAGATAAAACAGTACGGATAGTAGCCGGTTTTACAACTGGGCTAAACGTCTCACCACAATCAATGCCTACCTGTTGACATCGACCATCACAAACAAGTCTAGGTTTATACCGTTCCAACGAGCCGCCTGACCTGAATTTATGTTTAAAAAGCCACATGCTGCGTATAATATTCATATCAGGGTGACGTGGTACTAACTCCCAAGTCTTATTTTTAATAAGTGCACTAAACTCGTGGTGCAAGGCATTGTACCACTCCGGTATGGATAAGGCAACCTGTGGGTTTTTGGGTAGGGGTGAGATGGTGGAGGTGGTGAGGTTGAAAAGTTGTTTAGGTTTAGTGATGCCGCTCATGGAGCGTGTGCGGATGGTTCGAGGATTATTAGGTGCGTGAGTGGGTGGAGGGTCTGGTTGGATAGTGGGCTCAGGGTCCGGTTGGGGATTTGGATGGTGAGTGGTGGACGGGCCTGGTGAGGTTAATTGGGCCGGGATGGGGCTGGCGAGTGGGGTAGGCTCAGACGCAGGAGGAATGGGATGGGTAAGGTTGGGATTTGGGCTGATGGTAGGTGTTGGGGATGGGTTATTTGGAGTGGGTGATGTTGGTGGTACTGGGCCGTGGGGTGAGTAAGGTGTTTGGTCAGATTGTGGTTGGGTTGGACTTGGTGTGTGGGACACATGATTCCACAGTAGTGGATTTAGAGGAGTGGAAAGGAAGTCATAATTTTGTGGGGTTGTGGTGTGTCGGATTTGGTAAGGGAAGATAGACTCCTCAAAGTAGACATGTCTAGAAATAAAAATTCGATGTGTGGTAAGATCTAGACATTTACATCCACGATGATTAGAGGGGTATCCAAGAAAAACACATGGTTGAGACCAGTTGGCCAGTTTGTGTATGGTGGTGGATGGGGTGATAGGGTAGCATAGGCAACCAAAAACACGAAGGTGTTCGTATTCAGGGATGCTATGGTAGAGGAGATAGGTGGGGGAGAGGAAATCGTGTTGTTTGTTGGGTAGAATGTTGAGAAGGTATGTGGCGGTCTCAAGAGCATGGTGCCACAAGTTAGGGGGTAGAGAGGCTTGGGCAAGAAGTGTGCGGAGCATGTTGTTAATTGTGCGAATTTTGCACTCCGCTTTGCCATTTTGAGAGGATGTGTGGGGACATGAAAAACGGAATTGCATACCGTTTTTATGGCAAAAATTATAGAAGTTATTGTTTGATTTTGCGTTCAAATTGGGTGTGAATTAGGTTGTAGAAGGCGGTGAAAATGGCAAAAACTTGTGATTTATTACTTATGGGAAAGGTCCACAAGAAATCGGTATAATCATCAAGAAACAGTAAATAGTAACGGTGACCGCCTGTGCTAAGTACGGGGGAGGTCCACAAGTCGCTGTGAATTATATCAAATGGCAAACAAGTAGAATTAATAGAAGCCAAAAATGGTAATTTAGTACTTTTACCAAACACCCACGACTGACAAAGTTTGTCATTTATTCTACCATATTGTAACACCCCAACCGATGGCGGAAACATCGAGGTGTCACGTAGTGACGATTGTTCAATAGCACATGGACTAAAGTGTAAATTTGAATACATTGACTAAGTAATTTCTTACATTGAAATGAAATACAACGATTCTAACTGCCAACTAAATTGAAATACAACGAATCAAAATCTAAATATAAATCCGAAAGCTTAAAGAATGCATCTCAAAACAACCTGAAACATGTACAAAATATTTTGGTCAATACAAAAATTGTATTGGTGAGCATACCCTGTTTGTATACATATAGTAGAAAAGTGTTTCGCAATTCATGTGTTGTATACTGTTTGCAATTATGTAATAAGTAATATCCGTTCAAAATCAACCCTATGAATGTATCAAGAATCAAGAATCAAAACATTTTTAAGTAATATGAATCACAAGACAATGACCAAGGTCTCTCAACAGAGTCACAAGGGGTATATACCATAGTACTATTCATTGAAATGCCAGGCCCTCAAAGGTTAATGATTTTGACAAGTCATAGACACACAAATTAACATAAAGCAAACACACAGGAGAATTTCTATTTTAGTAAGAAGTAATAGAAACTTGATAATAAGTACATGAGTCACCCCAAAATAGTAAAACAGTAAAAAAGGGAAAGATATACTCACCGTTTGCGAAAGCGTTCAAAATCCACTTAAGCGGTCGTGAGCTAAGTAATGGGAATTCCGAGGAATTCAACCTATAATGTGTAAGAATACTAATAAGGAATTGTCTAAAAAGTCTAAGGTATCTAGGGTCTAAGGCATTAGGGTTTGCTAAGTCGATTTGGGGAATTAAAGTTTTTATGATAAGTCGCGTTAATGTAAAAGTTGTATATCTCAAATAATATATGAAAGGTTGTAAATGTGGTTTAAATAATATAATTATTATCTATTGATTTTTTAGATAAAAATATGTTTGAATAATTAAGACCAAATAATTTAGTTAATTATCATAACTAAATTAAAATAAACACAATAATCATAAATAATTAAATAAATAATTTTGAGTTACACAATAATCCAACCAAAGATAATAAAGACATTAAACCATATGAGTATTTCTATTTTATAAAAAAATATTTATAAAATAGATGTTTAAATTGTATAAATAAATAAATGTTTCATTATGTCGTAATTGATAAATAAAACTAATAATATAAGACATAATCCAAAAATGCTATTTTTATAGAAAATGGATTCTTAAAGATGTAAATAAATGAAAATAATTTTCTCATAATTTTTATAAAGTTATTTATATTTAAAACTGATTTAATAGAATTAAATCATGTTTAATTGATTAAAAATAGAAAAATTAATAAAAATAAGTGTTTTCTGATCCAATAATTTTTATTTTAGTTCATGATGATTAGAAATAATTTATGACAAATTTTGAGATAAAAACCATTAAGAATGAATTTTTAATGAATTAAATATGATTAAAACAAATTAAATAATAAAAATTACGAAAATAAAATATTTTCCAGAAACAAAAATTATGACAATTTTCTATGAGGTGTCAAGAAGCTACACCTAAATTTTCATAATTTTTGGAGCAAAAATGAATTTATTATGAATATTATAAGTTTATATGTATTAATAATGATTATTTTATATAGAGAAATAGTAAATAAAAACAAATCAGAAAAAGGAGAGGGATGCCTGGGTTCGAACCCGGATCCTCTACCTTGGATAATCAAGATTAAACCACTACACCATAGCATGTTATGTTGATTTATTGGAATGTTTAACATATATAAACAATAACCTTTATTCATCTTCTTCCCCAAATCACCTATAAACCCTAACCCTAACCAAAACTAATAATCTGATTAAGACGAAAATCACGATCTGTAATAAGGGGCTATTATGAAGAATAGATCAATGAATAATACGGCATTACATAAACAAACTTACAAGAACAAAAAGAAGCTCGATTGAAGCTTTCAAGGTCCGAACAAAATCACGATTTAGCATCAATTTTGGACTTGTTTCTGTGATTTTTTTGTGGGTTTGTGACGTTATATCGTGCAGAAATGGATTGACATGATCTATTTATGGTGTTGTTCGAAAACTTCAAGCGTTTGGCTAAGCTTCAAGACATCGACGGTTTCAACATAAAAGCTTGATTAAATTGTGATTAAAACGCGTTATTAACTCGTTTAAATGATTGTAATGCATTGAACAAGGATGGAGAAACGCCTAGCAATAATAATAATGATTAAAGGCGAATTAAAACGGGTGTTTGAGACTCGCCGGACTTGTCGCCGGAGTTGGCCGGATCCGGCAAGTACTCTGACCGGAAATGCGTGACAGGGAGGGAAAGGAATATATTTTTTTTTGAAACTTTGGAAAGTTGGCAAGAATGGTCCCTGAAGTTAGAATGGTTAATTTATTAAGGTTTTGGTTATACTTTTCTTAATAAAAAGTAACTAAGTTACCCAAACTTAACTTAAACATTTTTTTTTAAACTTCATAAAACTTAAAAGAAATCCGTTCCGAATAACGTTTCAAAATATGTATTTGATTAAAACATAGACACGGTCCATACTAAACATAAATGATACAATTTTAGTTTGTTCAAAAATTAAATTTGAAAACGACGAAATTTATAGGGACTATAATGGAAATATTTGAAGGACTGTAATTGACATCTTGCTAAAAGATGAAGGTGACGGTTGTCACACATATTTAATGAAAGACGATTGTTTTAAAGAATGCAAAAGGTTGTTGCCGGGGTGTCCTAGGCGTTGGTGCCAACGATCTTGAGACACAGCAGCAAGAGCAGTGGGGTTGTTGAAGTTGGTGGAGAATTGTTGCGTGAGGGGGTAGAGATCGCCTGTGCTATTACATCTGAGGATAGGTGCCTTGGTTTTGAGATCCTTTACAAGAAAACCAAAAGGGTCAAATTCAATTATTTTGGGGGCAAAGAGGACATTGTTTAGTTTTAATGGTGGGAAGGGTGGGGGTAGGACTTGGTTACCTTGAGCCAATACCGGGATGGACATTCCATTACCAACAATAATGTTTTTGTTAGTGTATTTATTAAAGTTAGACGGAGAGTAAATACCTTGCTCGTTGGCCGAGTGGGCTGAGGCACCCGTGTCCATAACACCGTGATCAGGTTGATTTAACGCCATGGTGTACAAGGCTTGCTCGATATCTGTTGGTGTATATCCCGCGGTAAAAGCTTGGTCAGGCCTTGGGCCGAGAAGTCCTTGTCCAGAGATGTTGGCATTGGGCCTAGAAGGATATGGACATGGTGGAACATTATTGGGCCTTGTGTTTTGTTGCTGCCCATTTTGCTGCTGGCCATTTAGAAGTGAAGCCCACTGAGATGCAGCCCAAGACGCCGGAAAAACAATGTAGGGGTTGTTGTGAGCCTGCTGAAAATTTCCGAACTGTCCCGTGCGACCCATGCCGTAGTTTCCACGAGTACGACCCCTGCCCCGGCCTCTAGTTCGTCCACGAGACCGATCTTCAGATGGAGCCGAGGACACAGCAGCCGGAAGGGTTGTGGCTGAGGCCTGAGCAGCCGAAGAAGCATGCCGCTTCTTTTTCTGTTCTTCCGTATTAAGACGGGACCGGACTTCCGCAAAATACGGAAGTGGATCTTTGTTGCCGAGTACGGTTGAAATCCCGTCAAACTGTTCCGTGAGACCTGTCAAAACCAAAAGAACAAGGCGATCATTATCAACAGGCGAGCCTACCCCAGTGAGTTGATCCGAGAGCAGTTTCGCGTGTTGACAATAAGCCGCCATAGAAGGAAAATTAGCAAGATTAAGATTAGTAAATTCCTGGGTCAAGAAGATAGACCGAGTATGTTTGTTATCGTTGAAATGGTTCCGGAGAGAGGTCCACGCCTCGTAGGCGTTCTGAGCAGGAGTCATAATGGTGTGAACAAGGGGTTGAGAGATCGTTCCGTATATCCACTGAAGAACTATGGCGTCCAAGCGGGACCATAAGGCTTCAGCAGCTGTGGGAACGGGCTGTTTGTCGGGGTCCAAAGAGGAAGAAGTTACAGCAGCGTGGGTCTGGATTGGAGATGATCAAAGACTTCGTACGCTCGACAATGGATCTGAAAAAGTTCAGCCCACGTGATGTAGTGAGAGGATTCATCTTCGAGAGTTATCGGAATGAAGTTTTTGATATTCGATACCGTCATTGCCGGATGTAATTTAGAATCCATTGAGAGAGGGTATAGGAGAGTAGAATAATGAGATAGAACGAAAGAAACGATTTTAAGAGGGCTGAAGGGAGGTGACTTGATAACAGTGGGTTATCAAGGAATGAGGAAAGGTGTAGGATATGAGGTGGGGTAGGAGACAGATGCAACAGAAGGGTGTAGAAGAAAGAAACAGGGTGGGCGGAAGGGAGGTGATTGGATCGATTAAGGTATTGATACCATGATAATTATTATTCATCTTGTCTTCCATTGCTTACAATAATACAGAATATATATAGACATTTACAACAAGGTCTAGGAGTGATAGACTCTAGCTATTGATTACAAAGGTTGACATTTGACTTGACTATTCTCTATATTGACATTTGACTTGACTATTATTTATATTGACATTTGACTTATATTCATAAGCTATTACATCTAACCTAAGTTCTTTTTTTGGGGTTTTCAATAATTTGGGCAAGGATGAAAGATAATTAACTTAATTGATTTGACAATTTTTGGCTTGGAGGATACGAAACATCCAAACTTTGATTTTATCGTGTATTATGATTTGGTAATACCTAACAAGATCTTAAAATAAGCAGGTTCTAGTTTGCAGTGTAACCAATTTAATAAACATGTCGTGTTTCAAATTAACTTGTCTAACCCATTTAATAAACAATAGTTCGTGCTTGAGTTGTATTAAAATTATACTTGTGACCAATACATTTTTTAAAAGAATATTGTCTATGTTTTTAATCGACCAATCCAATTAAGACTTAATTTAAACCCCTTTATAACCCACTAGTAGGTATGAATACACATTGTTGCGGGTGTTTATTTAAAACTATCTAGGTGGCCTGGTATTGCCATGCCCTTAGACCCAGATGATTGGAAGAACTATATATTATTGTAATGATCTATTTCTAATATGAGTATGGAGGAGAATGTATGTATCAGTGATCAACATTTTAATAACAGGTTCTTCTAATATGGCCCTTTTTTTAATCATATCTAAATTCTGCCTAATCATATCCAACTAGGTTCTAGATGCTATGTTGTAACCCAAATCATGCAAGCCGGCTAATCCTAATCTTGTGTAGTAGGTTCAAGCCACACTATTCACTTTGGAATTCCACATCTTAACCAAGAATATTGATTTAACATTAACTATCTCACAGGTTACATATGTACGTAAAAAAGTTAATCAGTCAAGGAATATAACCATAACATACAAAAGCAAAAATCTATCAAGTAATGCATGAGTCTTGACTGAATAAATACAGCCAACAAGCCACATAGGCCAAGGGCATCAAAGGCTCCTAACATACAAAATTGTAATACTAATCGAAATCAATTAGTCTCAACGAAATACAGAAGTAAAATTTTGATAAGTATGGAACTTCTCCACTATCTTTTATTGGATTTTGGTTGGGCCTATCAAATGAGAAACTCATGCCTATCAAATTAGCATAAACTAATTTAGCCCAAATTATGTAAAGCATGAAACAATAAGGCGCAACTGACAACCGACAGATCGAGCCTGGTCTAACATGTATGAAATTAAAATAAGGAGATCAAATTTTAACAAAAAAAATTACAGGGAAGAATGGCAGAACAAAGAAAAAATTGGAACCTTATAGTAGCGTGTAATACACGGATTGAAGAATGTAAATTATTTAATTCATAACTCCAAATAACTGAAATATAAAAGAAAGTACATATTACAATTCACAAACATATAAATAACTACACTTCACAAGAACAATTAACAAAAGTTTTATATTTTGTAGTATCGTTCTAGCTTATAGACCCGTACTATCACATGGGTTGAATAATGAAAATGATGTAACGCATAAGTTTGAATAATGTCAACAATGAAAATGATATAATTGTTATGTGATAACAATACCTCTTGGCTCAAAGGAACATAATTGCTTTCTAATATCCATGTCGATCAACCTGCGTTTTAACTACATAAAGAGTCAAGCTTGTATCTTCTATATAAATGAACAAAGCCGCAAATCATTTCATTAAAAGGTTATGTAAATTATATGATATAAAAGATACGCTTATGTAAATTATAACTTGTTGATTTGTAGATCTTTGCTTGATATCATTGCTTCAATATTATGCTCCGTGGAAGTCTGAAGAAACCATTTTGGGGGTTCATTATCTTTTGTCATATATGTTTTTTTGACACTATTGTATGATGAAAGTTTTGTTATTTAGAGCTTGTTGAATAAGGAAATCTTATTGGTGGGTTGGTTATAAGAGGCTTTGCTGGGTTAAATGCTAACTTGGGTGTATAGGGAAGCTGCGTGGAAGACTGAATACAAAATTTTAGAGTGAAAGATTAAGGGTTCGGGCCATATGTGGCTTTGAATTTAGTTTTGCTTTACGTTGGGGTTTTCTAATCCCATATGTTAATTGTTCCACACCCACTTCACCATACCTTATGTGACAAACTTTATATTTTCTATATCTGGTTGTGAGAGTTATTGACTAAAAACGGGATTTCTATTCACTCTAAAATACGTGACGAGAGGGTTGATAAACCACAAAAACGAGTACTGCGTTTCAATTTGCTGCCCCCGCAACATTGCACGAATTTCCTACAACAACTGAGATTCTTCAATTGAAAATCATAAGTTTACATTGTCTTTGGTTTAAGCTGAGCCTAATCTTTTCTTGTCTCTTTGAGATTTGCATTTTTTTTATTTAACCTTCCTTTATATTAGTTAGGACACCCGCAACAATGCGTAATCATTCCTACTATCATATTCACATAAAGTGAAAATTATATTAACTATATATTTCCATGTGTTGGATATGACTTAAATGTTACCGAACTTAAATGCTATGATAACACTTTGAAAAGATAATATGAAATGAATAAAATCAAACAATCATGTTTTATAAAAAAGGGATGTCACACATAGTGTTGGGGATGTCACAGATAGTGTTTCAATTCGATGCATTTAAGTTATTTTTTTGGTGCAATAAGACCATCCTCGTTGCAAGGGGTGTAAATGCACATACTCGCTCCTACTACTCGTGTTATATCAGCTTGCTAAACATTTTATTCCAGCTTCTCTCCTCCTATCTATATTCTCTCTTTCTCTCTCTCTCCCCCATATCTCTCTCTCTCTCTCTCTCTCTCTCTCTCTCTCTCTCTCTCTCTCTCTCTCTCTCTCTCTCTCTCTCTCTCTCTCTCTCTCTCTCTCTCTCTCTCTCTCTCTCTCTCTCTCTCTCTCTCAATAGCCTAAATTCCAATTTCCTCCAATGCGATCCTTCCTAAAAATTTACCACATTATCTAAATGCATTTCTTAAATACATCCACCGAGATGGTTAAAAAGACATCTTAATTAGAACATTAACTAGTAAAATAACTAAAAAATGATAGTTTTTCTAAAAGATGCCAAATTAACGATCTCTCATGTTAGGTTAACAAATCAATTTTACTTCACCAAGTAAAATTTGCTTCATCATTGTGGTATGAAATTTGTAATCCTGATAGATTTTATAATCCGATAAAGCGAGCTAGAATTTGTTTTTTCTTTTACTTTAAAAACCGAATATGACTATATAGAGAATCAATTTTTGAACGTAAATGAACATCTGAGACGTCTTGTCTTTTTCGCTATTGCAAATTGTGATGACATTTGTGAAGAATGTAACGTTAGCGATTGGTAACTGCACAACATGTTATGCAGGAAACATGAATCTGTGAAAGAGATTTCATTGGATTTAAAAGCTCTTGGCTGTGTTCTCATCGCTCCTTTATGATGAATAAAGGCATGGTTTTGGTTGGATTTAATAAAGTTAAATATGAGTAAAAGTGTCCTTCACATAAAGCAAAAGGAAGATAAAGTGTTTCCATCCATGGATGGATTAAGAAAGACATAATTGGAAGTTACTGCTTTATTTTATAATGTCCTTATCTCAAAAGACCTTATTCTAGGGTTTAGTTGGCACATAACGTCTATGACATTGACAATTATCTTTGACTTGGGTCAAGTAGTGAGTGTAGCACGAAGAGACAAGGTTAACGATTAGTTATGGATTTGTAAGGACTAGCTTTCATTATCTAATAAAATATAAGTTACATTTGATTGTCTAGTTACTTAAGAGTCAAATAATCAATTTTCATATCGGTTGTGTAGTACTATAAGTCTAAAACTGAGTATTTAAAAAGGAAACATGATTGAGTTTCATTATAATTATGTTTAGGAATTAAGAGCTAATGAAATGTATAAATTATTATACTTTGATAACTTATTATCTTTTGCTGAGTTTTAAAGTATTATAATTTAGACAAACATGGGCATAACTTTGAGATATACTCATAATGACTATGCCTAACAAAAACTAATAATAATAAATAAATATACATGTTTACTTCTTTTAAAAAAATATGATAAACTTTTATTTCATGTCACAAAACTTTTCACATTTCTTTCCCACGAACCATACATCTCTTGTAACCAGGTGACGTATCTTAAACTTTTTTACTGCTGTTACCATGTTTTAGTCTTCATATGTTCAAAGAATATTTTATTTTATTTTATATTGTTTTGCTGTACACTTAGGATCATGAAATAGACAAAAACCTAACTAAAACAACTTCAAAATCTTAATATCTCTCTATCTTTTGGGGCTTCTCGTTTGTATCTTACGACGACGTTTGAACTTGATGTTGACTTTAGAATGTGAAAACTGATGATGATAGTGGTGGAGATGCTATTAGAAATTCAGGGAACGATTAGATTAGGTGCTAAAGCTAGAGTTCCAGAATTAAGGAAGTGTGTGCGTTGAGCGGTATTTTGTTATGTAGTTTGGAACACCTATTTGAACACATACAGTGGCGGAGCCATGAATTTTTTTCTATGGACTATGATGTCAATTTTTTCGATATCCAGGTTTATAATAACCGCAGTCAAAATTTCAGATCGTGTTGGGTCGAGTTACATGAAAAAAGCAATATCTAAAATCGAACTGAATAGTTAGATTCGTTTGAATTATCTATGGACTATAGTCTCACTCATTGTACTTGATCTTATCTACCTGGTATCTTATTAAACCTTATAAAAAATAATAGACAATAAACTAAATTAAAAGACAAGTAAAATAAAGTAAAAAGAAATTAAATAAAAAGAAAAGCATATTAAAAGTTAATGTGACTTCTTGCACTTAAATTAGAACCTTTCCACCAAGTCCTTGCTCGCCGAAAAAAACAAGGAATATATACACACCAACCTTTCTACCAAGCGCATGGATTGCATATTTAGCTTCAAGGCTTATAAAAGGGGAGAAGAAGGCTTGTTTCCTTGCTTTTCCTCGGTTTTAAAAATCCAATGAGTGCGATTGAAAATTTTTATGGGGTGTGGACGGGATAAATACGTATATATGAACACTAATTTTTTTTAAGATGGGCGCCCGCACCCCTTGATCAGGGTGTGGGTCTGCCAATCCCACATCGCCCAGCCCATTTTGCCGGTCCCTTCCTTCCCAAAGTGGACGTTTGAGACGGTCCACTTGAAATGTTTTTTTTTCTTTCTTAAAAACTTCAATCCACACTATTGGTGGTGCTAACGTGGTGGTGATGATTGATCATAGTGTTCATTTGAATTAAAAAAAAAAACATAAAAAAGAGGGAGGGCTAGCCAACGAGGATTACCCTCACATCTTAACCCGTCCCTTTGTGAAGAACTATCCTCTTAAATGATGTAGCAGCTGAGATGATGGGCAATCCTCCTTTAGAGACTCATCCCCACATTCACTATCATAAGTAACTTTCAAGTGTCGCCAAAGATTGGTGAATAGAAGTTAACATGTAACTTCCATAAGGCGTGTCACTTTGGAATCATTCCAAAAAGCATTAATATAAAACAGTACCTGATGAATTGGAATTTAATAATTTTAATAAAAAAATTGAACCTTTTATTTTACAGTCCAAATGACAAATAAGATAAGGTATAGGAACTTGGTGATAGTTTATAATTTCTTTCTGAATAAAAAAATAGTTTTTGTTCTAGTAACTAACATAATGGTAACATGAAGTAACCCAAAAGATCGAGTTAACTTATGAATTATTATTATGTGATATTGAAAACACTTTATAACAGATAGTTATTCCTATACTTTAATTCATGTATCAGATAATGAACAATTTATTGTCATTAATATTCGAAGTTGATTTTTGTTGTTTGATCAATATGCAAACCTACATAACCGACGTGCTTCTATCTATCATCTACTCAACGTGTTGGATTATGTGGAAAGCGTGAAAGGATTTAGTTTCAAGAGCGTGAAAAAAAACATTCAGAAAAGATAGTCGAAGAAGTACAAGGTCATCTTTTAATTGCATCAGAAACAAGTTTAGATAGAAAGGAATCGAATGTACTTTGTTTCTTATCAGCAACGTGCTGATATCTTTTAATACATTCTGGCCTTTAAAACAAAAGATAACCGACGTTTCCAGACATAAAGATCACATGCCATGTTTCGCCCCGAAAACCACGGCCCTCACAAATGCTAGGAATAGTGGTCGAATGTAAATGACTAAATGTGGTTGATGTGACAATTAGTCCTCGACTCCGGATAGAAGCGTAGTTTAATAGCACAAATATAATAAGTTACATTTTTTTTTCAGAAATAAATATATATACTATAAATTATAATATTCAGTTAGATAACATAGTAATTAAGGTACTAATTCTACTTACCTTACTGATTATGTATCTATATTAAGGTACTAATTTTTTTTTTTTTTTGAAATGTAAACTTTATTAAAACGGACGCATCCTCAAAACAAGGACCACTAAACCAAACATTACATCATATACAAAGGGAACCTAGCCCAATCCTTCCAATGAATAGACATATTTTTCGACCGACTTTTAAACCACAAAAACGATAACATCTTGATAGTAGCGTTGACTTCGCAAACTTTAGGGTCGACTCCTTCAAAAACCTTGATATTCCGAGCCCTCCAAATAGCCCAACAAGAAACCATTATGATCCCATTCAATATTCCTTTCCCAACTCTTGAGCCTGCTTGCAAATCCACGACAAAAAGGAGATCAGAAAATTCAAATGCAAAGATTGGGCCGAGCCTGCACCAAGATGCTATTCCCATCCATACCCCGTGGCAAATACGCACCCAGTGAACACATGATCTATAGTTTCTTCCTCGGAAGAGCATAAGGCACACGAGCTATCATGTATGCCAATTCTTCTCCTTATCAAAGCCGTTCTAGTCGGAATGCGCCCCATTTCCGCTATCCAAATAAACAACTTGACTTTAAGCAGAACCCACATATCCCATTTCAAAAGAAATTGCCTTTTAAAGTCGCAGCTTCAACGAAGCAATTTCTTAACCCGAGACACTGAAAACTCGTTGCCCAGCGTATCATCCCATTGCCATTTATCCTCTCTATCGGTCGCCTTAACTTTCGAACAAACTTCCAGTGCCTCGCTCATCTCCGAAATTTCTTCCACTGTACTCGGGCCCCTGCACCAGTTATCGGACAGAACTAGACTTGAAACTGAAGGCTAAATCCGATTGACAATAGTGCAGATTTTATTTTTTTCTAGCCTGAAGAGGTTCGGCCATCGGTCTTTAAGCAGAGAATCTCCAAACCATGGGTCTAGCCAGAATCTAGCATGGATCCCACTTCCGACCATAACCCGAAAACAATTCTGCACAGGTCTGTCCAGAAGCTTAAGTTTACCAATCCAGGTAACGATATTCTTCTAGCAGCCACAAATGCTTCGCCACAAAGAAGAACGTAAAGTGAAAAACCTCCACGCTCATTTTATAAGAAGAGCCACATTCACATCACAAAGTTTGGAGATTCCTAACCCCCCCCCCCCCCGTTCGCCTTCGATGTGGTAACAACATCCCAGGCTACCCAGTGAAGTTTCTTGGTGTTCGACTTACCAGCCCATAAGAAACTTTTCATAAACCCTTCAAGTTTATTGATAACAGCCATGGGCACTTTATAAATAGATAAATAATATAATGGGAGACTTTCAAAAGTATAATGTATATATGTGTGGCCCTTTGGAGGCAAAAGTAAAGTTGCACTAATTTTAACGTTATTTTACTAATTTCGTGAAAATAACGTTAAAAATGACGGATGGTTAATCATGCATCATGTAGCGGCGTTGATAGCCAAAAGACAAGGGGTTACATGCACCAATCGGGTTTGTCCCGATTGCTACCTGTTATGTGCCTTATGTCCAAGGCTTGATACAAAACCACTATCAAGCCGAGGGTCTCACTGGAAGCAGCCTCTCCATTCCCATGGGGTAGAGGTAATGTTGTCTACATCTTACCCTCCTTAGACCCTGCCTTAGCTTTGCTATTGGTGGGATTAACTGAGTATGATGATAATGACTTGCAATAACCGACTTGAAAAGCACCAACCTTCCTCCCATTGAAAGCGATTTCGCCTTCCAAGAGGACAATCGAGATTGCACCGAATCAATGACCGGAGGCCAATGGGCGATTCTATTCATGTTCGCCCCTACTTTAACGCCTAAGTAATCGAACGGGAAGCAGCCCACCTTGCATCCCAAAATCTTCGCCATACCTTCAACCTCTTCATCCTCAACCCATATACCATAAAGGTGGGGACTTATTAAGATTGATCTTCAACCCGAACATAGATGGAAAATTTTAAGAAACTGCGTCGTATTCTCAATATTGTCTTGAGACCATTCGCCCATTATAATAGCATCGTCTGCGTATTTAAAATGCGAAATGGAAGCTCCCGAGCTAGGGAACTTAATAGCTCTAAATTCACCGATATTAAGGTACTAATTCTGATAGGGAGTTGTGAAGAGTGGTGGTTTTGTTGGTGCCATCATGGTTCACAGAAGTTGGCTTTTGTGGGATCGTTTGTTTTTTAGAGCAAGGTGTTTATATTGTGTGAGAAACAATAAAAAAGTAGGGAGAATTCAATTCATTAATTCATACAACTAATACATACAAGTGTTAATCATAAGACTATGTGGTGTGGTTGCCGCCACGTCAGCAAATTATGGGCCCTCCTTTTATGAAGACAACTTGAGGACTACCTAAGGGTGTGGGGGTAGTCTTCCTTTGGTAGTCCTCCACTCCTATTGATCCAACTTTTTATTTATTAATTCTAAATTATAAATTATAAATAATTAAAATAAACAATAATATTCCTCTTTCTTTTAATCTAATCATCTTCATGTTAATTGGAATTTTCTTTTGGATACTCTTGAACAAATGGGGTTTCCATGAGAAGTGGTGTCGATGGGTAGAAGGCATCTTAAAATCGGCAAGATCATCTATTTTGGTAAATGGGTCACCCACTTTTGAGTTTCATTGTGAAAAGGGGGTTAGACAAGGAGATCCACTTTCTCCTTTTCTTTTTCTTGTTGTGATGGAGGTATTACATTGCATTATTGAGAAGGCGATTGGGTTAGGGGAGTTTAAAGGTATTCGGATTAATGAGAGTGGCCCTATTTTATCTCACATGTTTTATGCGGATGATGCATTGATTGTGGGGGAGTGGTCAAAGGATAATATGGATAATATGGCACGGATTCTTCGAGTATTCCATATTTGTTCCGGTCTCAAAATTAATTTTAAGAAATCCTATTTATATGGGATTGGTGTGGAGGAATATGAATTGGGGAATATGGCGAGTATTGTGGGATGCGGGTTGGGGTGTTACCTTTTGATTATTTGGGTATTCGGATTGGGGCTAATATGGCTAAATGTTGTAATTGGTCGCGGTGATCGAGACGGTTCAAGGTAGACTTTCGGCGTGGAAGGCTAAAACATTATCTATGGGTGGTAGGTTAACGCTTATTAAATCGGTGTTATCCAGCTTACCCATATATTATTTATCTATTTACAAGGCCCCTGTGAAGGTTATAGATAATATTGAAGCGATAATGAGGAAGTTTTTATGGTCCGGAACGGAAGAGGTCAATAAAATCCATTGGGTTTCTTGGGAAGTGGTCACGGCTCCTATTGACAAAGGCGGGTTGGGGATATCTCGGTTGAGAGATGTTAATCTTGCTCTTTTGGCGAAATGGGGGTGGCGATTTAAGGTAGAGGTGGAGTCGATGTGGAGAAAGTATATTATTCAAATACATGGTGGAAGGGGATTATGGTACGGTCTCCCGGTCAAAAAATCACTTACCGGATGTTGGAAGACCCTTGTTTCAGCTTTGGAGGTCGAGTGTTTCCAAGGTAAATCGGTTTTACAAATGCTTCGTGGGGTATTGGGCAATGGGGCAGGTATTAGTTTTTGGTTCGATATATGGTTTGGAGATGTTATTTTGAAGCAAAGATGGCCGCAATTGTATAAATTAGAAAGAAATAAGAGATGCAAAATTCAAGATAGAATTAAAGTGAGAAGTGAAAGCGTGGTGTTTGAAGGAAATTGGTATAGATATCCATATTCGGTTGAGGAGCTTTCAGAATACCAAGACCTGGAAAGGATGATTGCGGAGTGTAAGCTTTCGGATGCTATTGATACGTGGGCTTGGGGGGATGGTTCGAGCGGCAATTTTTTGGTTGCTAATTGTAAGCGTATGTTAACCGAAGATAGATATGGGCAGGCGGGTTCTAGACTGAAATGGGTGGGTTGGGTACCTCTTAAGGTGAACCTCAATGCATGGCGTGCCAATTTGGATAGACTTCCCACCCGGATGGCTTTGGCTAGAAGACATGTTCATATTCCAAATGGTATGTGTCCGATGTGTGACACAGTGAATGAAGATCTGAAACACTTAATGGTTGATTGTATATTTGCCGTGGGGGTATGGAATGGAATTTGTAAGTGGTGTAGATTGGCTCCTTTTGTGGCTTACGATTTTAATGATGTTCTCCTTCTTTACAAGAATGTTCATGGGGGAAAGTGGAGGAAAAAAATCACAAGAGGTATTATCTTGATTGGGATATGGGCTATCTGGAATGCAAGAAACTCTAAAATTTTCTCAGATAAAGACATGACGGTCATGAAGGTTATTGCGGAAGTAAAATCAAAGGCTTTTTTATGGTTTAAAATATAGAACAAAATTTGATTGTATACTCTGGAAGGATTGGGCAAAGTTCCCATTGTATATGTGTAATTAGTGGCGGCTCTCGTTTTTGGGCGCTTGCCGTTTTTTAATGAAAGTAAATGTTCAAAAAAAAAAAATCTTCATGTGTTCATCCCTTCATCATCTCCTCCATTTTATCACATCCACCACCCCTTAATTAACCCTCACACACCCCACAAAACTTTCTCTGCAACTTTTTTAATTATCTTCATCCCTTCATCATGTTCAAAAATAGAAGAAGAGCTTTCAATTTGTACAATTTCACTGAATCCACACTTCTCATTCCTTAACTTAAAGCCCATCTTCATCATCTCCTTCATGGTAGTTGCATTTTTTTTTAACACTTCGTCCGAAAAAATAGCCGTTTAGGCCGGGTTTGGTGCAGCCGGGCGGTGTTGGCCGGACCTGGACGTGGTCGACGGGCTGATGCCGCCCCCCACACCACATGGTCTAACTAACGATGATTCATTAATAGAAGAATAACCGATCGATGATGACTTATTAATAGGAGAATGATGGTACATTATGTCTACTACTTAATTAGTTAATTATGATTAGTTATAACAATTATCAAATATTTGATTATCATCTCTTAGATTAAAATGTTGGGAAAATGACCAATATAGCCCGTTGACCGGGCATTTTGCACAAATAGCCCTCTCTACCGTCTTTGGAGAGATGGGACACGGCTCCCAACCAGCCTGAACCGTCTTCTAGACGGTTTGGTTTTTGTAGCCAATTGCAAGCCAACACGTGGCATCTCTGATCCCGAGATGTACCGTCTCTCTCCAGACGGGTCAGAACCCTCTCCCAGACGGTTCACGTTTCCCAAGACGGCTGACCCTTCGGTTCAACCGTCTCCCAGACGGTTCACGTCTACCAATGCCGGCTGACTTTTCGGCTCAACCGTCTCAAAAGACGGGTCACATTTCCCAAGACGGCTGACCCTTCGGTTCAACCGTCTCTCAAGACGGTACACATCTACCAACGCCGGTGAGTCCCGATGAGCGGCGACGCTTCGGTTGTCCGGCTCAGCCCTATAAATACCGTCTCCCGTCCATTTCCCGTCATCCAACCCCGTCTGAACACTATCCACCACCGTACAACTCCGTCTAAACATTATCTACAACCCGACGACCACCGTCCAACACCGTCCAAACAATATCTACCACCCCACCATCACCGTCCAAACACCGTCCAAACAATATCTACCACCCCACCACCACCGTCCAACACCGTCCAAATCATCGAAAAATGGCACCTCAAAGATGGACGGAAGAACAAGAGATTGCCTTGATTGCGGCATGGCTTCATGTTGAAGAGAGCACACACCTTAACAACAAATGGTTCCGGATACTGAATGAATACAACCGGCTCGTTGGAGGGTCAGAACGTACCACCGAGTCCCTAAGCCGCAAGTTGAGTGATTTGACGACAAAGTGTCAAATCTTCAACGGCCACCACAACCGGACTCTTTACGACGTACCCTCTAACTTTCCCGAAGACGTGGCAATTAGACACAGTCTAAGGCAGTATAAAAACAGGGAGGGTAAAGAGTTTAAACATGTGTCCGTTTGGCAAATGATAAGACATCGTCTTAATTAATTTGTAATTATATTTTTATTAATTTGTAATGGTTATATTTTTAATGCAATAGTTGGTTATATTTTTAATTTGTCTTTTTGTTTTTATATTTAAGGTAAATATCTCATTAAACGTACTATACTATTACAATCACAAATAAACAATAAATACTATTGCAACGACAATTAAAAAACTACACTATTACAACAAACTTCCCGAGAATAAAGAAGCAACAAGTGAAAACTAAGAAGCAACAAGTAAAAAACTACACTATTACAACAAACTTCCCAAATTTACTTCCAGAACTAAGAACTTTGTTTGAAGTAATAGTAATGTCTAACCAACTATTGAGGACTACATCTTAGTGTTAGATGTTTTGTCCTCCACAGCGGCGGTAGTAGCAGTGGTCTACATAGACGTTGTTTCGAATGGTGTATGTGCTCTACATAGACAAGTCCGAAACGTTTCCTCGTTTTATGTAACAATAGTTCTCAGTGAGCACACGTCGAACATCGAGACATAAATTCGGAAAGCGAACGAACTTGCCTAAAATGTAGACCACCACATCATCGATCCATTACACGGGTTGCAAACCACGCGCAGATGGAACAACAATCCAAGTAGCCGTACGCAGATGAAACAACAATCCAAGTAACCGGGACATATTTTCCGAAGCCGGTAGGCTTCGGCTGAGAAAGTCAAAAGGCTTCGGCTGGGAAAGTAAAAAAACGTCATTGGATTGGAAGATGAAACCTTAGAGGAGACGGGTGGGTGCATGGAAGATGAAAGCTTAGAGGAGAGGGGTGGGTGCAAATTTCGTTAAGTGAATTGGGGTATTTATATACACTCGTGAGACGGTTCAGACGGTTCAGACGGTATCACAAAACGGCTTAAGACGACTTGGGAAATGTGACCCGTCTGGGAGACGGTTGAACCGAAGGCAGCCGGCATGGGGGCACGTGAACCGTCTGGGAGAGATCTCTGACCCGTCTGGAGAGAGACGGTACAGCCTCGGGATCAGAGACGCCACGTGTTGGCTTGCAATTGGCTATAAAACCAAACCGTCTCGGAGACGGTTCAGGCTGGTTGGGAGCCGTGTACCGTCTCTCCAAAGACGGTAGAGAGGGCTAGTTGTGCAAAATGCCCGGTCAACGGGCTATATTGGTTATTTTCCCTAAAATGTTCTAGTAGCAATAAGGGTAACTACAGTTGTCATTAGTTCATAAAAATTTCTTTTATAAACACACACAAAAAAATAGGTTTATGCCTTACGTAAAAGGTCGAAGGCTAAGAAAATAGCCACTGGGAAGATACTATTTGACTAATTCAGTTTTATTGTTTTTGTACAAGAATTAAATAAAAAACATAATAGTGATGATAAAATGAATTATACTTATTTTAGTTTAACTTTCTAAAAGAACTGTTTTAAATAATAGAGAAATAAGTTTTATTAAATAAAAAAATAAATTTATGTGAAAAAAGTTAAAAAGGAAACATAAGTACGTCTAAGCAAATTGCATGATGAGCATATTGCGGACAATAAACCATATTCTAAAAAAAAGTTTAAAGATGCAAATTCAAAGCATATAACAAAATAACATAGATTTTTTTTTTTTTAATAAAAATGGTGTCACAGTATAACATTTTTGTGCATCTGGTGTGTGTCAAGGATGAAATTGTGAAAATGGAGAATCAGCTTATGTGTGAGAGAGAGAAAAGTGAATCCGTAAGTTCAACTTGCGGATTCAATGCCACCTCAACAAACACCCTTCTCTTCCCTGCTAGTCACCTCCCTTCTCTCATTCCTTCCCTCCTAGTCACCAACGAGTAGCAACAAAAGTTGTCCACATAAGCATAATCCGCAAGTTGAACTTGTGGATTCTCCATTTTCACAAATACACTTCTGACACACGTCTGATGCACAAAAATGTTGTATTGTACCACAATTTTATTAAAAAAATCTAATAACATATATGAATAAATCATAACGTGTCATAAGATAGTACCCAAAGTTCAGATAGTTCACTTAATTAGTTAACTACAGAGGTTGATGCAAGGTAGCTAGCTCACATATCTCAATTAATACGAATGGGATGTAGGCATATCACAAACCATTAATCAAATATCATAATCATCATCATCATACTCACTTAATCCAACCAATAGTAAAAGCTAAGGTAGGATTTGAGGAGGGTAAGGTGTAGACAGCCTTACCTCTACCTCGTGGGAATAGAGAGGCTGCTTCCAGTGAGACCCCCGGCTTAATAGTGGTTTTGTATCAAGCCTTAGACATAAGACACATAACACTTAGCAATCGGGACAAACCCGACTGGTGCATGTACCCCCCTTTGTCTTTTGGCTATCAACGCCACCACCTGATGCATGATTAACCGTTCGTCATTTTTAACGTTATTTTCACGAAATTAGTAAAATAACGTTAAAATTAGTGCAACTTTACTTTTGTCTCCGAGGGCCACACATATATACATTATATGCGCACAGCCGTAAGCGGACCTTAATCAAATATCATAAGTATTCACTTTTTTTTTGGCAGGATCGATGAATATGCATTATAGAAACATTTAGAAATCTACTTTGGCCGTTGTATCACCTATAAAAAAAAAAAAAAAAAAAAAAAAAAAAAAAAAAAAAAAAAAAAAAAAAAAAAAAAAGAGACGCAATAAACTCACTCACTATCAGTGGCACATCATTTTATGCTTCAATAATAGGCGTGGAGTTGGTTAACACAGAAAACATAATGATTTGAGTGATTTAGTAAATGTACTGTGTACATATATTATATGATTGTAAATTGTAAACTTGAAACTTCTCCCTGCCTGTTGTGTATATATGATATATCACTTTGTATATGACTCAGTAAGTAACAAGGGACAAGTGCAAGTATATCTATACGCAAGAATTCGATTTCCAACATAAGTGAGGTGAGCTAACTTTAGTAGCAGAATACACTGGACCAATGCAAAGTATAGAGATAACCAACATGCTTTTGTCCCTTTGGCTTTTGACATTTTTGGCTCATTAGCACCAGAAGCGATCAGGTTTCTGACGAGAGTCCAGCGGGTGGTCCACAGCAACTTCTCGACTCCCCAGGGGCGAGGATTTGTTTTCTCTAGATTAGGGTTCTCTATCCAGAAAGGGGTGGCGGCGCAGCTTGTTGCCCGCCTGCCTGCCAGTGGCGGATCTAGACCAAGATTTCAGGGGTAACGTTTCATAATTTTCACAGGTAACATAATACAAAACACGTAAAAAAATTAAAAATACACAAAAAAATACACTACGCCAAAAAAGTTGAGGGGTAACGGACGTTACCCCTGCTTAAGCACTAGATCCGCCCCTACTGCCCGCTATTCTTATGTAATTTGCCTCTTTTGGTCAAGAATTTAATAAATCCATGGTATTTTAAACCAAACGTATAGAGATTATATTTACGTTTAAACTTTTTGTTTCCTCCTTCCATAGAAAAAATAACGGGTCAAGTTTCATTTTCCTTTCCTTCTCTTTTTCTTTTAGCAATTGGGTCCTCAAATAAAGTTGTCGCCTATACTTGATGCCATTAAATATCATCAATCTCGGAAACTCAGAACATTAGAATTATTTGGTGATTAGTTCCACTTTTTTTTTTTTTTTTTTTAACTCAAAATTCAATACAATAAAACAAAATACGAAAGTTACATCATAATAGAAGGTAGACGTGCAACAAGCTGCGCCGCCACCCCTTTCTGAATAGCGAAACCTAGCCTACCAAAGACAAATCCTTGCCCCCTGGAGATGAACTATTGTTGTGGACGACCCGTTGGACCCTGGTCAAGAAACGAATAGCTTCTGGCGCTAGGGAGCCAAAGGTATCAAAGGCCAAAGGGACAAATACATGTTGGTTCTCTGCACAGGCTTTAGCATGTTTATCTACTTTCTTCGATTCCGCTTTTCTCGATGCTTGCGCAGCTACAAAAAAATGAAGTTAAATTTCAGATACTTGTCCTAAGGGAAAAGTTTTCATAGATTAAAATATTTATTTTTTATTACAATTAAACCTTTTGAATAGATATATTTTTAATTTAATAAGAGAAAAAAAGTGGTGATTTTATAAAATTACTCATGTTATATACAATAGATGTAATTTATGTTGCAATTTTTATTTAAGTTTGTGGTGAATAAATCTTTTACCGGCCACAATCATATAACATATTAAGGGTATGTTTGGCAAGGAACTTTTAATAGCTTTTAGGAGCTTCAAGCTCAAAATTTTAAGAAAGTATTCCTACTCAATAAAAGCCTTGTTTAGTTTAGTTGAAGGAGCTGGAAGCTTTAGGTTAGAGAAAAACCTCTATAGTGAAAAAACTACTAATATTAGCGTTTAATAAAAAACTCTACTAGGTACAAGTTTTTAATTAGTAAATGCCACAAACACCCATTCTATTTTAAAAATAAAATTAAAACTTTCTTTACAAGCTTTTAATTATGCACATTTTAGTCATTTTATACATTTTATTAAAAGCTCCAGCTACTCTGTCAAACACCAAAATATATTTAAAAAGCTTCTAGCTCCTAGCTTGCAGCTACCAGCCACCAGCTAGTTTTGCCAAACATACCCTAAGTTGCGATGCAACAATAATTATAATTACTCAAATGCCAATCATCATTGGCTTAGTTGGCAAATATTAGCTTGGTTAAGTGTGAGGACACGAAAATATACATAGTACAAATCACACTCATGACAAATATAATAAAAGAACTTACTAAGACGGCGGAGTTCGATCGCCAGTCTTTATGCCTCTCTGTGGAGAGGTGACCGAGATTCTTCGGAATCGTATGAGAACTCACCAATTCCTTTTAGGAAGTTCTCTTGGCGTAGATAAACTGAATGAAATCCAGATATTATGAGTTCTCAAGTGTATCCGATGTTACTTAATCTAGCCTTTATAAATGACAACAATTAATTACTGTTGGTGAAATGAATTAATAATAGTCACTGTTTATTTTTTCTGAATTGGAAGGTTAGTTATTTTTTTAAGATTTTATTGTTATTATTTTAATCTAATTTAAAAATTATACTTATGTGTGTGGAGTAAAAAATAATTTTACATAATTCTAAAAGTTGAATAATGTGACATCCGTCACTTTTTCATTATATATATATATATATTTATAATAATAATAATAATAATAATAATATTAATAAAAACTTTACAAATTATATTTAGATATAAACACACTCACTTGTCTAACCCAAACCATAACCAAACCATTAGCCTAAACCCAAATGCCCCTTGTGGATTCCTGAGCCCAAACATTTCGGCCCATTAGCAGAAGCCCAACACTTCTTTCCCCCTCCTTGTACCTGTTTTTTAAAAAAAAAAAAATACAAAACAGCTCCTGCGGGACTCGAACCCGGGCAGAAGCTGTACAACCACACGCCAACAACCATCTAAGCTACCTTGAACCTTTGAACTAAACCCAACCCGAATGATATATAAACCCTGTTTCGCTGACTTCCTTTTTCTTCTTCCTTTGTCTGTTACGCGAGCAGCAGCAGGGGGCATTCAAGAGCTTTCCTTTTTTTTTTTTGACATTGACCATTCAATCAAGCTAAAAGCTGGGAATTCATTTCGTATGAAGATTAATATAAACTCACTAATTATAATCAGTCAATTATCACGAAACATTAGCTCATTCGAGCATGTATCACGCATATATGGTCAAAGATCAAACCTTTCTAAAATGGCCATGGCCCTATAAATTGGACTCTGTTTCTATGCTTAGACTCGTCAGAAACCACTCCTCTCTCTTTCTAATTCACGCATATACTCGCTAAACATCCATTCGATTGAGGCTTTGACTTTTCGTTTGACCGATTCAATAAGATCAATCGAGCTTTGTAAGTGTTAATTTAATCCATGTTTTTATTCCATGTTAATGGCCGACCAATAACCCCAACATTACTGGGGTTATCGTTTGGTGGTTAAATGAATTGGAAAAAACTAGGGTTCTTGGTATAGATTTGGGGAAGATGATACAACCTACTGTGTATTTAAAACATTTCGAAATCATGTTTAGTTCAAATCTAACTTACAGATCAAGTGGTATGTCTGAGGTGTTTGCTCAGACCCGATCATGGGTTCGAGCCCTGGCCAAAGCAACATTTTCTTTTTGAAACCCTTTTAATTATATATTTTACCTATTAATATTTTAAAATCGTTTTTAAATACTAAACGTGTTTTATAAATTCTATAAAATTATTATATGATCTTCAAATGATAAAGTTCATTACCCAAATTTTTAGTTTTTCAAAAATAATTTATTTAATATATATTATAAATATTACAAGTTTATTCATTTAAAATTGTAAAATTCAATAAAAATATCTAAACGATTTTATAAAATTCCACAAAAATTATCCTAAACTTGTATAACAATATACATTTCAGAAAATATTTTTATTTCAGAAAAACCATTTATTTTATATTTTTAATGAATTTTTGTTAGTTTTAATCATAAATAAATCATAATAAATTCATTTCTCGATATTTTTGCACCAAAATTTTATATAAATTATTTCTAACTATCTAGAACTGAAATACAATTTTTATTTCAGAAATTCTTTGATTTTAATATTTTTAGATATTAAAGTCATATTTTGACAATTTGAAATAATTAGATTAAATATTCCTTTTTTCAAGAAAATAATTTATTAAAAATTATTTTCATACTTAAAACCCTATTTTGTGACTTTATCCAACTCAAAATTTTACCAAAAGACTTTTATTTATTTATTTATTTGATTTCTCATAATTAATAAACAATTTGTTTAATAAACAAATAAACGTTTATCCCCAAATTCGAAGCCCTAGAAATACATGTATCCTAGAGTTATTTCCCTTACACATTATCAAATTCTTTAGGTTGATACTTTGAGATAGTTCCAACACATATTTCGTTGTCCAAGTTCAATTTCAAGTTATTACGTGAACTGTGAGTATTTCCTATCCCCTTTTTGTTTTTATTTACTTTTGGGGTGTTACATGTACACTTATACAAATTACAAATACAAGTTCACATTTTTACAATACAATTCTAGTACTATGTGCATTTGCTTACAAACGTGCTTTATGCTTAGACATTACATGTAGAATACATTTGTACTTAGTGAAATCATTAACATTGTACAAGCCGACCTTAACATTGGATAGCGCTATTTGGATTGACAACACGCCTAGATTGATTCTCCCCCTTTTTCATCGGAGAATCCGTGGCCAGTGTTAAGTTTTTATCCATTTATTGGATAAGTACACCGCCGTTCATACAGTACATTATACAGTCACAGGGTTGATTTCGCTCATTTGTATGATACATAGTTTACATAATTGCACTATAGCTTGCACTTGAATTGTATATCTTTTTAACATACTATATATATATATCAAAACTAGGAATGCTCACCAACATTTCATATGTTGACCAAATCTATTTTGTACATGTTTCAGGTGCAGTTTGATCTAGTGCTTTAACAAGAGACATTTAGTGTCTTATTTTAATTCAGTTATTTCAATATTTACATTTCATTTAGACAATGTATTTCCATTTCCATGTAAGACAAATTTTGGTTATTCAATAATATTTACATTTTAGTACCATGAGCTTTTGAACAATCGTCACTACGTGGCACCTCGATGATTCCGCCATCGGTTGGGGTGTTACAAATAATGGCAACTTTTAAAATATATGGTACAACACTTTAAATCACATTATTGACTTTTAAACTAACTACATTTTTTAAACAATCAAAACTTTTTTTATATGTTAATATTTCTAAGCAAAAATTTACACCATAAAATAAACATTTTATTATCTTTATTTGCAATAGTTTTTCTTACCTTTAAGAAACTTGTAGGATCGGTCTAACAAGAATTAGTATCGCGCGCGTATCGAATCGAGGGCGGAAATCAACGATTCGGTTAGTTGTTATAGGTGGGTGTTTATGGATATGATGATGATGATAATAATAATAATAATATGATAGAGAGCACACACACAAAACACACATAAAAGGTTGCACTTGTATAGAAATGAGCAAAAGTCTTAATAAAAGTTACTAAGGCATGGAGTATATATAGTAGGCTTTCATACGCGTCTCTCATACACGTTCCTCGTACGTGTATGAAGAGGGTGGGACGTGTATGAAGCTTACAACTTACCAAAGTACCCCTTTTCCTATATAAACACTATAATGCAATCCTAAAATGTCTAAAACGCTATACAATCATGCCTACGACTATTATGGACTGATCACTAGCTGGGGACATACACGAAGTGCACTAACAGTCTCCCCTTTGGACCTAGCTAGTGATCTGCAGACTTAACCAGTCACTAAGCATGGGATGTCTGTATGACGTTCACAGACTCCCCCTAAGGTCTAGCTAATGATCTTCGGTCTTCAAGTCTTCACATCTGGCAATCTTCAATCTGGGAAGACACACCGCAGTGCACTAATAATCTCCCCTTTGAAGACTTGAATACTTGCTGATTTGAGCTTTGGTCGTGGCTTCATGAGATCTCGTCTTGGTCTTCGATCAGCTTCGATGACTTGGGAGGAATCAAGAAATCTTCGCTGTTTTGATTGAGGATTCTGTGACGAAGCCGGAGATCAATAACATCTGCACTTTCATTTCTTGATTCTCACATTCTTCAGCTTCGGTTGCTGGAGCTCTACCACGATCTAGTGTCTCTGAAGATGGAATATTGGGTTCTTGCTGTTAAGGATGATCTTGTTGTTCAAGTTGGGGTCTTGTTCAACTTCAGGCTTTGTCGTTTGATGCATGATGAACACACTAGTTGTATTTGATCCTGCAGAAAAAATTAATAAAAACTACACACAAACTACAACTTTCATTAGATTCGACTAATAATCCGGACTAAATCAAGTTCTTAAAGTTTATCATTCAATAAACTTTCACGATTTGTCCATTTTGACCACCATTTGAAGAAACAAAGCATTCTCCCCTGAACATTTGAATCTTTTCAAATTTTACCCTGAACTTTGAAACTTGTCAATTTAACTCTTTAATTTATGAAAGTTGCATTGTGACCCTTTAATTTTTAAAGACTATATTTTAACGTGTTTCGGCTTCGGATCTGAGATTCCAATTGAAGAATTTAGTATTCCAACATCGGTTAATCGAAAATAAATTGATAATAAATTTCTTATTTTTTTCCTAAATGCTGAAATTTAAAAACGAAATGCAGTAAATATTAAATTTCTTTTTTTTCCCTTACACATTATCAAATTCTTTAGGTTGATACTTTGAGATAGTTCCAACACATATTTCGTTGTCCAAGTTCAATTTCAAGTTATTACGTGAACTGTGAGTATTTCCTATCCCCTTTTTGTTTTTATTTACTTTTGGGGTGTTACATGTACACTTATACAAATTACAAATACAAGTTCACATTTTTACAATACAATTCTAGTACTATGTGCATTTGCTTACAAACGTGTTTTATGCTTAGACATTACATGTAGAATACATTTGTACTTAGTGAAATCATTAACATTGTACAAGCCGACCTTAACATTGGATAGCGCTATTTGGATTGACAACACGCCTAGATTGATTCTCCCCCTTTTTCATCGGAGAATCCGTGGCCAGTGTTAAGTTTTTATCCATTTATTGGATAAGTACACCGCCGTTCATACAGTACATTATACAGTCACAGGGTTGATTTCGCTCATTTGTATGATACATAGTTTACATAATTGCACTGTAGCTTGCACTTGAATTGTATATCTTTTTAACATACTATATATATATATATATATATCAAAACTAGGAATGCTCACCAACATTTCATATGTTGACCAAATCTATTTTGTACATGTTTCAGGTGCAGTTTGATCTAGTGCTTTAACAAGAGACATTTAGTGCCTTATTTTAATTCAGTTATTTCAATATTTACATTTCATTTAGACAATGTATTTCCATTTCCATGTAAGACAAATTTTGGTTATTCAATAATATTTACATTTTAGTACCATGAGCTTTTGAACAATCGTCACTACGTGGCACCTCGATGATTCCGCCATCGGTTGGGGTGTTACAAATAATGGCAACTTTTAAAATATATGGTACAACACTTTAAATCACATTATTGACTTTTAAACTAACTACATTTTTTAAACAGTCAAAACTTTTTTTATATGTTAATATTTCTAAGCAAAAATTTACACCATAAAATAAACATTTTATTCTCTTTATTTGCAATAGTTTTTCTTACATTTAAGAAACTTGTAGGATCGGTCTAACAAGAATTAGTATCGCGCGCGTATCGAATCGAGGGCGGAAATCAACGATTCGGTTAGTTGTTATAGGTGGGTGTTTATGGATATGATGATAATAATAATAATAATAATAATAATAATAATAATAATAATAATAATAATAATATGATAGAGAGCACACACACAAAACACACATAAAAGGTTGCACTTGTATAGAAATGAGCAAAAGTCTTAATAAAAGTTACTAAGGCATGGAGTATATATAGTAGGCTTTCATACGCATCTCTCATACACGTTCCTCGTACGTGTATGAAGAGGGTGGGACGTGTATGAAGCTTACAACTTACCAAAGTACCCCAGTGTTAAGTTTTTATCCATTTATTGGATAAGTACACCGCCGTTCATACAGTACATTATACAGTCACAGGGTTGATTTCGCTCATTTGTATGATACATAGTTTACATAATTGCACTGTAGCTTGCACTTGAATTGTATATCTTTTTAACATACTATATATATATATATATATCAAAACTAGGAATGCTCACCAACATTTCATATGTTGACCAAATCTATTTTGTACATGTTTCAGGTGCAGTTTGATCTAGTGCTTTAACAAGAGACATTTAGTGCCTTATTTTAATTCAGTTATTTCAATATTTACATTTCATTTAGACAATGTGTTTCCATTTCCATGTAAGACAAATTTTGGTTATTAAATAATATTTACATTTTAGTACCATGAGCTTTTGAACAATCGTCACTACGTGGCACCTCGATGATTCCGCCATCGGTTGGGGTGTTACAGATTGGTATCAGAGCCATGGTTATAGGGAACTAGGTTACTAGATGAAATAGGCCTAGACTATAACCGAATTTCAACTTTCATGCATTAATTACCTTACCCCTCATTTCCCTCTACTTTCCTTCCTCTATCTTTCTCTTCTTCTCCATTTCTCCTCATCTTTCATCCTGGTGCATAGAGATGGTGTTCTACAAGGAGTGGAAAGCCTACATCACCATGGGACAGAAGCAGTACCTTTCATGAAGACACTCTTAGGCATAATGCCTACTCTTATTCTGCTCCTTCGAAGTTGTTGAACTTTAATGAGGGTGATAAGGACACGTGCAATCTGGAAGGGTGGATGCCTGTACACTGGGTTTTCTGGCATAGGCAAGCATAGCGCATAAATCTATTAACGGACCTGTTATGCTTACCTGGGGATTCCTGGAGTGAGTGTCCACTTATAGGCTAAAGCATGTCTCCTTTGATCACCATTGGGTTCAACTCCTTTGAAAAGTCAACGTTCTTGTTAGGCTTTACAGCCAGACAAGGGCACTCCAAGCATTTATGCAAGTTTTCAATAATACTCTCTCGCTTCATATACAATATCCTATATATCATGATTTTCATATATTGCTTACAAGTTCATACTTACATAATCATCTGTACAGTTATACACTCACATTTTCTAATCTCATGATTATTCATTGACTACCTCATAGATGTCTGCTCGCCGCATGCTCCGTGATGCCAGCCAACGCCCTGTTCGTGCTTCTGGACGACGTTCTGATCGTCGCCGAGCATCTTTAGTCGCCGAGCAAATTGCTGCAGTGATCCCAAACCATGTCAGTGAGATAACCCAGAATAGTAACAGTGCCAACACAGGGAGTACGACTCAATTTCGGTGCACTTTCAAACACTTTAACTCCTGCAACCCCACAAAATTCACTGGTGAGGAGGGTGCTACTGGCCTCCTCCAATGGTTTGAAAGCATGGAGAGTACTTTTGTGAACAGTGAATGTCCTGATGAACTCCGCGTTCGCTATGCTACTAGTGTCCTTCAAAAGGGGGTGCTAACCTGGTGGAATGGTGAAAAGCGCAATCGAGGAGCTGATATTGCTTTATCATTATCTTGGGCAGATGTTAAGGAACTCATGATCGCCAAATTCTGCCATAGGAACGAAATCGGGAAACTGGAGGAAGAATTCCATGGACTGAAACAAGACAGTGGTGAGAATCTTGCGTATAATACTCGATATCACGAACTTAGCATACTGGTTCCACACATGGTCACCCCAGTCTCTCGAGAAATCGAAAAATATATCGAGGGATTACCTGACCTGATTCAAGACGTTGTCACTGGAGGCAAAGCCACTACGGTAGAAGAAGCCATCCAGCTTGCAGCCACTTTAACAGACAAACACGTAAGGAAAGGAAACTTGGTTAGAAAGGGCACCAAGACGTCTACTGAGAAAACCACCAATACTGTTGAACAATCTAAGACTGTTTTAGCAAAGGCCGCCACTACTGCTTCGAACTCTAAGAAACGAATGGGCGATAATCTGAACCATATTGTTGTGGATCATGTGACTCAACCTCCTACCAAGAAAGCCTACACGGGAATCCATCCTCAATGCAACACCTGCAAATATCATCACCCTGCAAATCTTTCATGCCGTCAATGCACTAGATGTGGAAGGTTTGGACACTTTGTTTCCACTTGTCGAGTAATGGTTGGGACACAGAGTAATCATCAAACAGCTGCCCAAGGACCACTACAGATTACTAACGGTCGGGTATGTTATCATTGTAGAGACCCTAACCACATGCTACCTCAATGTCCCAAATTGAACAATGTAAACCTGGTGGCACGTGGACAAGCTTTCAATATCGATATCAACGAAGCAGACGATCAGGATGACGTTAATCCCACTGGTTAAGACATGGATGAAATCTTCCCAAGACTCGAGAATCCAATACTTGTGTTTTCATTTTCATAATTCTATTTTCATTTTGTACCCAATCTTGTCGCACTCATTTCCTTGCATACTATTGCGTACGAACATAGATCGGAAATTTATCAAATTCGGTTACGTTTATTTTATATCGTATAAGTTTCAGACTTTACCTTACATTTTATTGAAACATTTGGTCTTGACTTCCATGGAAATCAAAATACTTATTTAATCCTACAAAACTTTTCTAAAAACATCATTGTTTGTCATATGCAACTTGATTTTTTTTCCTTAGTTTGACTATCCATTGAACATTTAATTATTCATGATACTCGTAAACTATTTCTATAGGCCACTAAGGTAACACTTACACTTAATGGTTGTAGTACTTGCAAACTTGCTTGCATGTGTGTATTATCCACGCAACTCAGATAAACACTTCATTTAAAGGGCTCCTCGGACGAGTGGTAGCCCATACTTAAATACTATTATGCTTACAAGTCATTGCAAACCCATGCAATTGACCCCATTATTACATGGCCTCATTTCATTAATAACATCTCATTGTAACTCAACGTGTTTGTTGTGTCATCTTCTTGTGAAATTTATTTGCGTTAATGTGTTGTTAGAATAGGATCATAGAAAGACATAAAACCCTAATGTAAGGTAAATTGATGATTCCGGTCCGGAACGTAATCATGAATTTACAGGTACGTTAGGGTAGTGTGAAATTCTATTAGAGTTTTTGGTAGGCGTCCAGTACGTTTTCAAGGTATCAAAGGTGTGGTGGGTTAGCTGCGGTACACCCTGTATACAAACACTAATGATGCATTGAAAGTGGGACTGGAAGTCGGACCAGGAACAAACTCTACTTACTTGGTAGTTCATTTGGTCTTTTTATAGTCAACCAACTTATACGTTCATTTCAGGATTCCTAAAACTTGAAGTTTAGTGTCTTACTACATTCTTATTTTCTTATTATTCGAGACAAACTTAATCCAATCCTTAACTCACACCTATCAAACCTCATATCCAAATCATTCGAATTTTCCAAACCACAGTTATCTTAAATTTTTCCATAGCATCCATAACCCTATGTTACTATTAACTTCGGGACGAAGTTTCTAAAAGTAGGGGATGCTGTGACATCCGTCACTTTTTCATTATATATATATATATATATTTATAATAATAATAATATTATTAATAAAAACTTTACAAATTATATTTAGATATAAACACACTCACTTGTCTAACCCAAACCATAACCAAACCATTAGCCTAAACCCAAATGCCCCTTGTGGATTCCTGAGCCCAAACATTTCGGCCCATTAGCAGAAGCCCAACACTTCTTTCCCCTCCTTGTACCTATTTTTTTTTTTTTTAAAAAAAAAGACAAAACAGCTCCTGCCGGGACTCGAACCCGGGCAGAAGCTGTACAACCACACGCCAACAACCATCTAAGCTACCTTGAACCTTTGAACTAAACCCAACCCGAATGATATATAAACCCTGTTTCGCTGACTTCCTTTTTCTTCTTCCTTTGTCTGTTACGCGAGCAGCAGCAGGGGGCATTCAAGAGCTTTCCTTTTTTTTTTGACATTGACCATTCAATCAAGCTAAAAGCTGGGAATTCATTTCGTATGAAGATTAATATAAACTCACTAATTATAATCAGTCAATTATCACGAAACATTAGCTCATTCGAGCATGTATCACGCATATATGGTCAAAGATCAAACCTTTCTAAAATGGCCATGGCCCTATAAATTGGACTCTGTTTCTATGCTTAGACTCGTCAGAAACCACTCCTCTCTCTTTCTAATTCACGCATATACTCGCTAAACATCCATTCGATTGAGGCTTTGACTTTTCGTTTGACCGATTCAATAAGATCAATCGAGCTTTGTAAGTGTTAATTTAATCCATGTTTTTATTCCATGTTAATGGCCGACCAATAACCCCAACATTACTGGGGTTATCGTTTGGTGGTTAAATGAATTGGAAAAACTAGGGTTCTTGGTATAGATTTGGGGAAGATGATACAACCTACTGTGTATTTAAAACATTTCGAAATCATGTTTAGTTCAAATCTAACTTACAGATCAAGTGGTATGTCTGAGGTGTTTGCTCAGACCCGATCATGGGTTCGAGCCCTGGCCAAAGCAACATTTTCTTTTTGAAACCCTTTTAATTATATATTTTACCTATTAATATTTTAAAATCGTTTTTAAATACTAAACGTGTTTTATAAATTCTATAAAATTATTATATGATCTTCAAATGATAAAGTTCATTACCCAAATTTTTAGTTTTTCAAAAATAATTTATTTAATATATATTATAAATATTACAAATTTATTCATTTAAAATTGTAAAATTCAATAAAAATATCTAAACGATTTTATAAAATTCCACAAAAATTATCCTAAACTTGTATAACAATATACATTTCAGAAAATATTTTTATTTCAGAAAAACCATTTATTTTATATTTTAATGAATTTTTGTTAGTTTTAATCATAAATAAATCATAATAAATTCATTTCTCGATATTTTTGCACCAAAATTTTATATAAATTATTTCTAACTATCTAGAACTGAAATACAATTTTTATTTCAGAAATTCTTTGATTTTAATATTTTTAGATATTAAAGTCATATTTTGACAATTTGAAATAATTAGATTAAATATTCCTTTTTTCAAGAAAATAATTTATTAAAAATTATTTTCATACTTAAAACCCTATTTTGTGACTTTATCCAACTCAAAATTTTACCAAAAGACTTTTATTTATTTATTTATTTGATTTCTCATAATTAATAAACAATTTGTTTAATAAACAAATAAACGTTTATCCCCAAATTCGAAGCCCTAGAAATACATGTATCCTAGAGTTATTTCCCTTACACATTATCAAATTCTTTAGGTTGATACTTTGAGATAGTTCCAACACATATTTCGTTGTCCAAGTTCAATTTCAAGTTATTACGTGAACTGTGAGTATTTCCTATCCCCTTTTTGTTTTTATTTACTTTTGGGGTGTTACATGTACACTTATACAAATTACAAATACAAGTTCACATTTTTACAATACAATTCTAGTACTATGTGCATTTGCTTACAAACGTGCTTTATGCTTAGACATTACATGTAGAATACATTTGTACTTAGTGAAATCATTAACATTGTACAAGCCGACCTTAACATTGGATAGCGCTATTTGGATTGACAACACGCCTAGATTGATTCTCCCCCTTTTTCATCGGAGAATCCGTGGCCAGTGTTAAGTTTTTATCCATTTATTGGATAAGTACACCGCCGTTCATACAGTACATTATACAGTCACAGGGTTGATTTCGCTCATTTGTATGATACATAGTTTACATAATTGCACTGTAGCTTGCACTTGAATTGTATATCTTTTTAACATACTATATATATATCAAAACTAGGAATGCTCACCAACATTTCATATGTTGACCAAATCTATTTTGTACATGTTTCAGGTGCAGTTTGATCTAGTGCTTTAACAAGAGACATTTAGTGTCTTATTTTAATTCAGTTATTTCAATATTTACATTTCATTTAGACAATGTATTTCCATTTCCATGTAAGACAAATTTTGGTTATTCAATAATATTTACATTTTAGTACCATGAGCTTTTGAACAATCGTCACTACGTGGCACCTCGATGATTCCGCCATCGGTTGGGGTGTTACAAATAATGGCAACTTTTAAAATATATGGTACAACACTTTAAATCACATTATTGACTTTTAAACTAACTACATTTTTTAAACAATCAAAACTTTTTTTATATGTTAATATTTCTAAGCAAAAATTTACACCATAAAATAAACATTTTATTCTCTTTATTTGCAATAGTTTTTCTTACCTTTAAGAAACTTGTAGGATCGGTCTAACAAGAATTAGTATCGCGCGCGTATCGAATCGAGGGCGGAAATCAACGATTCGGTTAGTTGTTATAGGTGGGTGTTTATGGATATGATGATAATAATAATAATAATAATAATAATAATAATAATAATAATAATAATATGATAGAGAGCACACACACAAAACACACATAAAAGGTTGCACTTGTATAGAAATGAGCAAAAGTCTTAATAAAAGTTACTAAGGCATGGAGTATATATAGTAGGCTTTCATACGCGTCTCTCATACACGTTCCTCGTACGTGTATGAAGAGGGTGGGACATGTATGAAGCTTACAACTTACCAAAGTACCCCTTTTCCTATATAAACACTATAATGCAATCCTAAAACGTCTAAAACGCTATACAATCATGCCTACGACTATTATGGACTGATCACTAGCTGGGGACATACACGAAGTGCACTAACAGTCTCCCCTTTGGACCTAGCTAGTGATCTGCAGACTTAACCAGTCACTGAGCATGGGATGTCTGTATGACGTTCACAGACTCCCCCTAAGGTCTAGCTAATGATCTTCGGTCTTCAAGTCTTCACATCTAGCAATCTTCAATCTGGGAAGACACACCGCAGTGCACTAATAATCTCCCCTTTGAAGACTTGAATACTTGCTGATTTGAGCTTTGGTCGTGGCTTCATGAGATCTCGTCTTGGTCTTCGATCAGCTTCGATGACTTGGGAGGAATCAAGAAATCTTCGCTGTTTTGATTGAGGATTCTGTGACGAAGCCGGAGATCAATAACATCTGCACTTTCATTTCTTGATTCTCACATTCTTCAGCTTCGGTTGCTGGAGCTCTACCACGATCTAGTGTCTCTGAAGATGGAATATTGGGTTCTTGCTGTTAAGGATGATCTTGTTGTTCAAGTTGGGGTCTTGTTCAACTTCAGGCTTTGTCGTTTGATGCATGATGAACACACTAGTTGTATTTGATCCTGCAGAAAAAATTAATAAAAACTACACACAAACTACAACTTTCGTTAGATTCGACAAATAATCCGGACTAAATCAAGTTCTTAAAGTTTATCATTCAATAAACTTTCACGATTTGTCCATTTTGACCACCATTTGAAGAAACAAAGCATTCTCCCCCTGAACATTTGAATCTTTTCAAATTTTACCCTGAACTTTGAAACTTGTCAATTTAACTCTTTAATTTATGAAAGTTGCATTATGACCCTTTAATTTTTAAAGACTATATTTTAACGTGTTTCGGCTTCGGATCTGAGATTCCAATTGAAGAATTTAGTATTCCAACATCGGTTAATCGAAAAAATTGATAATAAATTTCTTTTTTTTTCCTAAATGCTGAAAATTAAAACGAAATGCAGTAAATAAATATATACAAGCATTCATCTTTTTGTGATTTTCTGGTAAGAGGATCATATCAATTTTTGAGAAATCTATTCACATCGTTGTTCTTTCAATTTTAAACTTTATAGATTGTGAGACTTGGCAATTGCTTATATTGTTGTCCACATAAGCTTACATGAAACCGTTGTGTAATGCTTTAAAATGATACTGATTGGGTGTATTAATTACTAACTTGCATATGGTTCCCACACACACGACATACTCCCGTATCAAGGAATTTGCACAAAGCTTCATCGTGACACGTGATTATGCCGTAGTTATCCGTATGTTACAAGGTACGAGGCACAGAGGTGGCAGGTCAACAAATCAATGCTACAAAGCAACATGTGCGCTCAACCACGGTGAGGCTTATATCAATCATGATTTTAGTCATAGATTTGATACGATGCATTAGATAATCTTTGATCATCATACATTATAAGTTCCTCATTCGGTAACTTGGGATTTGGCATTATCAGCTCTTTTAAGATACCCTGACTGAATCTAGGTCCGTAAATCAATACGACAGAAGACCAATCAGGCTACCCCGGATAACTATCAACATAACGACCCGAAACCTCTGATTTTGGCAACCCTATCAAACGAAATTACGGTACCAAGACCATATGCCCATGAGGTGTTCATCCACATAGCAAGTAGTTTGTTATGTTTGTATCACTAAGGCACACATTACTAGGTCTACGAAGCCTATCAACACATCACTCAAAGTCATCACATGTCATTTTTATCTTTACAATTCTTTAGCATGTGATAGATCCATACTGATGTACTATCATCTCCTCTTTTTCTCCAGGAAAAATCATTTTGGGTTTTTCTGATTTTTATATGTTTTTGTGTTTTTCTGGAAATTTCTCCCCTTAAAATTCAAAAAGTTTAAAGAAACTGAAATCTTTTTGGATTTTCTGATAGAAAAACGATGAAACAAAAACTGATTTTCCGATGTGGTTTACTCAGATTTTCCCAAAATACCTTTTACCTTTCAAAGATAGTCAAATTTAGATTTGTCAAATGATTTGGTAAAATTGTTGGCAATTTGGTAGTCAGTATGGACTATAGTAATCCCTGGATCCTTAGTGATTGCTATGGACTTGTAGGATCGGTCTAACAAGAATTAGTATCGCGCGCGTATCGAATCGAGGGCGGAAATCAACAATTCGGTTAGTTGTTATAAGTGGGTGTTTATGGATATGATAATAATAATAATATGATAGAGAGCACACACACAAAACACACACAAAAGGTTGCACTTGTATAGAAATGAGCAAAAGTCTTAATAAAAGTTACTAAGGAATGGAGTATATATAGTAGGCTTTCATACGCGTCCCTCATACACGTTCCGCGTACGTGTATGAAGAGGGTGGGATGTGTATGAAGCTTACAACTTACCAAAGTACCCCCTATGCCTACATAAACACTATAATGCAATCATAAAACGACTAAAACGCTATACAATCATGCCTACGACTATTATGGACCGATCACTAGTTGGGGACATACACAAAGTGCACTAACAAAACTTAACAAATTATGTGATTAGTACGTACATATCGTTTATGTTTCCCGTCGCAGCCCACAAGCACTACTCTAATGTATGTATGTGTACAGAGGGAGGGAGGAAGGGAGGGGGGGGGGGATTATTAACTTTCAAAGGATGCGACACGTACTTTTAGCCGATGGGTAAATTCGCCCGCCCCATAACTACATGCAAATATTAAATTTATTGATTGTTTGGTTTAATGTTAATTCCTGCTGGATTTTTAAAATTTCGTTTTCAGTTAAAAAAATATATTACTTATCATCCAACCAATATCTATAGATTTTTTTGACTTTTCTACGATAATATTTTACATTTCAATCTAAATTTAACGAGTTAACATGTCGTAATGAGCATCTAACTTTTACATATGTGTATATATTGGTTTAAAAGTACACCATGAAATAACATTCTAAATTGATAATACTATATGTCTATGAGTTGTTTTTTTTTTTTTTTTTTTTTTTTTTTTTTTTGAACGGCCAACGAATCAATTCCGAGCACTCTCGAGCACCTTTTTGGCGAATCAGGTACTCGAGAGTACCCGGGCCACCAATTGCCACCAATTCCCGGGAAAACCCGACCACTCACCCGCCCGAAGGCACGACGGTGAAATAGTCGGTAAAACCGGTCGGGATCAGGACTCGAACCCAAGCCAATGGCCGGGTCATCCTTCATTTCCCATCCACCAATGTCCTCCAAATGTAGCTAGTGAGAATTGAACCCAAGCCTCCCATGGGAAACTTTAGGCCCTCAACCAACTAGGCTACAAGTGTTGGACTATATGTCTATGAGTTGGTCACCTTTTAATCACTTTGTAAGTAAAAAGGAAAACCTGTGTTTGACCAATCATTAAACAATAGCCTAGTCCATCATTGGTTATCATAACCACAAAAATAAGGCTTTGCATGATTTTATACACATGAATATATAAATATGATATTAAAGCATGTATGTATGCATGTCTTGGGATGAGAAATTGAGTGCTTTGGAACAGAACATGAAAGGAAACCAATTAACCAAACCTAGTTAGTGGAGCCAAGGAGACATGGTTGTTTTCTTTGTACAAAAATACGAAAACAAGATTAAGAATAATATAATGAACACGCATACATTATTCCCTTGTGTGGGATGGTTTGTCTCCTTAAATACAGGATTCTAAAGTTAAATGTTCTACATCAATTTATGAGCTTGCCAAAGGTTTTTATTTGTTTTTAATTAAAAAGTACTTGATATATATATATATAATAATAATAATTACGCAACTTTAAAGTATAGGTGTCATGATGTTGAAATCAGTTTTGTATTTGCATGAAATCGAAATATGGTTGATGTAGCTTGTCAGTTCATGTTCCATGGTTTAACATTTGGTACCTGTAACACCAGCTATTCTATTATACCAAACAATAATGTTTGTTTTGTCTACGAGCATAGCATTTCTTTTATTATATAAAACAATAATAATATTATTCGTTTTGTCTACAAACACCTTCTAGATTTAATTTTTATTTTTTAATTCAACTGAAAGTTTCATACACTCATGGTCGATCAATTAATTGCTTCCATCCAAACATATGTCGAGTTCTGTCGTCCACAACCAATGGATACAAAACACAGGTTATTTTTGATGTCGAAATTCTTAATGCCTTAGTATCTCTCATGTGAATGGAAGAACGATATGCATATATATAATAAGCTTTCACATAGTGTTAATGTAGGTACCAATTTAAGGGTTATTCTCCTTTAGTGAGACCTCAATTATTGATCTTTTACAAATGTGGAATACATGATTCGTTAAATCTCCCATTTTAGAAAAGTATATCCACAAGCTACACGGAGTGTAACTGGCCACATATGTCTCATACATTGTTGAACCATTTATATATTCCTGAAAAAAAAAATGAAAAAAGGTTAGAGTACAGAGCAATCCTCAAATATCGCCTGATGATCCCCATCTTCCCGGATGATGAAACTTGCCCCATCTGTTGTAAAGCATGCCTAGATAAATATGGGGAGCATGCGCTCCATTGTAGAGAGTTGCCTGGGTTTAAGTATCGGCATGATTTTGTCCGAGACGTTTTAATGGATATTCTCAGGCGAGCGGGGACCTCGGCAAAGAAAGAGGCACTAGTTAATTTTCTCACAGACCCGGCAGAAGGAAGGTCCACGTTACGCCCGACTGACCTGCTAGTGTTTGGGTGGGAGGGTGGGAAACACGCATGCGTGGACCTTACGGGTGTCTCTCCATTAGCTAGGTTCCGGGAGAGTGGGTTCGTGGCTGGGCTAGCGGTCCTGAGAGCAGAGTCCAATAAGGTGACAAAACACGCTAAAGCATGTGAGGACAATCAGCATGCTTTCATTCCTTTAGCCTTTGACACTTTCGGCTCCCTGGCACCAGAGGCGGTCCGTTTCCTAAATAGAGTTTAACGGGTGGTCCAGACAAACTTTTCGACTCCAAAGGGGCGTGGATTTGTGTTCAGTAGATTAGGATTATGTATTCAGAAAGGGTGGCAGTGCACCTTCTTGCTCGCCCACTTGATATTCTTATGTAATTTGTTTCGTGAATATGAAAATTAGATTTTACATTGCTAAAAAAAAGGTTATCAACACCATATATAAACTTCTATGTAAACCGTAAAGGACTAATGGTTCCTATCAAAATTTTACGGAATTGAGTAGTTCTGTCGACGAGCATTTATTATCTTTCTTTTTTCTTTTTCTTTTTTTTTTTTTTTGTACCTTTACTTCTAGAGTTCTATGGACAAGCATTGATTGTGACCCCATAATGGGTACTTCAACCGCTATTATTTGAACAATGTAATCAATGTATTGACTATACCTGTACAAAAAGCAGTAATCATATTTGTGGAAATACATAACTGTAATGTCCCTTAAATGTAACACGCTTTGATAGTTAAATATTGATCTACTCCTAAACAAATGAGTGTTACCAAAGAAAAATCACTAACTAAAAGTTACATGGGCCGGTAACTGTCGATGTATTACCCTAAGGTTACATCAATTGTCTTATACAAAAGTTAACTACGTCTATTATAGTTTCTGTGTAACCAATCGTCCTAGCTAGCTAACCAAACTGTAAAAATTAAGACAAAATAAATGACCAACCCTAGTATAAATTTATACAACATGGGTCGAATAAAAAAAGAATATATATATTTTATGGGGAAAGATCCGGTAATAAATATTTTTTCGGTAAGAACTGTGAGAATCAAAGGAGAGTATTTTTTTTTTCAAATCTTTTTCCCCATAAACATGTATTATAATATTAAAAACTAAAAAAAACAATTTGGTGTAGAGTAATTACCTGTAGAGTAGTTACATAATTACTCTAGTGTAAACTAATGTATTTACTTTAATGACGTAATTACACTAAAACAAATTTTTTTTTTAATTTTTTTTGTATTATTTATTTAGAAAGAATGTTTAAGCAAATGGGAAAAAAATTCTAAAAAAAAATTAATTTTTTTACCCCGTTTGATTCTCACAGTTCTTACCGAAAAACATTTTGTATATTTGATCTTTTCTCTATATTTTATAGCCTTTAAATTAATCTGGAAGAAATTCTTGAAAGTATTTTATGAGAAATGATTTTTTCCGTATATATGTAAATAAATTGTAAAAAAAAGAAAAAGAAAAAGTGTCACTGAGATTTCAAAGGAATTGATGGTGTTTTTCACTGTTTGACTGGAAAACATAAGAAAACACAAATTGATACTGTTCAGCATGTAAGCAGTGTCATAGTCAAAACCCTCAAAACATGCATTTGCTCATGTGAATTCGAAGTTGTCATACATGTGTACTGTATATTGCCTTATCTGATGGATCTAAATATATATTATTCTGTCTTCATTGAATGTTTCTACTACATATACATATGCACAGTAACAGTGGTAGATACATTTGTCTTTGTGAAATAATTTGCATTGCAGTTATCATTCTTTGTTAGACTTAATCTTGAACATTATAAAATAAGTCAACATGTGTTATTACTTAGGATATGTGTACATAAATAAATAAAGTCCTAAGTCTAGAAGTGTATATTTGAACCGATATGTTATGGTAGTTATTAGTCGGTTATTATGGTGGAATGGAGGCACCGATTCAACATGTATATATATGTTCAAACATGATCATTTGTACGAGTCTTAAGTTTGGTTTCAATAGCTAACTTATAAAATTTCCCTCTATTCTATTTCCCTCCATTTCCATTCAAACCTTAAATTCAATTTTGTGCATACCGATTCTATTTATATCATGGCATCAGAGCCAAAAGATTCTAGAACCTGGGGAATTTTCCATGTTGATTTGGAAGATGCTTCCAGTCCAGGGACAAACGATGGTTTTAAGAATTCACAGTTATTTCCAGGAACAACTGGTGATCGTGTGGATCACAAAAGAAAGGCCGTGAGGGCAGAAGATGAAGAACAAAAGGGCAGTTAGGACCCTTTAAACATCATCTTTGCATCACTTAACATCACATCATCATTTAATAAGTCTATGAGAGACGATCAAATTAAGAAAGAAGCAGCCCAAGTGGAGTACAACCGCCAAGTAAGTAAGAAAAGTATCATACCCGAGTATCCTTTAAGGTTATGTTGTAGTCTTTGTAAAGAGCCGTTCCATTATTGGAAAAGTTGTCCGAAGAAAATTGGTAAAACAGAATGTATGATTAAGGGAACGGATAGAAAATGATGGGATGCTATATGGTACGCTAGTTTAACAATAAAAGAACATAGTTGTGGGTACAAAGAAATGTTCACGGTTTTTAACAACTCGTTTTGGAATTGAATTATGTCCGGAGGGATATAGGAAGGAATATTTTAGAGGAAGAGGGAGTGTGATTATATCTGTAACACCCCAACCGATGGCGGAAACATCGGGATGTCACGAATTGATGATTGTTCAGTAGCTCATGGTGAATAATAAATTTCATTAAATGATTTAAATAAATTACATACAATTGTTCTAAGAATTTGTACATCACAAGTTGAAAATACTAGCTACACATCTTCAAGCATTAACTCAAATCTTCATGCAAGTATAACCTGAAACATGTTAAGTTTGAAAATATTTTGGGTCAACAAAAGTTGGTGAGAATTACATAGGTTTTTGGAATATGATAGATAATAATAGTTTGTACAACAATCACAGTTGTATGATGACAGAGTATGAGTCCGACATGTAACAACGCGTCTTTGTACAATCAAACCTTGTGTCGATTGAGGACTAACTCGCAAGTTAGTTAAATGTTGTTACTGTTATCGATCATCCCTGAATTTATGCGGGGGGATGGGTTTGTCAGACCTATAGCGCTATAATCTAAACAGGCGGCTTGATCATTGTTAATGATTGTACTGTGTCTTTTTGTTACAGTCAAATGATAGAATGATGGTGCAATTGAATCACAAGTAAGTATGAGTAAATGATAGTATAAAATGTTTAAACATGTTTCACCCAAAAATGTAAAAGAGAAAAGGGGCTATGTAAACTCACATTGGCTAAGGTGAATTATCCTCTAAGTGTTGTGAATGTATGCGAGGCGAATCTCAAAGACTCAACAACGTAGCTAGTCCAGATTGAAGAAAACGAAAAAGAAAGAATATCAAGCTTCCAATTCGCCAATTACAAGAGCTTATAATCAAAGTTTCAATTGTAGAAGTAATAGACTATAGAAGAAAGGTATGAGGGAAAGTTTAATCGGATTGAAACAATCGATTTAGAGGTGCAAAGTATAATGGGTCATATGTGGGTTTTTATACTAGTTTTGGAGTCAATTAGCCATTAAAATTGGTCAACACCATAAAGTAAGGTTTTATGATGAATTGACTATTTGACTAATCAATTTAAGGAATGTGTTAAGTTTATTTTCTTCTGAAATACTACACAAGATGATAGTTGGCTCAGTTGGTTGTCACTGTGTGTTGGTTGGCTGTGGACGCGGGTTCGAGTCCCGGTCCACACAAATCTTTTTTTTGGCAATTATTTCCCTAAAACTATATTATTCTAAATTCATAATATGATTATATAAGCCCGAAAGTGACTCGAAATATTTTTAAAACGTACCAAAGTGTCAAGATACAAATAATTATTAGTTTAAGGTATTTAAAACATATATTGTTTAAAACAATACATTCTTTTTATAAAAAACAAAAAAACAAAAAAATTAGGGGAAATTCGCGATGTTACAGTCTCCCCTACTTTTGGAAACTTCGTCCCGAAGTTATTAAAAACACAGGTTTGAGGTTGATTAGGTAGAAATTAAGGCAGCTGTGGTTTGGGTTAAGGCACGACATGAATTTATAGGTAATAGAATAATTTGTTTCGAATAATTTGGATAAGAGGTTTGAGATGTGAGTTTTAAGGATTGGAATAGGTTCGTCTGAAGTAGCAAGAAGCATAAGAATCTAGCAAAATACTAAACTTATGTTTTAGGAATCTTATAAGAAATGCATGAATTGATTGGCTATATGAAAACCAAATGAACTACTAAAACCTTATTAGAATTTCACACTACCTTAACGTAGCTGTAAATTCATGATTACGTTCCGGACCGCAATCACCAATTTACCTTACATTAGGGTTTTGTGTCCTTCTATGACTCTAAACACACATGTAAGTAATGCAAAATAACCTTGTGATTGAATCGTTTACAATGTATCCAAAAATGAGTCCAACTGTTGAGTAGGAAAAAGACTTCTACCAGTCAGTGAGTAAGAACATCTACCGATTGTTGAGTAGGTGCGATAGCCTCTACCAGTCGTTGAGCAGGTTGTAGGGCCTCTACCGACTGTTGAGCAGACATGATGACCTCTACCAATCGTTGAGTAGGTTATTTGGTACTCAACTAACTGTTGAGCAAGTACTTCATCCTCTACCAGTTGTTTGATTAAGTGTACCAATTATTTCACACACTACAACAAAAATGACTTTTTAGTACACACAAAATCGTCCTAAAATGTTGTTTTATAGGACCTTTTATTTAATAGGACCAATAGTAAAAGCGTTTCATGTAAAGGAGTCGTAATAAGTTTCGAAACTTAAAAAGCGTCCTAATATCTCAAATAAGATTATGAAACCAATTTTATGGTCGCATAATATGTCCCAAAAAAACTCTTAATAAAAACATATTAGTACACTTTTACAATGTTTTAACATGTGCTTACCTACTTTTAATCTTTTAATACACATACAAGCGTCCTTAAAAATTAATTTATAGGACCCTTATAATGTAACTTTATAGGTACTTTAGTACCAAGAAAATGGTCCTAATATCCCAAATAAGATTATGGAACCAATTTATGGTCGTATTATATATCTATGAAAATCCATATATCGCCCTAAAAAGCATATTCGGACATTTTTATAATGTCCTTAGAAGCTTAATAGAACAAAACTTCAAAGTCCTAACAAGTCATATGATGCAACGCTTTTTTAAACATTCACACACAATTTTACGATATGGTGTATATAACATCAACTAATGAAAGAAATAAAATTTTATTATATTTCAAATACGCATATTTATATCAAAAACATTAAACATAAATAAGTTATAGCATTATCCAACATAAAGTCTTGTAACATTTAACAAAGAACTTAAAAGCAATGAAAGAAACAAGCTGCATAGAATCCTGAGTCATCATTCATCATCAATCCTCACAGACTACCTACAAATAAACCATCCATGTACAAGCATTAAGTTCCAGATTATTAAAATTATTCGTATCACAACTTTAACAAATAAACCATCCATACTACATACAAATAAACCATCCATGTATAAGCATTAAATTCCATATTATTAAAATTATTCATATCACAAGTTTAACAAATACATACCGAGATGAAAGGACAAGGCTATGCAATGGATGCACCAATACAATCTTGAATTGTGAAAAATAACCCATACGGTCTCACCAACTTTTCATCTATTTTTATTGGTACTTGAACGTTTACCTCACACAAATCTGGTCCAATCCCTGTATCATCAACTAGCTCATTTGGGTCCAAGCTCTTCCGCCATCCTCTTGCTACCATCTCTGTACCATCAACTAAGATCGCTTTCTCTTTCTTTTATTGAAAAATGACGGTTAATTCCCGATCATTGTCTATTAAATACTAGACTTATTACTAAGTTTGAAAACCAATCAAATTTAATCAACTATATGTAATTGTTTGTTCCCTAATATATGTAAGAGTGTAACACTATTACGGTAAAAACATAAAGCTAATATGAAAAATATCATTTAAGTTAGTCAATCTAAAATTGCAATTATCTTATGAGTTCATATAAAGTTTATCGTGAAATTGAACCTTAATGTATCTTTAGCTAAATAAAACATATTAATATTATCTTATGAAAATATATGCTTTTATCTACCAAGCTTAAATTGAACCTAGATTGATTTACCTATAAACAAAACTACTTCACTCAAACTAAATGAAGTTCTTAAAAAAAACTAGGTGTATCGTCATGGCTGCGAAGAAAAAAAGTATGTTACACAAACACTTGCTACATCAAACTTTTACCTAAAGAGCCAACAATACGATGTTATTCCTTGATACAATTTTAATGTAGCGTTTACAATTTCGTATACATTTACATTTAAAAATGATATCTACCTATTTAAAGACCTTTCTTAACAGAGCATTTATACATCTTTTCAAACATTTATATGTAATTGTTAGGGATAATGCCTAAATAGTAAATACTAACATCATAGATAAGTTGTAAATGTAATGACGATAGTCAATCCACACCCTTTTTAAAGGGTGGCAAAAAGACATAGTAGAATATAGGTACCTGAGGTGTTCTTGAATGGTGTCTTGAAACCGTGCTCCGGAAAACATGATGTCATCTAGCTTTCGATCTGTTTTGGTCAGCCTTTATCGATACTTACCATGATTATTTGTACACCGTTTTCTTCCCTAAAGTACCTCTCCAACAGTTGCAAAAGACCACGACGCGCTGCTACATTGCACGACACATTTCGGTCTTAAAAATCTCATCCAAAAGTTTGATGTTGTTGTCCAGTTTATAGTCGACTTTGGCAGCCCACAACCATTACTATATGGTACTGTTTTACCATTAGTTTCAGCCGCTAATACTTCCTAAGCTACCATCAAGCATTCCGGACAACAGCTACCCCGTACGCCGAAAGTAGATGCAAAACTACAATCGAAATGGCTAACGCTGCTGTTTTCTTTGCTTCACTACGCTGGCAGCTTAATACCATCTTTCCTGATGTTTCTTTGCCACAAAATACCGCCTCGAATACCCATCATAACATAAACTATCTCGACCTGAGTTGGAAACAGGAGCGCAGGGCTGCCACCATACTTCCGCAACATTCTCCAAATGTTTAAAATAAAATGTTTACATTCATGGTCACAAAGGTCAAGGAATCAATAACATGAATCCATTTTGTTTCAGTACACAAAAAAAATGGTATGTGTAAATTGAGCTGCCATTTAAACAAACACATACCCACAAATGATAATCAAAAGCCCAAAATCTCCAAATGACTAAACTTAAGAGCAAAAAAAATTACCTTAAAAATTGGCCATAAGTTGAACATAAATGACAATGTGGAAGCAATCTTCTTTAAACCATATGCAATCCGAAATCCTAATCAGTGTAAAATTATGAAAATAACAATCCAATATATCACATACATTAAATCTATAAGTTTCCTCATTTAAACAAAAGTACATAACTTCCTGATTCAAAATAAGAAGTCAAAGATTAACAAAAAAGGTGGGAGTAAACAAAAACTTACAAATCGATTAAAACCAAGAACGGAGGGCCAGTTTAATCATTAACTTTCCTTGTGCATTGCCCCAAATTCTCCGTCGTCTTCACTGCAAGAACAAGAAGGAAGGAAAAAAAAACTTTGGTTGTAGGTGGCGGCTTCCAAAGAATTTAGGGTTTGTTGTTTTACGTGAAAGGTGAACAAAAAGGAAAAGGAGTATTTGAAATTATCTCCATTTTTTTACCTTATTTTCTCTAAAATCATATTTCTAATTTATTACTTATTTTCTTTTCAAAGCATAAAAAACTTATAAAAACTCATTTTCATATACTATCATTCAAACACTTTTTTTAACATGTTGACTTCTTAAATAAATTATAAGTCATAACTCATAAGACTGTCCGTTGTGGACCGTGAGCGAGCTCCGGCGCGAGGGAGGTTTCATCCCGGTGCTTATCCCCAGCCACAACAGCCCCACGCGAACAGCGGCGGCGTGAGCACAGGCGACGGTGGTCGCGTGCGTTAACGGGATAGAGAGGTGCTCACCCCCAGCCACAATAGGATCAAGTGACCGGGTCCACCACCGTCCACCTTCGTCCACCACCACCACCCACCGCCTACCACCACCGTCCACCGTTTACCACCACCCACCACCACCGTCCACCACGACTACCGTCCACCACCACAACCACCACTATATAGGTTAAAGTTATAAAACCTAAGTGTTAAGTGTCCTGTTAAATTATGTTATAATAAAAAAAAACTCTAGCGAATAAGCGTCTTATAAAACTAATGTTTTATGACTTAAATATCAACTGTCATATTACATTGTATTATAATAACACGACTATGATTAAGCGTCCTATAAAGATTAAAGTTATACGACCCAAGTGTTAAGTGTCATATTAAGTTATGTTATAATAAAACTCTAGCGAATAAGCATCCTATAAAATTGATGTTTAATGACTCAAATATCATGTGTCCTATTACGGTGTGTTATAATAACATCACAATAATTAAGCGTCCTATAAAGGTTAAAGTTATAAGACCCATGTGTCAAGTGTCCTATTAAGTTATGTTCTAATATGACTTCGACTAAAATGGGTCCTACAACATCGAACATTTATGACTTAACTACAAAGTGTTGTATTAAGTTCTGTTATAATAGGACCCCCAGTGATCAAGTGTCCTATTACATTACCATATAATGGGACCCCAACAACTAAATGTCTTATAAATTACTTTATTAGGATCTACATTTTAAGTGTCTTATTATGTTATATGATAATGGGACCCCAAAGAATCATCCATCCTATTAAATAGCTTTTTAGGACACCAGTTTAGTAGCGTATATTATAAAAAGACCCCAAAAGTTCATTCGTCCTATTAAATAGTTTTTTAGGACCCCATTTTACAAGCGTCCCACACAAAAGGTCCTTAAAAGCCCTTTTTGTTGTAGTGACACATAAATTGCAAATTGATAATATGTACATATAAACAATCAAGTATCAAGCATAGCATGCGAGTTGTAATAGTGTTGTCCTAGACAAGGTTAATGACTCTAGGTGTGTCTATAGAAAATAGTTTATATTCCATGATTTCTAGTATCAAATATTTAAATATGGTAGATAATCGAATCCTCATGTATAACTAAGGATTAAGTTTGATGCAACACACAACCAAGTTTCAATAGTTTGGTTATCATGGGTAACTAGTTCATGTTTGAGAAGGTGAAGGATATGAATTTAGTTCTTGAGAGGATGATGAAAAATCTTGAAGCAGAATCAAGGTTGTGAGAGATAGTGAATGTGAAGATAGTTGATAAAGAGTTTATTTTATAGTAAGGAGATTATGTAGCAGTGTAAATTTTGGGGTTTGGATCAAAGGTTATAATCAAGTGTATAAGAAAACATGATTGTGATATATGCCAAATATTGTAAAAATTTGAACAAGTTGAAAATGAGTGAGTGTTGATGGAGAATTTAGAGACTAGATATTATTCCTATGGATAAAAAAAAATCTTATTTTCAAAATTGGTTTTATACATAAAGCAAAAGTTGTTAAATAGTACAAGCTAAGTGAGCTTTTGATTAAAATATTCCCGTTAGTTGGAGATTTCAAACATGACATTAGGTTTTGAAGATCAAGGTTCTATTAAGTGATTTTTAATAGTTTAAAGCATTATATAGAAAATTGTTTGTTACGTCAATAAATAGACAATTGAATTTAAGTTCGAGGACATCTTTGACAAAAAAATATGTACTTTGTAAAGTTACTAGGTAATGAAAATACAACAGGATTTAGAAATCTTTAGTTTGTGCTAAGGTATGAAGTTATAGTTTTTAAAAATAAGTAACATGTGGAGAAATGAAATAATATGATTTGGGTAGGGTGTTGAATATTTAAAAAGTGTCTAAGATGGTAAGGTGAAGTGTGATTGTGAAATCCATATATGGTTATGAAATGAGATTGATTTAAGCTGTAAAATTTTGAGATTTTAGAGCTTAGTTTAAGGAAAGTGAGTGTAATAATTTATTCATTAATTAAAACGAATAAACGAAAACTTTGACTTATCAAAACTTCTAGATTCTAATAACATAGTGAAGACATGCTTTAGCCTATAAGTGAACACTCATCCCGAGAATTCCCAGGTAGGCATCCGGGTCCTTCGTTTGATTGGGATATATGCGCAATGCCAGTCCTAGACAGGAAACTCAGAATACAGGCGTTCACCCTTCCAGATTGCACGTGTTCGTTATTAAAATCTAGAACTTCGACGAGATCTTCAAGGTGGTTCAGGCTAAACCTGAGGATTTGTCCTATTAGTCTAAGAGTAGATCCTGTGATGGAGAGCACTCTTCTTGTAGGGACTAAAGTAAGGATAAGAAGTAGGATAGAGAATATAAACAAGTAAGGTTGCAAGTAAAAGGAGCTAGTACTGATTAAAATCCTATGGTTATAGACTAGATTATTATTTTTTTCTAATAACCTAATTCCCTATAACTATGTCTCTGATACCAATCTGTAACACCCCAACCGATGGCGGAAACATCGGGATGTCACGTATTGATGATTGTTCAGTAGCTCATGGTGAATAATAAATTTCATTAAATGATTTAAATAAATTACATACAATTGTTCTAAGAATTTGTACATCACAAGTTGAAAATACTAGCTATAGATCTTCAAGCATTAATTCAAATCTTCATGCAAGTATAACCTGAAACATGTTAAGTTTGAAAATATTTTGGGTCAACAAAAGTTGGTGAGAATTACATAGGTTTTTGGAATATGATAGATAATAATAGTTTGTACAACAATCACAGTTGTATGATGATAGAGTATGAGTCCGACATGTAACAATGCGTCTTTGTACAATCAAACCTTGTGTCGACTGAGGACTAACTCGCAAGTTAGTTAAATGTTGTTACTGTTATCGATCATCCCTGAATTTATGCGGGGGATGGGTTTGTCAGACCTATAGCGCTATAATCTAAACAGGCGGCTTGATCATTGTTAATGATTGTACTGTGTCTTTTTGTTACAGTCAAATGATAGAATGATGGTGCAATTGAATCACAAGTAAGTATGAGTAAATGATAGTATAAAATGTTTAAACATGTTTCACCCCAAAAATATAAAAGAGAAAAGGGGCTATGTAAACTCACATTGGCTAAGGTGAATTATCCTCTAAGTGTTGTGAATGTATGCGAGGCGAATCTCAAAGACTCAACAACGTAGCTAGTCCAGATTGAAGAAAACGAAAAAGAAAGAATATCAAGCTTCCAATTCGCCAATTACAAGAGCTTATAATCAAAGTTTCAATTGTAGAAGTAATAGACTATAGAAGAAAGGTAGGAGGGAAAGTTTAATCGGATTGAAACAATCGATTTAGAGGTGCAAAGTATAATGGGTCATAGGTGGGTTTTTATACTAGTTTTGGAGTCAATTAGCCATTAAAATTGGTCAACACCATAAAGTAAGGTTTTATGATGAATTGACTATTTGACTAAGACTTTGACTATTTGACTAAGACTTTGATTGTTTGACTAAGACTTTGACTGTTTGACTAAGACTTTGACTAATCAATTTAAGGAATGTGTTAAGTTTATTTTCTTCTGAAATACTACACAAGATGATAGTTGGCTCAGTTGGTTGTCACTATGTGTTGGTTGGCTGTGGACGCGGTTTCGAGTCCCGGTCCACACAAATCTTTTTTTGGCAATTATTTCCCTAAAACTATATTATTCTAAATTCATAATATGATTATATAAGCCCGAAAGTGACTCAAAATATTTTTAAAACGTACAAAAGTGTCAAGATACAAATAATTATTAGTTTAAGGTATTTAAAACATATATTGTTTAAAACAATACATTCTTTTTATCAAAAAAAAAACAAAAAAATTAGGGGAAATTCGCGATGTTACAATATCAAGTGCAGGGCAAGTTAACAAGATTGAATCCATTTATTATGTTCCTACTGTAAGGAAGAACGTCCTAAGCATTGAAAAACTCACACAAGAAAGATACGTAGTTGAATTTGATGGAGATGTTTGTCATGTATTCAAGCCACCCATGCAGAAACCAAAAGAAATCAAGAAGGTCAAGATTATAATGTGCATAAAATGTTAAGGGGAAGATCACTTCACGTTTAAATGTTCGCTTAATAAGGATGAGATTTGCAGCCCTCCAAAAGGCGCCTGCGAGGCGCATAAATGAAAAGAAATGTCGGCAAAAGAAGAAAATTGTGTATATGGCCTAACCAAAGAAGATATTGAATGAGCAAACTTATACAAAAACTTTGAGACAATCTCAACTCAAGAAGATCAGGCAGATTCCAAAGAATACATCGAACGAGGGCCGATTATGTATCCTACCGAAAAGTCTATGTTGCAAGATTGCATTGTTTTCATGGATTTAATCCAAATTGGAACTACGATTCAGAGATTCAAGAGAAATTTTGAAATTGAATTCGAAAGCATAGTAGAGTGGTTCATGAAATATTTCATGAAAATAAGAGTTACTGCCCCTATACCACCTTTAGATTGCAAAGGCTATCCGATTAGCCTTCTAGAATTATACATGGTTGTGCAACGATTTGGTGGATATCACAAGGTCACAGCATACAAGAATTCAGCAGTGATTGGTCTAGTTATGGGATACGGAGTGGGGTTTCCGAGACTCACCTACAAGGACGAAATTGTCAAAACATTGAGGAAAGTGTATGTAAGGTATTTAGAGATGTTGGAATAGTATCATCTCAAATACAAAGGCCGAGAATTGACAGTCGAAGTAGGAGAAGCAAGCAGTAGCAATGCAAGAAAGAAGACATGGACGAGGACCTCCCACCGAAGAAGAGATCAAGGACATGTAACAGCGAAGACTAGAGGAAGAAAGTTATAATGATTCAAGATTAGAGGAGACAATGTTAGAGTTATTCTTGAACATTATAACATAAGTTAACATGTGTTATTACTTAGGATATGTGTACATAAATAAATAAAGCCCAAATCAAAGGGGTTTTTTAGGCGAATATGCTCTAAATTGAATCACCAAGGCATAACAATCTCCTAGGTAAGCTTTATTTGGCTTGAATTGGTGATATTAATCATACATGAGATGGGTAATAACTGGGGTTGTTCTAAAACGTGAATTTTAAAAATATGTGTAATTAGCAAAACTCTTGTGTGATGAATTGTTCATAAGAATCCATGTTATAGTAAGTATTGGGTTTCTTGATAATTTGGTAGAAACCACCTTAAAACTATAAAAACATTGAGTATGCTATGCCTATGAATGAAAATTTTGGTTGGGATGTTTAATTGTATGCTACTAGTATTGAAATTGACGTAGGAATGGATCCATGTGGTCATTAGGTCTTGTGAATAAGCTTGGATAAGTGGCGCTTACCAAGTGTTTGATAAAACGCCTCAGTGAAACTCGATATCATTTAGATATATATTCTTTCGGTGAAAATTGTATGATCATATGAAATCGCGCTTGAGAGTAAGTGCATAAACCTATATGTGAAATACTTAATCTAGGTGCAAAGTTAGAGGCGTCAGGGAGCCACACGAGTAAAGACATGAAGCAAAAGGGACACGAGTAAGGTAAGTCATTTAGCTGCTGTTTGTTTTTTCTACAGGAAAAGGTCTGCAGTCTGCTGACCACATCTGCAGACATCTGCAGGAGAAGAGGTGGACCAAAGGTCTGCAGTCTGCAAGAAGAAGACTGTTTGTTTGTTAACGTCTGCAGGCTGCTGAAATAAACTAAAATTTAAATAAATTGATTTTATACAGCAGTCTAGTGGTAGATGGTGGTAGTGGACCGTGGTGGTGGTGGACCATGGTGGTGGTGGGTGGTTGTGGTGGACGGTGGTGGTGGTGGATGGTGGTCAACGGTGGTCGTGGCGGTGGCGATGGCCATGGTGGACGGTGATGGTGGGTGGTTGTGGTGGTGGTGGACGGTGGTGGTTGGTGGTGGTGGCGGATGGTGGTGGTAGGTGGTGGACGGTGGTGGTAGTAGGTGGTGGTGGTGGACCATGGTGGTGGTGGGTGGTTGTGGGGGTAGTGGACGGTGGTGGGTGGTGATGGATGGTGGTGGTGGACGGTGGTGGACGGTGGTGGACTATGGTGGTGGTCGACGATGGTGGTGGTGGACGGTGGTGGACTATGGCGGTGGTGGTGGTAGGTAGTCGTGGGTGGTGGTGGACTGCGGTGGTTGTAACATTTCACATTTAATAATTGTACTGTACGATTTATAACGACAAGTTCTATTATTACATTTTACATTTAATTATCTTGTAGCATTGTATATATATATAAGGATTAAAATTCATTTAAAAAAATGTGTGTTTTATCCTACCCAATCCAGCAGGCCCAACAACCAGAACCCAGCCCAACAGCCCACAGGTCCATACAGCAGCCCACTACCCCTCCTTCATCATCTCAGTTTTAAAAAAAAATTGTGTTGGGGACGGGAATCGAACCCGGGTCCCCAACCGGTTCAACATATGCACTCACACACCAAACCACCTGATCTGTATGATCATTTGTTTTAAACCCGGACACGATTTATTATTATACTTGGTTTTTAAAAACCTTCACAGCTGACTTTGGAAAGTCAACTATGACGCGTTTTGCTCGATCAATCACAATTAACTTGTGATTGATCCAAAAATAGCAACGATGCACGATTATCGGCTTCTTCTGACTGTGATACACGCCAATTACCAACCAATTGACCACCAATTAACTATAATACGCGTTTGGACTTCAATGCTTGGTCAAACCTGCCAATTGAATCATCAAGACACCCACACTATAAATTGATCGTCCCTTAGGCTTAACAACTCGCTCATAAACTTCTCTCAAACCTTAATCTTCTTCAATTCTGTTTGTGCATCATCATACGATCAAACAGTTGACTTTTTGTGTTGACCACTCAATCGTACACGAAACAACACTGTGAGTCCAATTATTTTTGTGGGTTTTGTTAATCGGCAATCAAACAACAAGAACCCTAACATTAATCGGGTTCATGTTGAGTGGTTTGTTTGATTGTAGAATCTAGGGTTCGTTCATTACGAATTGGGGATAAACTGGTTACACACAGCATATTTATTTTAATTAAACTGAGGAATGTCACAACCACAGGCCTAGGCCAAGTGGTTGTGACCAAGGCTTGCCACAGCAGCTACCCGGGTTCGAGTCCCGGCTCTGGCTCTCTTTTCTTTTCTTTTTCTGTTTTTAAATAACAAAGCAATTTATATATATATTTCATTTAAAACTATTAAATTCATTTTTAAATATTAAAACTATTTTATAAATTCTAAAAAAATTATATTTGTTTAATCTGAGATAAAAGTGTTATTCACAATTTTTATTTTTCAAAAATTCATTTATTTAATATTTATAATAATTAAATCATTTTTATACTATTATATTTATAAAAATCCATTTATATATCAAAACAATTTTATTAAATTCTCCAAAATTTATCCTGACTTTTTATAAAGTTAAACTTTACTGAAATAATTTTTAATTCAGTAAAATCATTTATTTTATATTTTTAATCAATTTTTGTTAGATTTAATCATAATAAATTCAATTTTCATTATTTTTACATCAAAATTTTACACAATTTATTTTTATACATTTAGAACAGAAATATGATTTTTAAAATAGAAATTCTTTAATTTTAGTATTTTTGAATATTAAAGTTAATTGTTGGCAATTTGTAATAAATAGATTTAAAAATCTATTTTAAATAAAATAATTTTATAAAAATTATTTTTATACTCCAAACACTTTAATGTGTACATTCAAAATTCAAATTTTATAAAAAGACTTTCTTTTATTAATTATCAAATTTTCCTTTATTAATTAACATTTTAATTTAAATTCAACAATTGGATATCCCCAAATCGAAACCCTAGGATACATTTATAAGTTAATTAGACTTAGACTTATTATATATTACCTTATCATAGGGTGATATTTGGAATCATTTTGGGCAACACCATTATTTCATCTTTTCAACAAGTTTAACATTTGCTAAGGTGAGTTTACATAGCCCCTTTTTTTTCTGTTTTACATTTTGGGGTGAAACATGTTTAAACATTTTATACACTATCATTTACTCATTCTTACATTGTTGAAACTTGTGATTCAATTACACTATCATTTACTCATTCTATCATTTGACTGTAACAAAAAGACACAGTACAATCATTAACATTGATCAAGCCGCCTGTTTAGATTATAGCGCTATAGGTCTGACAAACCCATCCCCCGCATAGACTCAGGGATGATCGATAACAGTAATAACATTTAACTAACTTGCGAGTTAGTCATCAGTCGACACAAGGTTTGGTTGTGCATAGACGCATTGTTGCATGTCGGAATCATACTCTATCATCATACAACTGTGATTGTTGTACAAGCTATTGTTATCAATTATATTTAAAAACCTATGTAATTCTCACCAACTTTTGTTGACCCAAAATATTTTCAACTTAACATGTTTCAGGTTCTACTTGCTTGAAGATTTGCTTGAAGATATGTGTATAGTTTTATTCAATTTGATGTACGAATTCTTGTAGAACAATTGTATGTAATTTATTTAAATCAATTAATGAAACTTATTATTCTCCATGAGCTACTGAACAATCATCACAACGTGACATCCCGATGTTTCCGCCATCGGTTGGGGTGTTATAGTGGTGGTGGACGGTGGTAGACGGTGGTTGTGGTGGACGGTGGTGGTGGATCGTGGTGGTGGTGGTGGACTGTGGTGGTGGACCGTGGTGGGTGGTGGTGGTAGTAATGGTGGTGGACGTTGGTGGGTGAGGAGAAGGGAAGAGGAGAAGACATTTGAAGACCTTAGAAGACTTTGGAACAAGTCTGCACCAAGAAGAGGTCAGGAAGACCTTTTTTAGTGAAAGGTCTTCCAAAAAACAAACAATCTGCAGACTCAAAACGTCTGCGCGCGTCTCTACGGCGCAGACAAAAGAGGTCAGAAGTGCTTATGAGCAAAAAACAAACAGCCCCTTAGTGACTTAAATATTTGGTATTGATAAACTGTAGTCGTATAAACAAAAAGGAATAAGGATATTTCCCTAGGATTAGTCGTCACTTGGCTACACATTAAACCTTAACAAGGTATGGGCCGGGTGAGTGAAACCAACCTAAATGGTACATGGGACCATCGATGCGAGGTGTCGCCACAATTGCAACACGGGCAAGGTGAATTCAAAATTAACTTGACTACTAAGTGCATGAAAGCTAAGTGAGACTGATGTATAAAGGAAAATCTGTAACAATCATGCATGCGCAACGACCTTACACTTTGGGCGTTTGGGTGAATCTTGAGGCTCTTTCTTCTCTAAACTAGGTTGCAAAGGGATTTACGTCCCTAAATGGGGTTGGGTGCGACTATTGTGGTCGAACGTCTAGTCACAAATGTTAGTTTTGATTATAAATCTCAAACGTGTTAAAAGAATTATATCATTAGATAACATTGGAAGAACTTGGGTGTCAAAACCGATTGATGGGTTTTTTTAATAGGATTTGAACTTATCATCAACAAGGTAAATTGGGTGTAAGATAACGGATACAGAATCTCCAGGTAAATTCTGGATTAAACAAGGGAATTAGGTTTACTTGGTTATGTTAAACAGGGAAAAACAACAACTCTGGACCGTAGCCTACGGCCAGGAGCCGTAAGCTACGGTTCCTATAAATTATTTTAATCATTAGCTATGAACCGCAAGCTACGGTTCATAGACCGTAGCTTACGGCGGGTGTGAATTCAAAATTTTGTTTTTGCCATTTAAAGTTTTAATCGAATAGGCATGCTTATTTGGGTTATTTCATGTTGTTTAACCCTAGGTACGACCATGATAAGGCTCTGATTAAAGATCAAGCACATTTTGAAGAACCAAACGCTTTAATCTCAAACGTTTTCGCATCATACTTTGGGTTTTTAAAAGACTTGTAACTGCAAATATTGTTTTAGTTGATAATATGTCATGCAATCTTAATCATGTTTCGATATCATGCGACTTTTTCCTGACTCTAAAAAAAGAGTTATTTCGGAATGACATTCGTATTAAGTTATTTGTACATGGTTTTAAATGAAATTACCATTCATTAAGATTAGGGTGTTACAAAAACTATTGCTACTGCATGTGTTGGGTCCCCGTGATGAACATGGGTGGTTGATGGTGATTGGCACCCAATATATACTTTTTTAAAATAAAAACAAATCATTTTTCATTTCATAAAAGACACGTTTACATTAGGATGACATGCAAATGGACAACAAGTTGTGCCATCACCCCTTTCTAAATAACAAAACTTAATCTACTGAAAACAAACCCATGTCCCTAGAGGGTCGAAATATTGCTATGAAAAACCTTTGGACTCTGCTCAGGAATCGAACAACTTCCGGTGCCAGGAAGCTAATCATGTCAAAAGGCAAGGGGACAAAGACATGTTGATTATCTTCACAGGCTCTAACATGCTTTTCAACCTTCTTTAGCTCTATTCTCAGCATCGCTTCCCAGCCACAAAACCCTTGTCTCGAAACCTGACTAGGGGGATACACCTGTGAGGTCTACGCAAGCATGTTTCCCACCCGCCTAGCCAAGTACGAGCACTCCGTTATTAACCGGCGCCTCCTTTTGTGCGGATATCCGGCTCACCTCAGAATATCCAATAAGGAATCCCTAACCAGATCATGGCGGTATTTGATACCTGGAAACTCTTTGCAGTTGACCACATGTTCCTCATAATTATCCAAGCAAGCCTTATGACAAACTGGGCAAGTCTCATCATTAGGGAACATGAGAATCATCAACAAGTACTTAAGTACTCAACCAATGACACACGTTCACCCAAACCTTCGATAGGGTGATGTAGTTGGCGTGGGCTAATAAAAAATAAGTATGTATGATTAAATACCTATAATAGTATGGGTAAGTAAGGACGTCTCCATAGGGAACGCATGGTCAGTTTTTGTTTGAAAAGAAACTTAAATTAATAACTACTGATCTTGATTGGTTTTTGCTTGGATTGAACTAAGCCAATTAACTAAAACAATGGGTTACGGGAATAAGAAAATTTATCAGAATTAAGAAAGCAACTTTCACTCGGGATTCAGATTACAGATTTTAACATAAACTCAGTTCAATTATTAGAACACCACATAGACATGTCTTGGGATTTCTGAATTGAATTGACATCTAAAAACAATTTATAATAATAACCGTGCAATCTAATTGTTCAATCAGAAACACCAATTACCCACAAGATTATCAACCCGCTAGCAATCTAAGAAATTTTCAAAACGTTTAATAAACGACAGATAATTTAAATGTAAATAATTGTTTCATCAATCCAAACACTTGTAGTCAACATATACTACTTCAAAATATAAACAAACCGAGTTTAAGTGTAAAACCTAATAATCTTTCACCCACAAAAAGTTATAGATAGTTTAGCCGCTCATAATTGTCATCACAACTTGAATCTTTGTTTGGAATTGATCCAGCATGAAGGTCTTTTCCTGGGATGTTTAGAAGCTCCTAAAATAGCTCAAAAAACTGTTGTAATTCGACTGATCATGTTCCCAAAACGGCTGCCTAGGTTTTGATAGAAAATTAGGGCTTTATGGGCTTGAGGGTTCTTTGCGCCCTCTAATAACTCCAAATCTTCCTCGTGGGGCATGAATAACTAAAATAAGCGCGGGGGTGATAAGGGTAAATAGTTGGATTCATTAAGGGCCTAGTCATTTTGCACCCATTTCTGTTATTCGTGGGCCGCAGATAACTCTTCAGGAAATTTGCGGGGCAAGAACCACTCCTGTGCCAGATTTTGTTTTCTTTTTATTCGTAATTCATCAATACACTCATTTCATCTTCAATTAAGCTCAGTTCTCCTTAATTAAGCATATGAACACCTATCACACACATATACCTATATAACTATCTAAGATATGCTAAAAATACACAACAAACGACTCAAAACTAAACAAAATGGACGAATAAATGTGATGCATTTGGCAACATATCACACCCCTACACTTATAATTTTTCATCCCAAAAAATTATTTGCATTGGCTCAAGACATTCCCACAAACAAAAACAAGTACCCAATACACCCTAATCCTGCCTTAGCTAAGGTCCAAAGTCATACCCCATTTTTAGATCAACATTAGATGTGTTAATTCAGCGGGTCAAGTGATTCTCAGTTAAAAACAGAATTCAACCCAACTTGACCTAACATGCTTCCGTTTTTATTCTCATGCAAGATACCCATCATAATGTTTCACTCCACTCGGTTGAATATTTGGACTAGTATCTAATGCATTAGTATTAATCACTCAAATACTAAACATGAAACTCTGTTAATATAAGATTATATTACAATCACACCCCAACTGTAGACAATACACATATCTAAATGTCTTACGGGTTGGGCTTAGGGTAAATGTAGAAAATATATGGCTAAAAGTGGTTCTCAACACTTGGGTTGGATTATATATATACACACACACACCCACATATATTATCTTCTTTTTCAAACACAATGAAACTTCACACTTTAGATGCCATTTGCAGTTTGTTAATGCTAGTGGTTCAATTTGGGTGAATATATGGTTTTAATAAAGAATTGGTATAGTGCTCAAATTTACCTTCTAAGGGAAAGTTTTGGGTAAACGGGTTAATAATTAAGCAAACAAAGGTATCAAATAAAAAAGGGAACCCTAAGTTTCCTTTATCATCTATGTGCATATATCATGCCTACAACTTTGGCATGTATCAAATTACATAAGTTATAAAACAAAGAAACAAGTGGCTTACCTTCAACAAATGAAATTATTTACATGTAAATCTAACAACTAGTATGCTCAAGATCTTACAAAAAAAATAGAAAATAAGGATACCGATGTGTGCACACATTTATTACCAATAAATTGTTAACCCTAGCCACACAATTCTAAACACTTTCTTAAAATACCTGCTCAAAACGGTTCATGGTACTTTTCTGTAGGATCGATTTCGGACAATCCGACAATCACGAGCTGTTACGTCAAGTGTGCGGAATCAACTGGACTTTGTTTAGATAAAAAAATGCCAACAAACACAATAACGAGATATCAAAATCACACATAAGATGGTTTAAAGGTTGTATTTGTATTAAAACAGAGCGTGAGTGTACAATACGGAGCTACAGACCCGAAAACCAAGACACTATATGTTGGAATGTATGAAGTGACAACTGAAATGATTAGGATAATGATTGGTGGTATTTATAGGCCCAACTAGTTGGCTCTGGGCCTATGGGGCGACTAGCCAATACGCCAGGCGACTATGAACCATAGTCGCCTCAAAACTACATGACTAGCAAGTCTAGTCGTGCAAACCACTCCTAATCGTGTATCGTGCCTTAAACATCATAAAACCACACAAAATACATATAAACGTATACAAAACAACTGATAAACACCTATACTAGACTAGGGACATCTAAACATCATGTACTAACATTTTCCCCAAATTAGACCATGACTAATGACCTAAACCATACAATCAAGAAACCGACAAATATGTAATGAAATGCTGCTTCAGGTTTGTTTAGAATGTTTTTTTAGGAACAATTATTATAATTTTTCAATTTTCTTTTTAAAACACAAAAATAAATAAAAATCAAGTTTTTCCCACCCAACACTTGAATGGCACATCATCCTCAATGTGAACTAGGGAATACAATAAAACAGAAAGAAAACTAATATACAACCAAGACAAGAAAGAACAAACTCCCCTGGATAAGCAATAAGCACATGCGAGTCTCGTCCAATTCCTCCAAATCAGGGTTGTATAGCATTTCATTCGCGATAGACAAATATACCTGACAACTAAAGATGAAACGAAAAATAAAAGGACATGCATGGGATTGAGTAAATGTGAAAAGATCTGATTGCGAATGTGAAATTGCAGCACTCCTAGATGACTCAACAAAATAGACTCACTAAAACATAAAACAAAAAGAAAAATAAGAAAAACGTACCTGGATGGCAAGACAGTGGATCAATGTGGATTATGGATGCATTTAATGGTGAAAATGGTAAAGAAATGGAATTGAATGGTTATGGAAAGTAGAGGGGTTGTAAAACACAATATTCAAAGTCAAGGTGGTATTCGTGTAAAGCGAAAGATACTAGAGATCTCTTCACAGTACGCGAAGAATTAAAATAACATTTCCGGGGTAATATGACCTTCACATATGCGCAGAGTTTGCCCACCTTGTCCGTGACCCGTGAACAAGGTTGTTCACAGAAAAGTTATTGAAGAAGATAGAGGTTTCATTTTTTTTTACTTCACAGGGTATTAGAGCCTCACTAATCTCTATAAGAGGAATTAGTGTGGCATGAATTAAGGAGATTTTTTTTATAAGTCCACAGGTTATTAGCACCCCGTAAATAACTCTTGGCCTTTTTAGCGGGGCACAAATTCTTTTATTCACAGAAAGATTCTTTATGTTTTGTACTTAGATTTTTTTATCTCCTCAGTTATAACACCCCCCACACCTCTAAACCTTATTCCAATGCTCCATTGAAGTGTAAACTCACCTGGTGTCCCGCCGGTGATGATTTTTTGCTTGCCAAACAAGCACAAAAACAAGAAAACAAAAATTGAAAAACAAAGAAAAATAAATTAAAATATTCTACAAAACTATACAAACTCTACAAATAACATACCTGGTAGCCCTACTCATGGTGGTCTAGTGGGATGTTTGCGTCCCAATGCCTCTAGGTATGTGCTCCTCCAGCACTACGGTAGATCATCCATAGTCCTCCAGATTGGTCCAACCAATGCTAACCTATGCCTCTCTTTATCAAATTCAGGTGGCTTCTTGGCTTTCTTTTTCCTTCTCTTTCTTGTGTCTTCTTCATCTACTACCTCAATCATGTTAATCATAAAACATTACTCCATGGATTGATTCGTAGTTACATTGGAAAACACATTAAAACACACCTCCTTGTTCCTAAACCTCATTATGACTAACCACTAGCACAATTAATGATAGTATGAACAGTTGCTAGGAATGGTCTACCCAAAATGACTGCGGGTTGTGTATTTTTACCTTCGGCTCACTATCTAAAACCAAGAAGTCAACTGGGCACTAACAACCATCCACCTTCACTATGACATTTATCAACATTCCCCTAGGTTGTATAGGCTTTTAATAAGCCAACACAATTGTAGTGTTAACGTTCTTTAAAGGACCAAAGTCAAATTTGTCAAATAAATTACCTCAGAAGATACTGACACAAGCTCTAAGATCTAAAAGTGCCCGGTCAAGGCTAATATCCCCAATTTGAATTGAAATAAGAGGTGTTCCCGGATGTTGGAGTTTAGGTGGACATTGTTTACCTAAACCTGATGTTGAAGCTGATTTTACTAAATCCAAGGGGAATTGGACAACTTTAACTCCCCCACACTTATCTCTTTTCTCAGTTAAGTTTTCGTTAAAATGTTTTTCACTAAACCACTTTTTAAGATTTTTCACCTCAGTTTTAGTTTGTGAAAATTTACCCTAATCAAACCCATTTTTTGACCCATCACTAACATAGATAGAGAAAAGACTTACAACGTTGATTTGCACATTTCTAGTAGCTAGTCTAAGAACTTGATTGTTGATGTTGTGGATTAAGGTAAATGTCACTAGGAAACTTACCTTTGTCTCTCTTGTTCGGAGCCATCTATGATGCTTGATGAGCCACCTGCTTTTCCAAGGTCTGGTATGCTTTAGCCTGCAATTCCTGCTCCTTCCCGATCTGCTTCAACATCTCCAAAACTTCAATAGTCGACCCAATAGACTGATTACCCACTCTGCCAATACTTTCTGGCATGGAGACAAACCTAAATCTTCTCCTACACTCTGTGCGACTTTACTAAAAACAACATTTGCCAAAGTTTTCTAAGGCCTTAGAGGGAAGGGTTGTCCTTGTTAGCAAAACATCCAAGATCAAAATCAGGGAGGGATTCATGTGGGGTTCCATGGCCTACACATAGTCCAGGTCAAGGACAAGAATCCCACTATTCCGTAGGATGTGGTCCTGCAACTTCCAAGACTGGGCTCTGGAAGCTGCAAAGGCATAAACAACAACATTTTGAGCCGATATAAGGCCTAGCCTTGCCATATGCATTGGCAAGGACGTCGTCCGCCGCTGGAAGTCACAACCCCCTAGCACGCCACAATGTCTTAAATTGATTCCCGGAGCCCTTTGTCAAACCAGGAAACCGCATCATCTATCATGAGAGGTTGGCATGTTCGTAATCTAAATAGTAGCTTAGCAACCCCCAAGCAAGACTGATGCAAGAGGAGCTCACTTTAAGGATTTCACAAGCAAGGAAGGCTCCCCATGAGATAAAAAAACACATGAGGTTCTCCACACGGTCAACTCAATGATAAAACTGGCATCTCGACTGGTGGCCCTCCGAGGAGTTTCACCCCTTTCGCCGGTCTCCCAATCCCACTTGGAAAATGCCTGTCTCTAACCTTCACCTAGTTGCACGACAACCTGAAAACTTCTGTTTTCTTTATATTTATTTTTAGCCCCAAAGATGGCCCCTCTAAATTGATAATGTCTAGCACTTTAGTAACCTTTATAGCCTCACCGATAACGATCCTGTCATCTAGGTACCAAATATGGAAGGGAAGTTTGCAAATTTCTTCTACTAGGAGAACTAATGAGTGCAAGGCAAGGGCAAAAAGGAGGGTTCCCGATGGATCCCCTTGCTGAACTCCTGTGGTAGCCCCGATCCAGTCATTACCATCATATAATCTCACTGGCTAGGCATAAAGAAATTGAGTATCCAAGAAGTTGAAAAAAAATAAGATAACCATTGAAAATTTGGAAAAACAATCACTTTTTAAACATTGGATTTAATGGATAGTTGTTTTGTTTTTTTAACGGTAAATGTTACATCTACTCCCCTTTTACAACAATATCCTATACAACTCTCTCTTTGTTAGGTTTGAACCTGAGACCTCCATTTTAAGAGACATGTGCCACTATCAAGTTTGCTAGCCCTAGATTGACAGTTGTTGTTTTGTTGATTTGAAGGAAATTATATATATAAATTATTATGAACATATTTTTTGCTTATAGCTCTTAACATACGATACATAATAAAATTTTGAGTGTGTAGTTACAACGCGCTAATTTTTATCTACATCTAAATAAATTTTACTTAAAATCGAGTTGCTCCATATTGGATACAGGTTTAATTATTTTGCCGAAATTTCGTGTGAATACAAAATTTTTTTAATGATTTTTCACGGGTTTAACATCTAGAGTGGGTTTTGAAAACAACTCTTTACTTGCATGTAATGTATGTATAAGATGTAATTTTAATTTATAACATATTAATTTTTCTGAACAGTGATGAAGCTTGAAATTTTGGATAGTAAGGTCAGGGTCCGAAAGTTATGAGACCATTATTTTTTTCAAATTGGTGGGGGCCGAACTAAAAAAATACAAAAAAATAGGATAAAACCAGAGACATTTTACACTACTAGCCAAAAATCGGTGGGTGCCGGGTACCCGTGGCCCTCATTAACCTTCGCCCTTGGTTGTGAACTCGTTTATACCATTATAAATTAAAGTTTTAATTTGTCACCATTGTAAAACCAATTTCTTGTTTATTTTGGTTGCTTATACTTAACTCAACAGCAATAAAATGCCGATGTGTTTTTGGATCCAATCTTTTTAGTGTAACTATTTGAGTCTATTGTATGTTGTTAAAATTAGGTCAAATCCTCCATCACCGTGGGTGAAAAGAGTTATATAAAAATAACGATACTCCAAATGTTTATGATACATATTCATCTATAACATATAAAAACTAAAAAACAGTTACATAAAAATAATAATACTCCAAATCTTTATGATACAAATTCATATATTACTTAATAAAATCCATAGTCCATTATACCTCTTTTCTATAAGGATTTTATGATTATCTTATGATGAATGCAATCCATTGATATGATATACATACCAGACATCATTTCTGAGCTCTCCCCATCTTTTCCATGCTTTCTGGGCTATGTTTCCCATTTTGCCTTTGCTTACTGATTTTCTTGTTTCTGTTTTCCAGGTGTAGAGTAACACTTCCCTATTTTCCGGTGTGGTTTACTCATGAAGATTTTCAACTTATGTAGATTAACTATATTTAATTAGACTTATATTTGGATATCATTCCATTATTATATTGTATATACCTTATATAGTTATCTGGTTGTAATCACTCTATAAAAAGATTTTTAGGATTTATTATCAATTTGTTTTAATTCTCTCTCATTATTTTATCATTTTCAGTTATATTAATTCAAATTCTGTCTTGAAGAGCAACCGACAAAATTTATATCGTTGATCATATGTTGTGGTTTATTGGTTCTTATAGAAAGATGGTGGCCAAATTTTGTACAATTGCATACCAAAAGAATGAATACTTTTGTTATATCAAATACTAGCATAAATTTAATTTCAATAGTTTGTATGTCTCTTTCTTGGTGGTTTTATGTATCTAGCTCGTGGCTAGTGATTATATGTTGTATTTCATTTGGTAGTTGATTAATAAATCAGCTTTTTCGTAAGAAAAACGTATTTTTTTTTTTTTTAACATAATAATCATTATTATTCATAGAAAATCGCGAAAAATTACATCAAGATAGCGGGCAGGCGGGCAACAAGCTGCGCCGCCACCCCTTTCTGGACAGCAAACCCTAGCGTACTAAAAACGAACCCCTGCCCCCCTCCCCGGAGTCGTGACACTGCTATGAATAATCCGTTGGACTCTGGTCAGGAAACGGATGGCTTCCGGTGCCAAAGCGCCAAAGGTATCAAATGCCAGGGGTACGAAAACGTGTTGGTTCTCCTCACAGGCTTTAGCATGCTTCTTAACTTTCTTCGCCTCCGCTTTCCGCACCGCTTGCCCTGCTACAAAACCAGTATCCCTCAAACCAACCAGCGGAGATACGCCTGTTAAGTCGACACAAGCGTGTTTCCCCCGGCCCACCCAAAGATAAGCAAGTCTGCTGGACGTATATGTTAAAACTTTTAACAATTGATATTGTAGCAAAAGTTGTGTTAGAAATTACAAATCAGAATTGCATATATCCAAATTGTTAGAATGCTTAATCACAGACTTGAAAAGCAAAACTAGTGAAAATTAATAAATTTGCATCAAAACAAATTTACAAAGGTATTTAAGCGTGTTTTTTTTTTTTGTTGAATTAATATTGAAAATTTACTTACAAGGGTTATTACAATATTTCATTGGAAATTATGATGATTAACAACCGGGTTACGTTTATCTAAAATCATACCATCATCATATATCATCTTGCTCTATTTCAGATGCGGGTTCATCTTCTTCTTCAAATACATTGATGCCATAAGCAGCATGTCCATGGCCAAAAGCTTTAATATGATCTTTGAGTGATCTTTTGTGCTTAAAATCTGAACCACAAATGCAATACCATAGCTTCCCACAATTCTTTTCATGTGTTCTCCAATCACCTCTAACTGCAAAGGCCTTGCTACATTTTCTACACATGAATGGTTTTGTTCCATGCTTTCTTTTGTAATGTGTTTGTAGTGTTCTGAAGTCTTTGAGTGGCCTTGATCGCGGATGATCGATATTATTACGACACCCCGGTGCACAACAATAGCATGGTAGCTTTAGCATGCCAGTTGGTTGAGTTCCCCTTAGAGATTCTGGTCCTTTTCTGTATTGAGATCCATGCCCCCACATATGCATCTACATTATGTTGTATATGTAAATCAATATCAATCCCATATATATAATTGAAGACACACATTGTAATTCAACAGTTTATAAACTCTAATATAACTCAACTATGCTAGTAACGATATAAATTTTGATCATAGATCCCATTGTAATTCACCAATTTATAACCTAAGTTATAATTCAACCATGCTAGTAACGATATAAATTTTGATCATAGATCTCATTGTAATTCACCAATTTATAACCTAAGTTATAATTCAAGCATGCTAGTAAATATATATAAGATATATGGCATTCTTTAACTTAATTCTCCTTACACTAGAGTAAATACAACAAGTACTTAAACAAACAAACAAACAAAGACACAAACGTACCCGGTATAGTCCCACTTATAACAAAAGAAATGCACTTGAGTATTATACAACTTTTGGGGCATAGCCATTATTATTATCTTTCTTGAACTATGAAGGTTTGTTGAGATATCTAATTTATCATCATCATATGAATGAAACAACAAAGAAAGAGATAAAACTAGAGAAGGAGAGAGAGAGAGAAGAAAGGTAAGTTTAAAACACTGTAAAAATTTTCACTTGGTCACTATTCAAAAGCACAGATTTCCATGTATACTAAAAGCAGAAGGAAATGTTGTCTGTGTAGTTAAATCAAATAAATTTGTAGGGTACAAGCCTTAGTTCACTAAATCAATTAAATTCAGATCCCAAAATCCGCAATCCATGCAGATTTCTAAATTATTTGAAGCAAAAAGCATTCACTTCAATACTAGTGTTTCCTCTTGGCACCTTTAACCCGCAAACAAATAATATTAATCGTGAGATCTAACATATATTATGAAACTATAAAAAAATAAAAAAAACACTTAACATTCATCAAGCTTTCAAAAAATCTAACTGATCAAGCTTATGTTATGAACATGGAAGTTTGAGTAAACACTAACATATGTTGTATTGATTGCTTAAAAAAATTTGAAAGAAAATGACAAAAGAGAAGAAGAAGAAGATAATTTTTTAACTTGAATTGATCTAATTTTGAAGTAAAACTTAACAACAAAAGGTTTTGATTTCTTTTATTATGTACCCAACCTGCATATTGTTGTATCTATTGAAGTTCTTGAAGCAAACAGGACAAGTGAACTGAGTAGGACCAATAAGAATCTGAGAGGGTGTTGGTATCCAATACTGACCCTTGTTGAGTCTACTGATAGGACTATAACCAAGACTACCTTCATCACCATCCCCTTCTTTATTCTTACTATCATTTGGAACCATCAATTCATTACTAGTAGAAGAACAATTTGACATCAAAGATGCAAGATCAGCTGCACTAGCCTTTGGTAACCCTATGTGGAGTGCCACAGTCACTTCTGTTTCATCATCTTCATCTTCTTCATCTACATCATCACCATCCACATCCATATGTTGACAATTAGTACTAGTGCATGTGGGTTGTTGTTGTTTTCTTGATGGGCTCAAGCTCAATAGAGGGAGAGCTTCTCTAAGAGGAGGAGAAGGAGGAGGGGATGGATGTTGATCATTGATAGAAGTGGATGGACTGAAGTTAAAGCTTTGGATGGTTCTAATGTTTACATATGAAGAAGGGTGTAGATTGTTGTAGTAGTAGTAGTAGCTTTGAGGGTGTTGATATGGTCTATTTGATTGAACATGATGAGGAAGATTTGTAGGGGAATTGGTGGTGTATTGATCCAACTTGAACCACTTTGAGTAGAGATTTGAATAAGGGTCAGTCATGGTGTTGATGACCCTTAGCTTTTGTGTTTGTGTGTGTGTTTGTGAGAGAGAGAGAGAGAGAAAGGGGATGTTTGGTGATGGTGATAAGGAGGAGTAATCAAGAAACTTGCTTTGTGATTTAACCATTTCTTCATTATATAAAAGAGAAGGGATGTAAAGGTACACGATGCTACGTGCGTATGATTGTGTGGGTATATGCCCTATCTATGAGTCAAGTCTATCTTGATGGTCAATGTACACTATATTGGTGTGTTCTTCACTATAGTGAATTCTTGAATGCTCTATTTATAATATTGACTTTACTTTAAACTATGCATTCACGGGACACGGGATTTACTGTTTGATTCATAGTAAATAGGTTGATCGAACTTGTATCACGGGTCATTAGGAGAAAGTTACATATTGCTTCATATGGTTTCAATCCTACACATGGTGAATGCACATAAGCATACACCTTTACTTTTTCCATGTTCTTCAAGTGTGCCTTTGTTAGGATTAAACACACTGAAACTGAACACACACGATTACAATAAATGAACACGAAAATTTTAAGTGGTTTGGTTGATATAACATATGTCCAATATGCTACAAGTAGGTATTTTATCATGCTCAAGGAATTACAAGGACAATATGCTATTAATACATAAAGACTAATCTAGGGTTAGGAAACATACTCTACAAGTTAGGCTCAAGCGCCAATGAGGTAGTGATGAAGTAGTTGAAGAAAGACTTGGTGTTTCTTGTGACTTAAGTTCGATTCTCACTCACCTCATTATTTTCTGCGGCATCCAAGTGAAGAGCTAATACGGGTGACGCCGTTTCGGCTAGGACGGGAGGCGAGGTTTTACCGATTATTCTATTGCCGTGCCTTCGGGTGGGTGGAGGTCGAGTTTCCAGGCATCTGGGAGAGCCAAAGGGTTGGTAGCCATCAAATAGTTGACATTGGCCATAGCACTCGATGTTACGGTGATTGACACAACATTCCTTATCGGTAAAACAAAAAGTTAGCCTCAAGTTCACATATATAAAAATTGGTGTCAGCTGGCAGTAACAAGCCTACATCCAAAAACATTAATAATCATACATAACATTTCTTTGTTTCTCTAATCCTTGGTAAGGATTCCTCACGAGTGCTAAGTGCTAACGGATTAATAAAATGGATATGGGCCAAATGGAAGGACCCGTCAAGTTATTTTGATAGATGAATGCTGATCTATAAAATCCATGTTTATCATTACAAGGGGCAGGGACGTCACCCAATTTGATCATAGGTACCTCATGGCAACTCGGTCACCGGTAATAGCTGGGGTATTGAGGGTCGGGTAGAATTCACATGTAATTGGAAACGGTTGTATCACACATTCAAGTTTAATCTCCCCATCTTCAACGATTAGTTTTTGAAATAAAAAAAAACTACTGATTTAACCATCTCTATTTAAATCATTTTATCATCATTATTTAAACCACACCATCTTTTATTCAAACCATTTTTTTTTATTAATATAGATAGATTTATGTTCCATTGTGTTGTACATGATGCATGACAAGTGTGTTGTGCATGAGAGAATTGAAGATAATGTTTTGTAGGTTGTACCTTACTTTGTTTTTTCTTATTTTTTTTTCTTTATTTTTTTTACTTTTAACCCTTATAGTTAATTAATCCCAACACTTTTTTCACTTTCATTTTGTCCTGTGTATATGTTTATCTTTAACAAGTTTTTAGTTTTACGTTTTAATCTAAATTTTTTAGTTAACACGCGCCACAATGTTTGTGTATGGTTCATCATTTTTACCTCTTTTTTTTCATCTAACTTGTGTTTTATGTTTCGGTCTATCTTTTGCTCATTAACACGCCGCAACGGGCGTGCATCGTTCAACGTTTTTTTACGTCTACATTTCGTTCGGTTTTGTTTTCTTCGTTTTTTATTTCTTTTGTTTTATGATTTTTCTGTGTTCTTGGTCACTAACGGTAGTATGACATTGCTTGGCATTGTTTTACGTCCCCGCTGCAATGCAGGAGATTTAATACTAGTTTAGAACTAATAACAGATTTAGAACGGACTAAATCTAATAATTACGTTCTATGAACAATTAAGTCAAACACATGAAATAACCAAACTTCATATAAAACTGAACGAAAACCTAAATATCTTTGAAAGAAAATTTGACCTTCAATCTTAACTGGTCGTGACTCCTAAAGATAAAAAAGAAAACTAGTTGTGACTCCTAATCGGAAGTATATTTTTGAAGTGGATCTTGCGAACACCAGAAGTTAAGGGCGTGAGTAAGGATTCGGGTGTTCAAAACTGGATATCCGAATTTTTTGAATACCTGGTTTCACAATTAAAATCCGTATCCGATTGGATAGTGAATTCGAATATCCAATTTTTTAAGAGAATTTGATTTTTATATTTTTTATATATTCGAAAATGGATATCTGAATATACATTTTCGGATATTTCGGATATTTCGGATATTTTCGGTTATATTTCAAATATTTAGGATAATTTTTTAATATTTCGGATATCCATTTTTTTAAATAGTTAGATACTTTCATTCCAGGACAAAGAAAATTGCATCAAGATAACGGGCAGGCGGGCAACAAGCTGCGCTGCCACCCCTTTCTAAATAGCAAATCTCAATATACTAAAAACGTAAACCGTGCCCACCCGGAGCCGAGACACTACTATGAATAACCCGTTGGACCCTGGTCAGGAAACGGGTAGCCTCTGGTGCCAATGAGCCAAAGGTATCAAAGGCCAAGGGTACAAAAACGTGTTGGTTCTCCTCGCAGACTTTAGCATATTTTTCTACTTTCTATGCTTCTGCTTTCCACACCGCTTGCCCTGCTACAAAACCACTATCCCTCAACCCAACTAGGGGAGATACACTTGTCAGGTCAACACAAGCATGCTTCCCCTCGGTCCACCCAAAGACAAGGAAATCTGCTGGTCGTAGGGTGGATCTCCCTTCTGCTGGATCCGAGAGGAAGTTCACAGGGGCCTCCTTCTTGGCTGAGACCGCAGCCCCTCTTAAAATGTCCCACAGAATGTCTCAAACCCAATCATACCGATATTTGAAACTGGGTAACTCTTTACAATGAACTACATGTTCCCCGTATTCAACCTGGCTGACCTTACGAAAAATCGGACATGTTTCATCCTCCTGGTACATGGGGATCATCAGACGATATTTAAGAATGACCCTGTATTCAATAGCGGACATGATTTGGCATAGGCCTTCGATCGGGATAACAGTCAGGAAATCTTAGGCGTGGGGGCTTTGCAAGCATTCAATAACTGCCCTCTGATGGGGGACAAAAAAAAAACTTCACCAGGCTCTGAGCGATTTTGCCAAAAGGGTATTCGCCAAAGTTTTCTGAGGCTTGGGGGGGGGGGGGGTGGGCGGTGTCCTTGTTAGAAAAATCACCAATATCAAAACATGGGAGATAGTCATTTAGCTTTTCGAGGGCCTGCACGTAGTCCAAGTCTGCGCCGAAAACCCCGCTATTTCGTAGGATGTGGTCTTGAAGGTTCCAGGACTGAGCTCGCGACGTCACAAACACATACATGCCGACATCCTTCGCCGAGAGGAACCCTAATCCTCCTATATGCATCGGCAAAGATGCCATCCGCCACTGTAGGTCACCAAAGAAAGGCCCCCCCATATACCACTACGTCTTCAATGGCTTCCCTTAGACCCTTGTCAAAACATGACACTGCTTCATCCATCATGGGGGGTTGGCAGGTCCGTAGCCCAAAAAGCAACTTAGCAACCCCCATACAGGATCTGAGCAAGAGGAGTTCACTCTGGGGATCCCTAAGGCAGGGCAAGAGTTTCATAAGTTCAACCGCGCGCGATGCCCTCTGCCTTGCCAATTCGCGGATAAAATGAAAGTCACGGCTAACGGCCCTCCGAGGAGCTTCACCCCTTTTTCTGGCCTGCCAATCTCACTAGGAAAAAGCTCATCCCGAAGTTTCACCCCATTACAAGACGGCCAAAAAACTTTTGTTTTCTTAATATTAAGCTGAAGCCAGTATCCCAATAAAAATAAATTTAAAAATTTTGAATATCCGAAAAAATTTAAAATCAGTATCCAAATCCAAAACCGAAAATTCAAATATATAGTTTTAGATTTAGCTATCAAATAGTCCGGATTGGTTTTTCGGACTCAGATATTTTTTAACACCCCTAAGTGAGGATGTCATCTCAGCCCTTTGGGCGTGGCACACCACCTCTTGAGAGCATTATTGAGGCGCGAGGGCACCGGCCTATGCATGGACACGTAAGAAGGGACATTGATTTTGAAGACGTAATCTTGTAGGTTCGGTAAAAAAAGGAACCGACCTATGAAGTGATAAGGGTGTTTTTGAGATAGTTTTTGCATCCTAATAGGAATCAAATAGGTTTATTGTAGATAAAGATTATGTTCATGTTGAGTATTATCTTTTACTTGGTGACCAACTTTGTTACGGTTATATATAGATGACATTATGTAATCCAAGGTAACACATTCAATAATACAATAACAAGTTTTGGTTCTAAACTGAAATGTTTTCTCTGATATCAATTGTCTAACAGATTTCAAATGTATTTTTATCAACCAATCAAAATGCCCTACATTAGCTTACATGTTCACCATGCAGTGCTACACCCATTTCATGTAGTGAGTGTGGACATCTCTCATGCTTATGTGGCGTTGACATCATTTTTCTTACACATTCATGAAATCATAAAAGATGATCTAAGGAAGTTAAAGGCTTAGATTAACCGAAACAAAAAGAAAACTATATATGCTAGTGGGTAATAAGCTCTTTATTTTTTACTTTTTATCTTAAAAAAGGTATTATTTTTCTACTCTACATCAATAATTCTAAATAATTAATACTAAAGTACTCGATCCTATTTCTCACCTTTAAGCCCCACATTTACTTATGGCTAATTAATTAAGTGCCTCGTTTTATAGTGTTTTGGCGTGGCAGATATCTTATTGACCTCTTTTGTGCTGACCTAATCTAATGACGACTAACAACAAATGGCACAAATTTGTCAATTTGTGTCATATAGACTGTAAATTAAAACGACTTTTCATAATGATTCAACATAGCCGTTCCTTCAAGCAAGCAAGTTGGTGAAAAAGGACAGAAGTTCACAATCGCCATAGTTATATGTCAGTGAATAATGGAAACCATTCGCCTTTATTAATGCATGGTACAAAGGTGTCATAGGGAGATGCTACACAACTATGACAACAAGATCATGGCAAAATAACTAGATGCTACACAACCATCCTAATGTCATCAAACAAAGGTAGAGCGGTGAGCTTAAGCTACTAGTTTTAGGAGATTAATTCTTTCAATGGGAACTAGGATCTTCGGGTGTACTCAATGTCTTACAAAACATCTGTAGTAAATCCAATATTTAATTACAAGATTACCATGCTTGGATGATAGTCACTAAAACAAATATGAGAAGCCTTACCCTTGTGGTGGAGTGGTATTCAGGTAGCGAATACGGATAGTGCCGGTTCGACTCAGATGGGAGACGAGGTTTTACCGCTTATTTCACTTCCGTGCCTTTTGGTGGGTGGAGGTCGAGTTTCCGCGCATCTAGGAGACCCAAGGGGCTGGCGGCGGTCGAGTAGTCGATCTTGGCCACAGTGTCTGGTGTCACAGTGGTTGGCACGTCGTTTCTTGCCTTTAAAAAATGCAAATACGAGAAAAAAATGATTGTGATCGGATGATAATGATTACTACTTACCAATGATGGCGATGATAATTATCTTATTAAGAACAGCCTTTAGAGTTAAGAGTTGTTTGCATGTGTGACAATTAAAATGATCAACTGATCATATGAATTACATACATTGATTTAACAAATTTAGTAAGGAAAATCATTAACAATCTCTTCAGTTCTCAATGAAATATTTAAGATGCTTTCATCCTCCTGTCTCATACTGTATGTAGTCTTTAATTAAATTTTAGTGATTGGTTTACTTGTTTTCTAGTTATGTGGTCTCGCTATCATTTGAAAACGACCCAACAACATGAAAATAGGCTTTAGTTAGAGTCCAAGTCCAAGTCCGAGTAGTGATTGAAAATGGCAGTAAGCATCCCTTTCCAGAAAGTGCTCGCATACAAACATCATTCGCCACCTGGGGCAGGGCTACCCTCTTCTTGTCCATTAATATCTTTTTTTTTCAAAACAATTATCTATAATCTATAATACATTATAAAGGAGGAGTGATGTACAACATGGTCATTTTCACCCCCAAACAAAATCTTAGAGCTAATTTCATGCTTTTAAACATTGTTTTGTCCAAAAAATTTATGTCTTCATTAGATGAGAAGAGAAAAAAAATCAATGAGAAGTTAAGACGCTTGCAAGATATGGTTCCCGGATGCTACAAGGTATAAAGATATGAGTTAATCTTTATATACATATATTCATTTTTTTTCTACTTGTTCATATTTTCTTTGACAATTACAAAAATTTATCTTCATAATATATCATTTTTTGTTCTATTTAAATTTAGTTATTTGATATAAACAATGAGAATGCTAGTGATGTTGGATGTAATAATCAACTATGTTGGATCGTTGCAGAATCAAATTGAGGTAATTTAATTGTGCAGCTAACAATTAAAACAATAAACAAACAACATTCAAAATTATTGATGAGAAAATATTTTTCAAAATTAATTAGTACAGTTTTTCTCTTCTTTGTGCATTTTTAGTTTCTCTTCATGAAGCTTTCAGAAGCCAGGATGTTCTATGACCTATTGACCTCAACTCTACTGAATTGGATGATATGGCCCCTATGAAGGTGACATGTGACTTTCTTAACTATCCTTGTTAATAAGTTGTTTATCTTGAATCATATATATTGTTAACTAAATACAACGGACAAAATTATAAATATAACATTCCAGATTTGCTAATATGTTTCTAATATATTATAAATATTACTTCCACTTACTGCATGGGATGAAACCTGATGTTGTAGGGAACAAATGGACATGAAGGACAGATGATGGAGAGGATGGTTGGAAAAGGGTATGGAGACATTCCTCAATTTCAATCAACATGGTCTCCTTGAACGCCATGAAATAGTTAACTCTATAAATCTATATATGCATGCTCAAATATAACTTTATACGTAAACTATATTTGTTCTAAGACTTTTAAGGTATTTGTTTATCTATTTAATGTTCTTGTTAAACGTTGTAAGAAGTGTGGTTCACAATATTATTTTGCTTTCGGCAATTGTATATTGTTTAAGTTCTAATTCTAACTAATAAAATAAATTAAACACTAGCATAAAAAGAAAACAAAAACTTAACTATGTGTTAGTTACTTATGTTATTTTTGATAAGAAATAAGAAATCAAAACGCCATAAATTCACGCTCACGCTAATGAATCAACCCGAATCTTTATCTTCTATACTATATATTATAAAGCATCAGTGAAGGATACCCGCAAAATTTAAGTAAATACAACCTTTATTGCTTATAGTACAATGCTTATTGAAGTCATTTAGAGCGTAAAATTGTCTTTCTACCTAAATATTAAATTGTTGAAGAAATTAATTTAAACATAATTATAAAATTAATGAGGAAATTAACAATAATGTAGTGACTCTTTACATTCATAACCTCCATGTCTTTATTATGTTTGTATCAATGTTAAAGTTTTATAAATAGTTGTCATGTATTTAGTACATAAATAATGTGGTGACTCTTCACATACATCATTTACATATCTTTCAATGTTTATAGTAAATAAATTACATCATATATTATGTATTTATATCTTTTTTTTAAATTTATGTGGCTGCAGGATGGTATGATGTGACACTTCTGCACACAAATGAATATGTAGGCTTGAAGTTTGCCAACACACCCAACCCATGACATGTTTCAACCCATTAAAGTGAGCGATATATGTAGGCTTGACTTTTATACAAGCAAATATGGTAGAGATACTTTATGAGCAACGTCATCATCTTCCTCGATGGTTTTTTGTTTTCTCCGCTACTATAAGTTTCTAGGAATAGAATTTAAGTTTCTGATCTCACGAAGTCACCACTTGTTTACATATCCAAAAGAAGACAAGTTCTTATCAGTCGATTTGGTAGTTTTAACTATATTGATTATTAATTTGTTTGGTCCAATATATTTGTTACCACGCTTGTCAAACTAACATAAAACGAGAGTATCTATGTAAATCATTGACTCTGCTGCATCTCGCGGGTGCCCTAAAATAATAGAAATATGTTGCACACTACAAACTGCATTTTAGTAATTACATCACTTCCACTACAATCTTATGGTCATTAAGAGATACAACGCCACTTCACTACGCTAAGTACCGCTCTATGATTGCATACTTATCTGCCTTCGAGATACATAAAAGGGTCCCACCGAAGGACGTGGGCCAATCTAAGGGTATTGTAAGGAATAGTACGACCTATTGTGATGTACCTATTTAAAATATTCAGAAGATATACTTATGAGTTTCAGTTTTTGATAACATATATTTTATACATCGTTGTTTTCTACTTTAACATAACGAATAACCAACAAACACAATGCACAAGGGGCAAACCAGATGCACCCACCGCAACGCGCGGGCATTCCTACTATATATATATATATATATATAGGGTAAGGTTCTTGTAGGAAAATTGATTTGTGTAGAAAGTGTTTTCAACCATTAGATATACAAATGGATGGTTGAGATTAAAAGTTTGGGTTTGTTAAGATTCTACTAATTATATATTAAGGGTAAAATGATTTAATGTGTTTTAAATGAGGGTAGTAATGTCATTTCTTGTATTTTGATATAGAAACCATTTGACTCTCACCCTTAAATCATGCCCCCTCTCTCTCATCTTAATTTCAATCTTAAATATTATTAGTGATTATAATCTCTTTCATACATTCAAACTTGTCCATCTTCTAAAAAGAAAAAAACAAATAGAACCACAAAACCTTCTTTGCACCGGTTATTCTTCATCTTCTATAATAGTGGGTTTAAAGTAATAGTGTTTTCTTTTTCTTTTTATTTGCCGGTCTAACCGAATAATAGTGTTTTTGTTAACTAAACATGATTCGTATCTCTTAAAACACTTCTACTGTTTTAAAACACTTCTACTGTGCTTAGTTTCAATATAAAACACTATTGATGTTATTATAAAACACTCCCGATAATATTATAAAACACTCCTTATTAATGCATACTAGTTTCTCTTTCATTATAAAACACTCCTGACGTTATTATAAAACACTCCTGATGTTAACGTTCTGCCATGACTTGAATAATCGAAAAAGTGATAGAGATGAGTTATATGTTTGAAGAATTGAACAAGTTTTTGGGTATTGATCAACTTATTTGATATGAATATCTTATGATTCTTATGAAAAACAATGAATAATTAGTTAATTTAGGATGATTAATCTTCATAAATATCTAGATGTTAGTTGCTAATTTAGTGGGTTTGTAATAAATAAAAAAATGGACAAAAAGTTTATAATGCCCTTCATCTAAAAATTTAATCAGATTTGATCTAATGGTTGAAAATACTTCCTACACAAAACAATTTTCCTGTCGGATCCTATATATATATATAGGCTATGTATCTAGTGAAAACCTTATTGAGTTGTGGAAACTATGAAAACCCATCCTATGGATCCCATGAGGCAACGTCTCCCCTCTTCCCATTTGCTAACAAAGGCAAGATTATAACTTTGATCATCTCGTTTCAATGAGCATAAAAGCTGATCTAGTACATCACTGACACAACCTTTTCTATGTACCCCCCCTTCTCTCTTTCATATCTACTACACATTTTCTTTTCTGTTTTTGAATATCAAAACACTTTTCACAAATCCAATCTCTCTTAGATCCAACACTCACAACTTCATTTGTGTTCAGATCCAACTCTCGTTCCACAACTGAAGGCAGCAATTGATATTCTTCAGCTTCGGCTTTGAAAATTTGCCTGGAACAAAGCTTCTGTCATGTTGTCCAACACTTTTCACAAATCCAATCTCTCACAGATCCAACGCCAAAAGCTTCGGTCATGTTGTCCAAATCGATTTTCGAAGCAGCAACAACTTTTCAAAAATGACTTGGATGAGGGCAGTAGCGGTGACAGCTTTTCAAAAATGACTTGGTGATGGTGCTGTTGATGATGGTGAGGGCGACGGTGGGGGTTCGTTTGGGGTCGTGGATCCGGGTAACAAGATCTGGACGGTTCTAGATCTAAATCAAAAGTTGAAGCTGAAGAATATCTGGCCGTGGTAACAAGATCTGAACGGTTCCCCTTCGATTTCATGATACGGGTAACAAGATCTGGATGGGGTAACAAGATCTGGTCGTGGTCCCCATCGGAGTTTTCAAGGGTAAGTTTTTTAGTTATTTTTGCTTATTTATGAATATTATGAGCAAGATTGAATCTTTAGTGAGGGTTTGTGCATACACAAGACTTTCATCGGACTATTGAAATCCAGATCTACTTGAGTGTGGTCAACTGATTCAAAAAATTTAAGGAATAAGTTTTTTTTTTTCAGATCTAGTTTGGTTGTTTTTTTTTAATTTTTTTTAATCTTGTTTCAATTTACAACCACCACTCTTCTTACAAATGTACATTAAAAAATTGTTTAACTAATGTTTAATTTCTTTTAAATGAAGGCAGATGGTTTGATGAAGATGAGAAAAAGAGCTTGGTTTGGATGTTTTTTTTTTCTTGTAACATTAAGTTGTAAATCATATGTCTTTTTTTTCTTCTTAGATATGTGATCCAACTTAATACAAGGGAATAAAGTGCATTTTATTGAAGTTAAATTGGGTTTTCTTATGTAACTTGTCTTGTTACAAAGTGATATATGTTTTTTTTTTTAGTGAAAGATGATATTTTTTGTATGTAACATGTCTTGTTTACAATGTAAAAATGATTAATAGTACTCTTACAAATAAAGTGGGTTTTGTATACACTGTAACATTTATACAATATATAAGTTGTAACATTTTTTGTAGATACTAACAAAAGTTGTAACATACTATAAATACAACTACAAGATGCAACATAATATTAAAAACTATAACATGGCAAAGTAGATGTTGTAACACAATAATAAAATTTGTAATTTGCGAACAAAAGTTGTAACACAGTATATGTTAGTAAAAAGGACAAATATGCATGCACTTTGAAAAAATGAAAAAAAAAAGCGAGGGAAAAGAGAAAGGGGAGAGAGGAGAGAGATTCATGAGAGATAAGAGATGGACAAAGGACAAATATTCATGTACTTTTTTCAAATTTTAATGTCCCTCGGGGACAATAATGCCTTCAAAGACACTTAAAAGTAAAAAGGACAACTTTTTTATTAATATAAAATAGGAGATCAATCTCAGCCATTGATGAGAGTAGATCAATGGTCACAAATGGGTTTCTAGAGTTTCACAACTCAAGAGGGTTTTTATTTTAACCCAACCCTATATATATATATATATATATATATATATATATAGTGTAAAGATCAAATACAAAGTGTTTTTTTTAGAACTGTGAGAATTAAAGGGGGGGATTTTTTTTTCCCATGTGCTTAAACATACTTTCTAGATGAATAATACAAAAAAAAAAAAATTTTTGGTGTAATTACGTCATTAAAGTAAATACATTAGTTTACAGTAAAGTAATTATGTAATTACCCTACAACATTAATTGCGTAATTACTCTACACCAAAATTTATTTATTTTTTTAGATTTCAATACTATAATACATGTTTAACAATATGGAAAAAAAAATAGAAAAAAAAAATAAAAAAAAATACCCTACTTTGATTCTCACAGTTCTCACAAAAAAAAACATTTTGTACACGATCTTTACTCTCTCTCTCTCTCTCTCTCTCTATATATATATATATATATATATATATATAGGAGGATAAATTGAAAACCATTCCCAGTTAAAAAAACCTTGGAAACTTCATTAAAACCATTGATTACAATGATCTATGGCCCTTGATTAATCTAACTTTTTCTACTTTATGTATGATTTAAAATCTATACTACCTTATTAAGAGCCAAAGATGGCCTTAAAGGTAATTTCCTCACCTTTTTAAGATGGCATGCCAAAAGTTTAGTGCTTCACACCTAAATTGTCATGAAATTTTTTCCAACATTGCCCCTGTTATCGCATTAACAAGTTGTACATTTTTATTATAACCCCCCTCATTAATTCACCTGATTATATCGTTCATGTTCTTCACGTCGGTTTCTCCCCAGATTTGTCAGATTTAATTCACCATTCATTGGACCATTAATGCTACTCATCAATTGAAGAATTGAAGTTGTGCCAAGTGGGGCTTCAAATGCGTTTTAGGTTTATATAGGGTTATGATTTATGCAATATAATTTTATACGGATTTTTTTAGATTTTTTTAGAGATATTATTTTTATATGTTGATATGATATTAAGAAGTTAAGTTGGGTTTGATTGTTTTAACATCTTTTTTTCATTTTGCAGGAATATTGGCTTTTTGGGATTTCCTTACTCCAACCGCACGAAGAGCAGGTGTCCCACAACGTAGCAGTTGAAAGCGTTTAACTGCAAGGTATGTTTAAAACAAAAATATAAAATGGTATTGATAGTTTCTAAGAAGATGCACTATTTCATGATTTATATTTGGTTTGTAGCCTTGCAAGTATAAGTATTTGGTTCATTCAAGACATGTTTGTTCCTGCCAAGCTAGGATATTGATGTAAGACCATTCATTTTCTTAGTTAATTGTTGGGAACATAAATATTGCTTTAGTGCAACAATTATGCTATTTTTGTTTATCCTAGAAGTCTAGAACTAAGGCTGTTTTCAAAGAACTATTTCAATTTTGCTTATTTTGTATTTATTCTTTCTTTATGTAGTCATTTTGTATTGTAGACATATTGGACATTTTGTATTTATTCTTTCTTTATGTAGTCATTTTGTATTGTAGACATATTGGACATTTCTAAATGTGTTCAAAGAGTTTGTTACTGCAGTGGAGGAGGTAGTTAATTTGTTTGTATCATTTCATTTCATTGTTGTTGCATTGGACATTTCTAAATGCTCATATCTATCAATATAGCCATCTATTGGTCAGTGCTATCATTTTTATTTCTTCGGTTCTCTTTATATAAATCAAGCTTGGCAAATCGATTGGCCTCGGTGGTGGGTCAAAACGGGTTCGGGTCAGAGCATTTTCTGAGCAGAATGTGTTTGGGGTCAAAGCATGTCGTTTTTAAAACACCATGAGTTTTTTTTTTTTTTTTTACCAAAATGATTCATGCCTAACTGAATTATTTATTGTCCTACAGGCGCAATTGCAACGACAAATTTACTAAAGATTTGGATTCACGAAATTCTTTTAGCAATGTTATGGCGGTACTTATATATAAAGTCAGTGATTTTAAACAAGTTTAATTTGCCTCGGTGGTGGGTCAAAACGGGTTCGGGTCAGAGCATTTTCTGAGCAAAATGTGTTTGGGGTCAAAGCATGTCGTTTTTAAAACACCATGAGTTTTTTTTTTTTTTTTTTTTTTTTTTTACCAAAATGATTCATGCCTAACTGAATTATTTTTGGTGAATGATTATTTTTTCTTGTCCTACAGGCGCAATTGCAACGACAAATTTACTAAAGATTTGGATTCACGAAATTCTTTTAGCAATGTTATGGCGGTACTTATATATAAAGTCAGTGATTTTAAACAAGTTTAATTTGCCGGTACTAAGGATAGTCTTTCTCAGAACATTAACAAGTTTGGGGATGTATTGAAAGTGGTTATATTAACTGAAGCCACAAGTTCCGCCAAAAGGGTTTGTCATTGTTCTCTCTTCTCTTTTGGTTGTTATACGGAAGTGTACAGTATCATATCATTAAGCCTAATAATCATGACCCGTCAATAGAGGGGTTGATTTGGGTAAAAAGTGTCGTATTTAGGTTCATTTGGGTCTACTCAACAGATAGAACAGGTCCATTTGGGCCTACTCCAATTAATGGATTAAAACGGTGGCTGTGTTGTTAGATCATGTTGTTTGGCTACTACACATGTATCCACATCTATGTATTAAAATTATCTATTTCAGATCACGTATAGGTCTAGACGAGCTTAGTCAAACCAAACGACTATACATATACATACACATATACTTATCCATACTAGAAAATCTGGAACATGTGCCAACAAAACATAAATACACAACAAATTGTTTCTTCACTTTTATTTAGCCAACAATAATTTATGTGAAACCCAACACACAAAAGTGCGCCAAAAATTTATAAACTACCCGCAGCAACGCGCGGGCATTAACACTAGTATTAAGAAAAGTACATAAAAGGGCAAATATGTAAAAACAAAAATTCTCTTTCTCTTTTTCTGCAGTTTCTCTCCTGACACACTCTCTCTCCTATTAAATTACACGTTTTTTTACTTTATTTCTTATACATTTTTACTAAATACAAAAGATCTGTAACTTGTAACTCTAGTTTTTATTCTTTTTATATGTAACATCCAAGTTACATAGATAACAAACGATTTTTTTTTGTAACAAGATATAAAACAAAAAATCCACTTTAATACAAAAAGTCACACATTTAATATTTTGATAGTTATTTTTGTAACGAGCTAACTTATATATGTCACGACATACTTTATTTGTAACAAGCTGGTTCACATATGTAACAAGAACAAAATAACTTTAATAATAACAACAATTTAATAATTGACGCTAGATCACTTGTAACAGTCACGTTTAACTGTAACATTTACATTTGTAATGTAACATGGTAACACTGTAGCACTTACATAAAACTAACATTGTAACACATTATAAGTAACAAAACCTAAAAAAATACAAAAACTAAACATGAACCATAGTTCACAAAATCTATGTTATCTAAAAAAGAAAGCAAAGGAAAAAAAATGTGATAGAAAACAATTATTAAAAAAAGAACAATAATTACATTTATTTATAAAAATATATGCCTTTTTAATCTTGTAACCCATAAATTATCATAAAAAAATGTGTGGGTAACCTCCATTAGATAAGCCTCTCCATTTTTCTGACCTTCACATTTACTTTTCCAAAAAAAATGTGTTCTTGCAATAGCAACTGGTTGTTCTTGAAAAATAAAATCAAGATCTACAAAAAAAAAAAAAAAAAAAAAAAAAAAAAAACCGCCACCGTCGTGCACCTCTTTGTAAGCACCACCACCGCCTGATTCGTCTTCCTCTTTGTTACCCAGATCTGGAATTCTGGTTATAGCTCTTTGTAAGCACAACTCCCTCCGATATCTGGATTTCTGGTTAACTAATAATAATAATAATAAAAACCCAAATATTGATTTATGCAATAAATAAACAAATAAAGAAACATACGGACTAATGTGTTACAGATCTTGATTTATGCAATAAATAAAAAAATAAACCCTAATCTGGATTTCGTCTTCATGTTTCTGCATGTGCTTCATGTTTCTTCGAGTTTCCTTCGAGTTACAGATCTGAACTATTGTATTACAGATCTGCTCCTGCTTCATGTTTCTATTGTGTTACAGATCTGAACTATTGTGTTACAGATCTGAACTATTGTGTTACAGCTCTGCTCCTGCTTCATGTTTCTTCATGTTTCTGCACGTCTCGAACCCACCACCAGATCTTGACCTGTTAATCGTCGAACCATAACCAACAACATACCCTCACGACTCACTCTGACAGCAAACACCATCTCTAGCACCATTGTTGCCACCACTTATATCACCTATTTTGCCATACACCACCTTCAAAAGATGGATCTAGAAATCTGAAAAAGGGAGGTGAAATTATGAAAAGATACAAAGAGAGAGAGAGAGATGAAAATAAAAAAAGTGAAAAGAAGACATATGCATATAAAAAGAAAGAGAGAGAGAGGATGTATATATATATATATATATATGGGGATGATAAATTGGAAACCCTTCCCAGTTAAAGAAACCTTGGAAACTTCATCATAACCATTGATTACACATGATCTATGGCCATTGATTAATCTAAGTTTTTCTACTTTATTTATGATTTAAAATATTAAGAAAAGTACATAAAAGGGCAAATATGTAAAAACAAAAATTCTCTTTCTCTTTTTCTGCACTCTCTCTCCTGACACACTCTCTCTCCTATTAAATTACACGTTTTTTTTACTTTATTTCTTATACATTTTAGTAAATACAAAAGATCTGTAACTTGTAAATCTAGTTTTTATTCTTTTTATATGTAACATCCAAGTTACATAGATAACAAACGATTTTTTTTTTTTTTTTGTAACAAGATATAAAACAAAAAATCCACTTTAATACAAAAAGTCACACATTTAATATTTTGATAGTTATTTTTGTAACGAGCTAACTTATATATGTCACGACATACTTTATTTGTAACAAGCTGGTTCACGTATGTAACAAGAACAAAATAACTTTAATAATAACAACAATTTAACAATTGACACTAGATCACTTGTAACAGTCATGTTTAACTGTAACATTTACATTTGTAATGTAACATGGTAACACTGTAACACTTAAATAAAACTAACATTGTAACACATTATAAGTAACAAAACCTAAAAAAATACAAAAACTAAACATGAACCATAGTTCACAAAATCTATGTTATCTAAAAAAGAAAGCAAAGGAAAAAAAATGTGATAGAAAACAATTATTAAAAAAAAGAACAATAATTACATTTATTTATAAAAATATAAGCCTTTTAATCTTGTAACCCATAAATTATCATAAAAAATGTGTGGGTAACCTCCATTAGATAAGCCTCTCCATTTTTCTGACCTTCACCTTTACTTTTCCAAAAAAAAATGTGTTCTTGCAATAGCAACTGGTTGTTCTTGAAAAATAAAATCAAGATCTACAAAAAAAAAAAAAAAAAAAAAAAAAACCGCCACCGTCGTGCACCTCTTTGTAAGCACCACCACCGCCTGATTCGTCTTCCTCTTTGTTACCCAGATCTGGAATTCTGGTTATAGCTCTTTGTAAGCACAACTCCCTCCGAGATCTGGATTTCTGGTTAACTAATAATAATAATAATAATAATAATAATAATAATAATAATAATAATAATAATAATAATAATAATAATAATAATAATAATAATAATAATAATAACAATAATAATAATAAAAACCCAAATCTTGATTTATGCAATAAATAAACAAATAAAGAAACATACGGACTAATGTGTTACAGATCTTGATTTATGCAATAAATAAAAAAATAAACCCAAATCTGGATTGCGTCTTCATGTTTCTGCACGTGCTTCATGTTTCTTCGAGTTTCCTTCAAGTTACAGATCTGAACTATTGTATTACAGATATGCTCCTGCTTCATGTTTCTATTGTGTTACAGATCTGAACTATTGTGTTACAGCTCTGCTCCTGCTTCATGTTTCTTCATGTTTCTGCACGTCTCGAACCCACCCCCAGATCTTGACCTTTTAATTGCCGAACCATAACCAACAACATACCCTCACGACTTACTCTGACAGCAAACACCATCTCTAGCACCATTGTTGCCACCACTTATATCACCTATTTTGCCATACACCACCTTCAAAAGATGGATCTAGAAATCTGAAAAGGGAGGTGAAATTATGAAAAGATACAAAGAGAGAGAGAGAGAGAGAGAGATGAAAATAAAAAAGTGAAAAGGAGACATATGCATATAAAAAGAAAGAGAGAGAGAGAGAGAGATATATATATAGAGAGAGAGAGAGAGGATGTAAGATGAAAAGAAAGAGAGAGAGGTGTGTTCTATATTTAATTCAGAAGACAGTGAAAGCAAGAGAGAGAGTGGAGGAATGATGGAAAAGGTATATTCTGACATGTTACAAAATTTGCAGAAAAGGCATGACGTGGTTAATTTTGGACCTAGTATTGGGTTTCCAAGGTTTCTTTAACTTGAATGGGTTTTCTAGTTATACTTTCCCTATATATATATGGTGAGGTTCCTGTATAAAGGTCACATTTTGTGAGAAGTGTGAGAAGGATTAAAAATTGATATGTAAGCATTATTTTTTGAACTTAGTCATGATGTTTTGGATTCTTTTGTCTTGAAAAACACCAAACATAACAATTAATAACAAAAAAATAATGTATTTTAGGCTTAAAACTTAAAACACCATGGTAAGAACATTAAGTAGTGTGTTTTAAGTGTTAAGTAGTGTGTTTTAGCTGTTTTTTAAATTTAATGACTATAATACATTGCATTGGGTTTTAGATTGTTGTGTTTGGTGTTTTTCAAGTTAAAACAACCTAAAACATCATTCCTAAATAAAAAACATGATGGCTACATATCAATTTTTAATCCTTCTCATACTTCTCACGAAATATATACTTTATACACGAACATATATATAGGATCTGGATCATATGAGAACCCACTTGAGTTATGAGAACTAGAGAACTCCTCTGGACCAATCATCTTTGTAGGTTTTTGTATTTTTTTAATTAGGGGTAAGAAAGTCTTTGTACACAATCACATATGGTTATTTTAGTAATAATAACACCCCACCCCACCCCACCCCAAGTAACCTTTTTAAATAATACTAATAATAATAATAATAATAATAATAATAATAATAATAATAATAATAATAACAACAACAACAACAACAACAATAACATCTCACCTCTCTCTCTCTCTCTCTCACACACACACACACACACCGGTTCTCTCTATCTCTCTAAAAAAACAGAAGGTGGTTGACGGGATGGGGGTTTTCGATGATGGAGGTGGGTTGATGATGGTGGAGGGGGCTGTGGTGTTGACGATGGTCCAGAGGGTGGGGGCCGATGGTGGTTTAAGGAGGGGTGGGTCGATGGATGTGGTGTTTCGATGGTAGAGGTGGTTCGATGGTGGAGGGATCTGTTGGTGGGGGGCTGTGGTGTTGAGGGTGGCTGTGGTGGTCGATGGTGATGCGTTTCAACAGTTAGCTGTGGTGAGGTTAGAAGGTGAGTTTTACAGGCATTAATGTTATTATTATTATTATTATTATTATTATTATTTATTATTATAAGATTTTTCATGGTTGTTTTTGTGTGAAGATGATAGTAATGTGAAGAAGATGATGATGTTTTTTGTTAAAGTCAATGAGGAAGATGATGGGTTAATATTTTTATTTTTCTTTATAAGGTAAGTAAACATGGTTTTTACATTGATGTAATACAAATGTGGTTGATGTTATGGGGCATTTACAGTGGTGTAATACAATGTTATTGATGGTACTAGTTATTTTACACTAGTGTAATACGAATGTATAGATGGTATTAGTTATTTTACAGCAGCGTAATACGATTGTATAGATGTTTGGTGGTTTATTTTACACTAGCATAATTTTTGTTATTACAAAAATTATAGATATTTGCAAGTAACTAAGTTTAAGTACTTAGGATCGTTTGTTCAAAGGGACGGGGAGATTGATAGTGACGTTGCACATCGCATTCAGGCTGGATGGTGTAAGTGGAGAGCAGCCGCTAGAGTTTTGTGCGATAAGAGGTTCCCAACTAAATTAAAAGGGAAATTTTATAGGGTTGCAGTTTGACCTGCTATGCTTTATGGGACAGACTGTTGGGCCATCAGAAAGACACATTTATGAAAGATGGAAGTGGCAGAGATAAGAATGTTGAGGTGGATGTGTGGTCACACTAGGTTAGACCGGATTAGAAATGAGATTCTTAGGAAGAGGGTAGAAGTGGCTAATATATCGGATAAGATAAAGGAGGGGAGATTAAGATGGTTTGGACATGTGAAGCGGAGACACATGACAGCTCCAGTCAGAAGAGTGGAACACCTCACAGTGGAGGGAGGAGGAGTAGAGGCAGACCTAAATTGACTTGGGTTGATCGGATTAGGCAAGATTTGTTAGAATTGCACCTCTCTGAGGATATGGTCCAAGATAGGAATTCGTGGAGGCTTAGGATAAAAGTTAAAGATTTTTAGGAACTAGGAGCAAACTTCTTTTGTGCCGGCGTTTTTTTTGGGATGGTCTCTATGCATGTTTATATATATATATATATATATGTGTGTGTGTGTGTGTGTTATATTATTTTATATTATGTTATGCATTCACTACTTTTTAATGTTTTATGTTTTTATACTTATTTTATAAATATATAGTGTGCGTTTGTTTTTTCGAGCCGGGGGTCTCTCTGGAAGCAGCCTCTCTATCTCTAAAGATAGGAGTAAGGCTTGCCTACATCTTACCCTCCCCAGACCCTACTAATAGCGTCGCTATTTTGTGGGATTTTCCTAGGTACGGTTGTTGTTGTTGGTTATATAGATGTGAGTAAACACTGGTGTAAATAATTACACCAGTGTAAATCATACAAAAATATAGACGTTTGGTTTATATAGATGTGAGAAACATTGGTGTAAATAATTACACCAGTGTAAATCATACAAAAATTATAGACGTTGGTTTATATAGATGTGAGTATACACTGGTGTACATAATTACACTAGTGTAAATCATACAAATATTATGGATGGTTGGTTTATATAGATGTAAGTAAACACTGGTGTAAATTACACCAGTGTAAAAATGAGAGGGAGATGACAGAATGCACAATTTCATTTTTTATTTTAAAAAAGTCAATTAAATAAAAAAAAATAAAATAAAGTTTAAAAAAACATGAATCTTTTAATAATGGTATAAAAAATTAACATGATTATTATATTATTTTTTTCTCTCCCATGGTGTTTTACCCTAATACCCTTTAATGTACTTTATTATATTAAAAAAAATACTTATTAAACATGTCAAGACAAAAAGTCTCATCCTTTGATCTCAACCATTAGATCATCAGGATCAATGGTCCAGATGAGTTCTCTAGTTCTCACTACTCATATGAGTTCTCATATTATCCCATATATATATATATATATACACACATATATATATATATATGTTAGGATCTGAGTTTGATTGTTTTGATTGTTTAACTAAATATGGTAATAATGAAATGAAAATAGAATGAAAGTGCAGCGGAATAATAAACTGTTAATCAAAACAAGAGAGTAAATGTTTTCAGATCGAAAGCTTTCATTTATCCAAAAGATTACAATCGTACAATTACTCCCCCTCAGCCTGATCACACAGTGTTTGTCTGAGAGAATGTTTGTGTGTGTGATACAATAGAACAGTACAAGCACTGTTCTATAGACAGACTCAAAGCACTGATGACCTAGGGTGACGTCACCTAAGACAGTGACCTCTAACAGAATAACAAACATAAACATCTGCCTATTACAAACTACTGTTACATTGAAAGCACTGATATTAAACAGCTGTTGTAGATAAACTCTAATGGTCTTGTATCCACTGCTGGAGCCTAAGTGCTGTTGGTTCCAGCAGTGCTTTGGTCTTTAGTACTTGTATCAGTAGTTGTTCTTCATCAGACCTTTGGTCAGCAGTTGTTCTTCATCAGTTGTTTACTCAGCAGTTCTTTGTATCAGCAGTTGTTGAGCAGTTGTTTGGATAGAACAGTTGTTAGGGTCAGCAGTCTTTTGGGAGAAGTAAGTTGTAAAGACTGTTTATTCAAGGATCAAACTGTTAACATATTTTGGCTTTCTAATCATTTGTTCTTCTCCTGGTCAGCAGACCCAACAATCTCCCCCTAGAACAGATGATGCCAAAACTCAGCTTTATTTATTGATCTTTATTTCTCATCAGACTTTCTCTGATTTGACCTTTGAACTGTAATTCAAAGTTCAGAGCAAACAAGTCTTCTTCATCTCTTTCTAGGTCCAGATTTAGCAATGTTTGGTGATCTTCTGCACATAGGCTGTAAGCATCATCCATGTTGATCTTCTGAACCCTTCCATCTGACCTGAGCAATGTCAATTCGTGGTTGTCTTTGTTGACTTTCCACTTTAGAATTTTTGAGTCAGTGGATTTGCTGAGTTGAAGTTTTATTCTTGATGAGTTGGGTGAAGGTGGTCTTCCAATGAGTTCTCTGAGCTTCTCTGTTGTAGGATCAGAGAAAAAATGGACTTGATTGAAGAAACCCTTCCTTGATGAATGTATCAGCAAACTTTCTTTGATCTTCCTCTGACATTTCCTTCTGTTTCTTGAACTGTCTTCTTGCAGCAGTTGTTAAGTCAGAGGTATCAAGTAAGCTGTCCAAGGTAAAGGTCTGTTGGGGTCTCTTCATCATTGGTTCATCAGTGTAAATTGTTGATGCGTTTTGCGACTAAGGATTGGATATACTTGATTAACATATGTTAGTGATGGCCGAAGGTGAATATAGACTGGGCGAATGTGAATAGAATGGGGCGAAGGTAGATTTGGACTGGGCGAAGGAAGACTGATTATGGACGAAGGAAGACTGGACTTGATTAGAAGACACATTCGACCACCAGCAGTGGGCGAATGTGGAAAACACTCACATTCGACCAGTGGAAACGGGCGAATGTGCAGTGCCTATATATAGTTTTTGTGTTTTTGATAATGTAAGAGAGTTGTCATTTGTGTCCAGGTTCAGATCAGGTTCAGAGGTGTTTTTGAGAGATTATGTGCATGTTCTAGATTAACATAAACAGTTTGTAAATGCTTATTGAATGAAGTTAATCTATGAAATGATATTGAAAATGATCTTGATTGTGTCATGATTTGTGTTTTATCAATTTGTTCAGAACTAGGGTTTCCGCACCTGGTTTTGTGACTTGTATGATCGTATAATCCTGTTTTAGCTAAAATCCAACGCTCACATAAATTGGTTTCCTTGGCAGGCTGGGATCCTTCTTCCTATTTTCTTCCAGACTTTTGTAAGTTTCAACCAACCTTAACTCAGACCATCTGGAAACTGACCTCATCTCCCCATAGTTGGCAGCTACAATCTCTTGCCTCATCCTTTTGAACTTCAAGGCTCTGACTGGGTCTCTGCCTTTGCCAAAGTTAGGAGTAGAGACTTTAGCCTTGGGGTCTTTGGCCATTTCTTCAATTCTGAGTAGTTCTTCTCTCAAAGCATGTGTAGTCCAACCATTGAACTGCTTTTTGCTTGCTTTGTAAGGCTTGGTTGCCATAATCTGTTCAAGAAGAGATTCCCTTACCTCCTTTTCCAAGTCTACATTGAGAGGCATGGAGGACATGGAATTGCTCAGGGTCTTAGCAAAGTCTTCAATCCTTCTGAGTTTGCTAAGCTCTGCTGAATGGATGCCCTGAGCAGTCCTGTCATCCTTCCCTTTGCATTTCTCCCTGATGATGGCATCCACCTGTTCACCCTTGTATTTTAGATAAGTATCAATGTTGAGAGGAACAGGGAAGTTTGGGAGAGATGGGAAGGATCTTTCTGATGGCTGTTCAGTATTGTAGAAGGATTGTAATTCCCCCTTGAGTAGATCAAGTTCAAGGGGATACTGAACAACCAATGGTGTAATGGTTGGTGGTGGTCTATGGGATCTGAACTTGGATGTATGTGGTGAGAATGATGTGATTGGAATAGCTGTGATGGGAGGAGTGGATTGGGCAGTTGAGGTGGTGTTTGGTGATGTGTGTATGTTTTCATCATGTACAACAAAGGTTGATTTTCTCTTCCTTGTGTACATGATTTTTGGTGATGGTGATTTGGTAGCAGTGGTTGGATTAACATCTGTTGGCCTTTTAATAGAACCAACAGATGTTGGGGTTTTGGCTGGTGATGTAGGTTTGGTAGTTGTTTGTTCAGGTGTGTGTGTTGGTTTGGGTACAGTGGTTTGGGAAGCAGTGTTGTGGGTAGTTTCAGTGTTTTGGGTGGCAGTGGTTTCAGTAGCAGTGGTTTTTCAACAGAGGTGTTTAATTTAGATGGTGGTTTTCTAACATGCTTAGCAGGTCTTTTCATCCTTTTAGAGGATCCCACATCTTCTATCTCCTGCTGTTGTTCTCTCTTGAGATTCACCAGTAACTCTGCTTTAGCTTCCAAGGTGTCAGCCCTTTTTTGTTTGGCCTGAGCAGCCTTTTCAGCTTCTATGTTTGCAGAGTCATCTACTGCTTTATTTTTCTCAGTGGTTTGTTGTGGTGGTGCTTTTGGTGTTGCTTGTTGTTGTTGTTGTGGAGCTTGTTGTTGTGGAGCTGATTTGGTAGACTCGGGTTTCTTGGCAGACTTGGCTTGGCCTTTTTGAGAAGGAGGACAACCAAAAGGATCTAGTTTTGGTAGCCTATCTCTGCCACTCTCCCCCTTTTTGGCATCATCAGCCGTGAAAGCATCATCATTTTCATCCCTGAGGATGGTGGTAGGGGCAGAGCCAGTAGTCTTCAGCAGGTGGTCCTTGATGGCTTTAATATCTGCATGGGTATCTTTGTACCTTGCATCTACCATATTCCTGATCTCAGCCATGTAAGTCTCATGTGTCTGATCAGCCAGTTTTCTGTGAGCTATGATGATGGGGGAAACTGATTTCCATAACTCACTGGCTATATCAGCTGTTGATGGTTGACTCTTGGAAAGGTCTACAATAGAGCTCAGTATAAGCTTGACAACAGATTTGATGTCAGCTACAGAGGTTTCAATTACAGAAACTCTGTCCGTCAATTCTTGGTATTTTGACCCATCTCCTAAGTTAATAGGATCATCTGAGTCCCTACCAGTGGTAGTTCTACCTGATTCAGTCCTAATAGGAGAATCAGATGCCCCTTTTTCTTGGTACTGGGGACTTCCAACTGTTTTTGGAGACACTATAGTGGCTTCAACAGTTGTTGCCTTCAAGGGAGTCTTAGCTATGTAATCACTGTCCTGATGTGAGACAGTGGTCTCTACATCAGTAGTGGCTGCTCCACTTGAAAACTCACATAGAGTTTCAGTGAACTCAGGTGGTGTAACCTCCTCTTCTGTTTGTGGGATAGCAGATTGTATATTCTCAGGACCAGTCACTTGTTGGAGTATACTCTCAGTGACAGGTGGAAGAGAGGAACTGGGATCTTCCTGAGATTTGGCAATTGCTTCAAACAGAGGTTGCATTGTTTGTGGGACATGATGTGATGGTGAGGGTGGAGGAATAACAAGAGAATTAGCCCTGGGAGAGGGGCTTGTGAACATTTGGTCAAGTGACTCAAATGTATCATGATGTGTGTTCCCTTGGCTTACAACATGATCCTTTTGAGAGGATTCATGAGGAGTTTGGTCAGGTGGAGGTATATCCAACTGTTGTGAGGAAGTAACAACAGTGGTTTCAGGTTGCTTTTGTTGTGCAACAGAGGTTTCTTCTGGTACCTCAACATCCAGAAGCCTCATTTGTGGTTGAGTGGTGGTTTTTGTGGATGGATGTTTCTTTTTGGAAGTGGCTGGTGTGGGTTTCACAGCACTGGATGTAGTGCCATGATCACCAGGAGCAGTGGGCTCAACAACAGAGGTTTTGACAACAGTTGTTGCCTTTGTCCTCTTTGTTTGTGTTTTAGAAACTTTTGACACTTTAGACACTTTTTCTTGGGTGCTTCCACCCAGCATTCTTGTGAAAGTTTCATCAGTTAAGCTTTTCATTTGCATAGCATCACCCTTTTTGAAAACTTTTTCAGGTAAAACTTTTTGTAAGATTACACTAAGAATTCTTGGGTAAATAAGAAAAGCATTGTTTGACCCAGACTTGACTGCTTTCACATTTGATACCAAGTCCATGAACAATCCCTGGGAAAGATTGAAGTCAGAGTTTGACAACATGGCATAACCCAGATATTGCATCCTTAATGGGATTTCATTAAAGGATGTGGACTTAGCAGAGACACAAAGAAGAAGAGTATGGAAGAAAAATTTCATGACTGGAGGGAAAAACTTTTTGAAAAGAGTTGATCCAGTCATCTGACCATCATACCCTCTTTCTTGGAACTCAGTGTGAAGCTCTGTTTTAGTAAAGGAGTCCTTACCTGCCAGGTCATTTAGTGTGAAGGTTGTGGATATGGTTTCAGGGGTAATGACGATACTGGTTTCTCCAATTTTGGAAATAATGGAAGTAGGCTTTTTGTCTTGTAGTAGAAACTCAGAATTCAACCAAAATTCTTGGAGTGTATCAAGATAGATGGGGGCGTTAGCGGTTAGGATGGGTAAGTATTTGGAGTTAAGGAAAATGTCGATGGTGGAGTGAAATGAAGCGTTGTCATCTGTTTTAATCAGATAGGGGAGACAATTGTGGGTGGCTTTAGCTTGAAGATCCATTGTAATGGATTTCGAAGGTGAAGATGATTGAAATTTGTTGGAGGGTTTGAGAACGAAGAAGGCGGTTTTCAGTATTTTGAATACAATGAGACAGTGTAACGTCTGTTGTGGTAAAACAGGGTTTTTATAGGCTCAATGAAACCGCTGATGTGGCCAAACCTCTGCTTATATGAGCAGACGTGGCAATCATTTGATGGATGAAGCATCTGGTGGAGAACAGCTGTTTTTGGCAAACAACTGATACAAACAGCTGATGGATCCAACTGTTTTTTTTTTGGATATAGTATATATATATATATATATAAGTAGACAGTTGTTTTATCTGAACAGATGATCTGAAACAGATTTTTCAACTAACAGTTGTTTTATCTGATCAGATGTTTTGAAACAGACTTTTCAACCAACAGTGGATATGAATGAAACAGTGGTTGTTTTATCTGATCAGATGTTATAAACAGATTTTTGCAACCAAACAGCTATTTAAAAAAAAAATTGATTTGCTGAAACATTTTATTAAGATTTATTGAAAATTTGTTTGTTTAATCCATGTTTAACATACCAATTCTGGAAATCAGGTTTGTAAAGGTAGATGTGTCTAAAGCTTTTGTTAACACATCTGCCAACTGATCCTCTGTTGGAACATGGTGTAAGGAAATCAAACCTTTTTCATAGCTGTCTCTGACAAAATGATGTCTTATGTCAATATGTTTGGTAGTGGAGTGAGAGACTGGATTCTTGATGATATTTTCAGCAGCTTGGCTGTCCAACATGAGTGGAGTTCTAAGTGCAGTTATCCCAAAATCCAGTAGTTGATTTTGAAGCCACATGAGTTGGGCTGTACAGCTTGCAGCAGCTATGTATTCAGCTTCAGCTGTTGAAGTTGAAACAGCTGCCTGCTTTTTGCTTTGCCATGAAACTAAGGCATTCCCTAGAAATTGGCACCCTCCTGAAGTGGATTTTCTTGTGGTGTGACAGCCAGCAAAGTCACTATCTGAATAACCTGAAAGCTCAATGTTTCCATTAGCAGGATACCAGATACTAAGTGTGGGAGCACCTTTGAGGTATCTGAATATCCTTTTCACAGCAATAAGGTTTGACTTTCTGGGTGAAGCCTGGGATCTGGCACAGACACAGGTAGCAAACATAATGTCTGGCCTAGATGCAGTTAGGTACAATAAAGACCCAATCATACATCTATAATGTGTTTGATCAACCAGTTCATCCTTGTCATCAATAGTGAGCAGCTTGACTGTACTCATGGGTGTGCTACATGGCTTACAATCATTCATCTCAAATTTGGTTAATAAGTTCTTTACATATTTGTTTTGGTGAATGAATGTGCCATTTTGCAGTTGTTTCACTTGAAGACCAAGGAAACACTGAAGCTCACCCATGGCACTCATCTCAAACTCTGCTGTCATGAGTTTTCTGAACTCTTCACACATTTGGTTACATGTGGATCCAAAAATGATGTCATCCACGTATATTTGAACAATCATTAAGTGTTTCCCTTTCCATTTAAGAAATAAAGTTTTGTCAATTTTACCTCTTGTGAAGCCAATGCATAAGAGAAATGTGGAAAGAGTTTCATACCAGGCCCTTGGTGCTTGTTTAAGTCCATACAAAGCTTTGTTGAGCTTGTAGACATAGTCAGGATGGAATGTGTCTTCAAAACCAGGTGGCTGACATACATAGACCTCCTCCTGAATTTTGCCATAAAGGAAAGCACATTTGATGTCCATCTGATACACCTTTATGTTGTGGTTGACAGCAAAGGCTAAAAAGAGTCTGATGGCTTCTAGTCTTGCTACAGGAGCAAAAGTCTCATCATAATCTATTCCTTCTTCTTGTCTGAAGCCTTGAACCTCAAGCCTGGCTTTATTCTTGACAACAATACCCCTTTCATCAGTCTTGTTTTTGAAGACCCACTTTGTTCCTATAGGACAAACATCCTTAGGAAGTGGTACAAGCTCCCATACTTGTTGTCTTTTGAATTGAAGGAGCTCTTCCTGCATGGCTTCTACCCAACTGTTGTCTTTCAGTGCCTCTTGGTACTTGACAGGTTGTGTGAGGGATAAGAAACCTGCAAAAAGACAGATATTTGAGGATTGGCTTCTTGTTAGCACACCCTCTCTGATGTTGCCAATGATCTGGTCTGGTGGATGAGCTCTTAAGTAAATAAGATCTCCCTGATATGGAACAATGGCATTTTGAGGTGATGGACAGAGGTTTGGTGACTCTGTTGGTGTAACATCTGTTGGTACTTCTGTAGTGCCATCAGATGTTTGGAATGGTAATGGAGGAATGGGTCCAAGTGGTGTGAAACTTGACTGACTTTTGTCAACAGATGATTGATCAGTGGTTGTGAGGGGTGAGGCAGTGGTTTGAGGATAAGACTGGCCAACAGTGGTTGACACAGCTGTGGCAGAGTTTTGACAATTGTTTTGAACAGCTGTTTCCTCTGAGACAGAATAGACTTTGTAGTGACTGGGGATCATAACATCTGTTCTGTAATCTTGCTGTGGAGACTGTGGAATACCTGCATTGTTAGCTTTAACAGTGATATCTTCAAATTTGAATTTATCTAAATCAAAAAGTTCAGCAGGGTTTGCAGGGATTTTTAGGGATGAAAGTTCATTGAACTTTAAATTCAGAGTTTCTTCTATTGTCTTAGTCCTTGTGTTAAACACTTTGTAGGCCTTAGCAGTAGAAGAATATCCCAGAAAATAACCACAGTCTACTTTGGCTGCAAATTTTGAAATGGAATCTTTGAGATTTAAAATGAAACATGGGCAGCCAAAGATTTTGAAAAATGAGATTAATGGTTTGATTTTGAACAAAATTTCATAAGCAGTTTTTTGATGTCTGGGGTTGATCAAAACTCTGTTTTGAACATAGCAAGCAGTGTTTACAGCTTCTGCCCAAAAGGACAGTGGCAAACCAGAATCTGCTAGCATGGTTCTTGCAGCTTCTATAAGAGTTCTATTTTTCCTCTCAACCACCCCATTTTGTTCTGGTGTTCTTGGGATGCTGAACTGCCTCACAATCCCTTTTGACACACAGAAGTCATCCAACTCCTTATTTTTAAACTCTGTTCCATTGTCACTCCTGAAGACTTTTACTGGCAAGTCATATTGCTTTTCAACTTTGGTGACAAAGTCCTTCAATATACCTGCAGTCTCATCCTTAGAATGTAAAAAGTAAGTCCATGTAAACCTAGAAAAATCATCAACTATGACAAGATAAAATCTCTTTCTTCTTAGACTCATGATTTTAACAGGGCCAAACAAGTCCATGTGCAACAGTTGTAGACACTGACTAGTTTTGGACTCATCAATGGATTTGTAAGAGCTTTATGTTGTTTCCCTTTTAAGCAAGAAACACAATGCTCATCACATTTAAATTCTTTTGATGGTAAGCCTCTGACAAGGCTTTGTTTGGAGAGTGTGTTGATAGTATTAAGGTTGGTGTGACCCAATCTCCTATGCCACAATTCTGTCTCCTTTGCGGAGGCAGCAGAAAACAGACAGACATTTGCCATAGGATTGTCCTTTAACATATCAACAACATACACATTGCCACTTCTATGAGCAACAAGTTGTGCTTTGCTCTCAGCAATAATGGTATCAATCTTTTTCACCACTTCTGGCCCAATAATCTTACAAGTTTTCTTTGTGGAAAATGAGCCATAACCTTTGTCACTCATTTGTGAAACACTCAGAAGATTGAACTTGAGATTATCAATAAGATTGACATTTTCAAACTTGAGTTTTCCAGCCTGTACAGTCCCTGAACCCAACACCTTACCTTTAGAATCATTACCAAAGGATATATCACCCCCTCCATGAGCCAAGAAGTCCAGAAGAAGGGCTCTACATCCTGTCATGTGCCTGGAACCTCCACTATCTACATACCAAAGACTATCTAAACAAGCAGAAGCTCCCTGCACATCAGTAAATGATTAGTTTTGGTGAGTGTCCAAAGCCAAGTTGGCTTTGGATGGGTCCTCAGACCTTTCAGACTCAAGCTTTGGAAGGTGATCAGTGGTTTGGACCAATTTCTGAATTAAGGTCAACAACTGCTGCTGACCATTTGCCAGTGCTTGGATGTCAACACTTGGGGCAGCAGTTGTTTGATCACTTCCTGACAGATGATAATACCCATATGGATTTCTGTTCACTCTTGGTTTAGAGGGTCTTTTTGGCTCCTCATAAACATGTGGCAGACTGTGACATGGAGGTTGACCATAACCTCTTGGGTATTTGGTTGTGGGTGGAGCATCTGTTACTTGGACATCTCTAGAAGCAGATGTTTCAAGCCTTTTTGTAACAGATGTTTGGACAGGGGTGAAGGTCTGTTTGGGCTTTCCTTTTGAAGTACTAACCACAGGGTTTGCAAGAGTTTTAGCTTTGTATTCTTGTATTTTAACATCAAAATTTTTGAGATACAAGCACTCTTTGGTCTTGTGATTCTTTTTCCCACATATTGAGCATGTGGCTTTGGAATCACATTCACTTGTTCCTTTGTTAATGTCATATGATTTTAGAAGAAAACAGTTTTTGGTGACATGATTCTTCTTTTCACAGAAATCACAGAACAAGTTGACAGTCTTTTCTTTCTTCTTCCCCTTTTCAGCCTTCTTTTCAGCAGATGTTTGAGCATCTGCTGGAAGATTTTTCAGGGGAATGACTTTAGCCAATGGAATGACCTTTTCCTGAGGAGCTGTCTTTCCCTCAGGTGTTTTGAAATCCACAGGTTTGAAATTCTCAAGAGTATCACACTCATCAGACCAAGTAGGTTTAAATTCATACTTTTCAAGTTCAGTAAAAGATGAGGAACCTTCTGGTTTTTCAAGAACAATTTTCTTACCATTTGGTTCAGTGATTTTAATCTCTTGACCCTGCAGGTTTGTTGGTATTACCTCAACAGACTTTTGACTCTTTTTGTCAGAGTTTTCAAAAGCTGGAGCAGTGGTTTCAAAACCAAAGCCAAACTTCACATGACTTTTAGTTTGTTTGTTGAGTAACATTTCAAAACCTCTACATGATTCCACCCATTTCTCACATTCAACTTGGGTGGACTCTAGCTCACTTTTGCAACTTTGATATTTTGCAATCATAGTTTGGAGCTGGTCTTTGGTTATGGTGCTTCATGTTTTAAGCTGCTAATTTCAGACTCTTTTGCAGTTAAACTTGTTTTCAAATCTTTTGTGAGTTTTTCAAATTTAACTTCATCATCCAAAATTTTCTTTCTAAGGTTTTCATTCACCTCTTTGATGTTAGCAAATGCTATTACACATTTGTCAGAACACAACTCTTTAAGAATTTGAGGAGATACCTTAGCAGCAGCCATCAATGCACAATCACACTTGCACTCACAGTCATCAGATGCACCCTAGGGATCTGTGAGATTCACAACCTCTTCTTCAGGTTTTTCACTTGCAACAACTTCACTAACAACATCATCAGTCACAACATCAGATTCAGTTACCACCTCCTCAGATTCAATCTCATCTACCATGGCCATGAAACAAAAAATTTCTGGTTCATTTTCAGCTTTGGCAACTAGTGCAAAATTCTCATCTGTTAGCTCATCAGGTAGACTGCTCCAATCAACAAAGCCTTGTGTAAAGAAGCTCTGTTGACTGGTCTCTGCAGGAGCAGAGGATGGAGCAACAGTCGTTTGCACAGGTGTTTGAGCAACAGGTGTTTGCACATAGTGGATCTGAGGAACAGTGGTTTGGACATACTGGACAGGAACAGTGTTTGAGGACTGTGCAAAATGAGCAGTGTTTTGCACATTTGGTCCAGGGGCATTATAGGAATTCTGATAAGTGTTGGTCTGTGGTCTTTGATTTGGATAGGTTATCATAGGTGTACCATATTGAACCCTACATTCCCTAGCAAAATGACCAAACCTATGACATTTGTAACACTTGATCTTTGATTTATCCAACCCAACCTTAGATCTGCCAGTCAACCCTGGAAACCTTCTCCCAGTTTTCTTGTAAAAATTATTAGTTCTTACACTGAGAAGGGCCAATTGGTGCATAATGTCCATTTCTTCCAAATCATCAGGGTCAAAGTATTTCAGGTCATCATACTCAAAGGATATATTGTCAGATGCCTGGATATCACCACCACTTGCTGTGAAAGCATAGTTTGGTGAATAAGAATCAGAGTTAAAACCTGAGTTAAAACCTGAAGTTATGTCAATGAAATGATCATAACTCTGATCCTTTGTGTTTCCAGGCACCTCATCATGACCCAAAAGTGCTGTATTCCCAAATACATAGTCATCAGACACTTTTCCAGAGTCCTGGAGCTTCTTTTTTCTGGTTAAGCTCTCTCTCATAGGTCAAGAGCTTACCATGAAGTTGGGTCAGTGATAGGTCTTTGAATCCAATTGAGTTTCTCATCACAATAGCAATAGTGTCCCATTTGTCTGGTAATGATCTTAAAAACCTATGGTTCAAGGTTGAATGAGGGTAAGTAAGACCAACCAATTTTAGTTCACTAATTAAGCAATTAAATCTCTCAAACTGTTGAGTTAATGACTCTCCTTTGACATGACTGAATGTTTCATATTGTTGGTTAAGTATTTCACGATTGTTTTCAATAACCTCCTCAGTCCCACCAAACTGTTCTTTCAGTGCATCCCACAACTCCTTTGCACTGTTACAGTGTAACAACCCAGCATATATATCATTGGGTAGAGCCATGGCCACAATACTGAAGGCCTTAGCATCTAGCTCAATTTTCTGAAAATCCTGGTCGGGGTAGTTTTCAAGTTTCTTTGGCTCAAACACTTTGGGATCTTTAGTACTCGGCACAGTCGGAACATGTGGTCCGAAGATAACCGACTTCCAACACCCAGTGTTTTGTTGAGCTAGAACATGGCTCATCCGACGTTGCCAGATATTGTATTCAGATCTGACAAGCATCGGTGGCTTGTTGTTCGTGCCAGTGTTATGTGGATCGTGATTGATTGAAGCCATTCTCTGATTTTTCAAAAAAACAAAGTCTGTTTAAAAACGGTTGAAATGAAATTAAACTATTACTCTGTTTTCAATCTAACAGACAAACGATATCAATAATTGTTGAGCTGATTATTAAATTGATTTGTTAGATCGAATTTAATTGACCAAGCTCTGATACCAATTGTTAGGATCTGAGTTTGATTGTTTTGATTGTTTAACTAAATATGGTAATAATGAAATGAAAATAGAATGAAAGTGCAGCGGAATAATATACTGTTAATCAAAACAAGAGAGTAAATGTTTTCAGATCGAAAGCTTTCATTTATCCAAAAGATTACAATCGTACAATTACTCCCCCTCAGCCTGATCACACAGTGTTTGTCTGAGAGAATGTTTGTGTGTGTGATACAATAGAACAGTACAAGCACTGTTCTATTTATAGACAGACTCAAAGCACTGATGACCTAGGCTGACGTCACCTAAGACAGTGACCTCTAACAGAATAACAAACATAAATATCTGCCTATTACAAACTACTGTTACATTGAAAGCACTGATATTAAACAGCTGTTGTAGATAAACTCTGATGGTCTTGTATCCACTGCTGGAGCCTAAGTGCTGTTGGTTCCAGCAGTGCTTTGGTCTTTAGTACTTGTATCAGCAGTTGTTCTTCATCAGACCTTTGGTCAGCAGTTGTTCTTCATCAGTTGTTTACTCAGCAGTTCTTTGTATCAGCAGTTGTTGAGCAGTTGTTTGGATAGAACAGTTGTTAGGGTCAGCAGTCTTTTGCGAGAAGTAAGTTGTAAAGACTGTTTATTCAAGGATCAAACTGTTAGCATATTTTGGCTTTCTAATCATCTGTTCTTCTCCAGGTCAGCAGACCCAACAATATATATGGGAAGGATAATTGAAAACCCTCTTAAGTTAAAAAAAAAAAAAAAAAAAACTTAGAAAACCCATGTAAAAACCTTCTAATTTTTTTTTGAAAAAATTACACAAGGTATCATACATGTTTTTATATCTTTTGGGCCAAAAAAATTAAAAAAGCGCTGATGGGATATTTAAAAAAAATAAACACCGCAAACTTTGTAACAGCACTGTTAACATATGTTTTCTGCTTTTTAACATATGTAACAGTGCTGTTAACATATGTTTTTCTGCTTTCTAACATATGTTAACAGCGTTATTACAACATTTGCGTTGTTTTTTTTTTAAATCCCATCGGCGTTTTTTTTTATTTTTTGGCCCAAAACACTTAAATACATGTATGTTACCTAGTGTAATTTTTTCAAAAAAAAAAAGGTTTTTAGATGGTTTTTACATAGGTTTTCTAAGTTTTCTTAACTCAAGGGGGTTTTCAATCTATACTTTCCCTATATGTATGTAAAGGATCCTGTGAGAAAATTGATTTTTGACCATTGGATTAAAAGTCAAGATCAAGGGCATTGTAGACTTTTCCATCTATTTTCAATTTTGGATGATCCCATGTTTTTCTCTATTTTGATTTTGTAATTAATGTGCAGATTATCTAAATCTACCAATTTCAATAACAGTTGATTTCTTTTTTATTTATATTAAATCAATGTGTTTTATTTTTAGGTATTATATTTATATTAAATCAAAATATCAATATCAATATCATTATCTATAATAATTAATCGCCACAAAAGTTTAGCTTGCTGTTATTGTTTGTATTCGATCAATTATTTACAAAGTGTGTTATTATGCCAAGAGTGTTTTATAACATCATGGGTGTTATAATGCCAATAGTGTTTTAAAAAGTTACATGCACACTATAAGTATACTACAACTAATAAAATACACCCCAACAGTTGTGTTTGATAACAGCTGTGTTTTATTACAAGAGTGTCTTAATTTTATAACAGTTGTGTTTTATAAAATGAGTGTCTTATAATAGCTTTGTTTACATCAGTTATCATAGGTTTAACTTAAGGAGTGTTTTATATCAACTGAGTTAAAAACACATTAAAAAAATGCACAGCTATTATAACATTAAAAATCAAACTAAATATTTGATAGAACAAAAAAACACCCAAAAATTTAATAAACCTTTATATGGACGGTAAGAACAAGAATATCTAAAACTTTATAAATCGGAAAAAAAAGACACATAAACAGAATCTACCTTACGGAAAAGCTCTGATTGAGAGATGATTCGGTGATTCGGTGGTTGTTTAAGCTTTGATTGAGAGGCGTGTGCGATGACTTTGTGAAGAACTGTGACACCCGGCAAATTCTAGTTAACAACGCTGTCTAGATTAAAGTCTACCTTAGCGAGTCACGCGTATATTATACTTAACTGGGATAGTTGAGTCGTGTTACGGTTCGGGAACTGTTAGTTTAGTATAGAGGATCATGAGATGTCAGTCTAGAGGCTCATTAGATGTCAGTCCTTAACCAAGTGTACAAGGGGTGACGATTCGTAGAATCGTCAGAGCATAGGGAACATACAAGTCTCGAGTCCCGGGAATTGGTGAACGAGTGTGAATGTGTTTGTTTACATGTATTATGTGTTTATAATCATTATGTGACTTGTCGGTATGTGAAAATGTGTTAACATATGTTAAAACGGGGTTTAACGCGCAAAATACGCTGAACCAACCCCCATAGGCGATTAGGGAGGGCTAATCGCCTATAGGAGAGGCGAATGGGACATGCTATAGGCGAATAGCATGCTAATCGCCTATAGGGTAGGCGATTAGCAACCCTACTCGCCTATAGGAGCTGCGTAATCGCCTGCAACGTACCTGACGACTAAAAACGACTATAAATACCATACTTGACCTCCTGAACTTCATTATAACAACCCTAGTCGTCCCACAACTCGTCCCAACACACACACAACCTCTGGAACACGATTTTGGATCAAAATACACGATTTCAAGCCTATTACATCAATCTATCATATACCTAAGGTGTGGTTTTCATTCATGCAACCTTTAATAATGTTTTTATTGAATCCCTAATGGTCCAGACCTGTTTATAAACGTATGTGTCTTCTGAAATTCGTTAATAATCATTGTTAATTGGATTCTAGCTATTATGCATATTGTATGTGTGTTTATAATTAAAAGATAGGGTTTTTGTGATTCAAAAAGGATTGTTAGCATGATATTAAGGTAGTTACAGATTGATGATGATAGCATGTTGATAAAATCTGAGTAATTGTTCATTAGGGTTACGGTTATGCATGTTAATGTGATGTTTCATGCTATGTGTATTGTTTTTGGGACACATGGTTGCATGCAGGGTTGATAGAACGAGGTTAAACGAAGGATTTTGATTGAAATATGTTTGATATGGTTGTTTGATTGATATTTGATGTTTACACACGTTCTGGATTTGATTTGGAGTGTTAAACGCGCGAAAAACCGGAACAGCTGTGCTACAGGCGAATAGGAACCCTAATCGCCTATACTATAGGCGATTAGGAGGCTATTCGCCTGATAGGATGCCCTAATCGCCTATAGTATAGGCGAATAGGAGTCTAATTGCCTTTACTTCATGCGATTACGATCCTAAATGCTAGTTAAGCCCTGAATTGCATGCCTTACGACCTAATCACCTATAAACTCATGATTTGCATACCGCATGACCCTAATCTCCTATAGTATAGGCGATTAGCCTTCCTAAATGCCTGTTGACCCACGTAATCACTAGTTGACTTTTCCTAATCGCCTGTACTGCTGCTGTAAGTGTAATTTAGCATTCCGAGACCCGATTTGACACCTAGGAACATGCTAGGAACCCCGTAACATACCTAATAACTTGGAACATGTGCTCGGACTTATTTATGAGATACTTGAACTACGTGCTACAACTTGTTGGATTTTAACGTATGTTAAGTGTGATTGCATGATTGAATGTTTGAGAGTGCAAGTATAACACGGGGAGTCTCGAGTCACCAATGGGATGTCGAGTCTTGTATATTGGGTTAATTTAACAGTCACAGTGTTTTTCAAACGAACTTGGTTATGGTCTGGACATCTAGGGACTAACTAACCTACGGGTTATTAGTCTAATTACTTGTAACTGTCATATGTTAGGTCACCGCCTTACGGGGCTAGCATAGCTTGCTGATTTTATTCGTATTACGAAGTAACGCAACCTAAGGTGAGTTTACGGCCCCTCTTTTAACTGGTTTCACTTTTTGGGGGAGAAAACATGTGTTAAACTTATGTTTTGGTAACAACTGTCATACTATGGGTTTCTATGGTTTACTATACGATCTTGGAAGTCCCGGGGGAAACCATGAATGTGCGGGTTAGCACAACGGGGAAATGTGAATAGATCTATTGGGAATGACCAACCCCGCTCGTCGGCTTGGAGGGCCGGGCGAGTGCATATTGTCTCAAACAGGAACAGGTTTACTATTCGGGCACAACATCTGGTTTGCGAGTTAGTAATGGTTTTCCGATCGTTGTAGTAACAAAACATACGCCTAGCTAGCGTACTTGGTTTACAAATTGATATAGTATGGACAGGTTGAACTTGATACTTTGATTACAAAACCTGTGAACTCACCAGCATTTTTGTGCTGACGTAACTCTTACATGTTTTCTCAGGTCGCTAAGGTAGCACTACGGAACTAGGTCGCACGCGTCTGCACGACGTCTAGTTAGGGTTGCATGGTTTTCGAACATTGAATATTTTGGTTTACTTTTGGATTATGTTTTGAGAATAAGCTTCCGCTGAATTTGGGGATTTTAAACTATGTTTTTGAAATTGCATATGTTCATTTAGATTTGTTTATTGTGATCATTGACTTGGATCCTGGTTTGTCATGCGCCTCGCGGTAAAACTCCGCAAGTGGATTTTGAGGGTGTGACAAGAACCTTATGAATGCGAGTTTTTCTTTGTGAAGAACCTTATGAATGAGGGTTTTTGGAAACATGAGGAAAATAAAACAAGTTATATCAAGAGAGAGAAAGTGGGTGCATATATCTAGGAAAGATGAACGGTTTCTAAATTTAAAAGGTTGACAATTACGTTAATACCCTCAAATAAAACATTTATATGACCTTTTTATCCCCAGCTATTAGTAAACTTACATAATAATTAATTAAATCTACATTTTTAATCTAAGCCATTGATTTCAAGATCTAATGCTTTAAACACTTCATACCCTTCCTACAAAAATCAATTTTCCTACAGGAACCCTACCATATAAGTATATATATATATATATGTGTGTGTGTGTGTGTGTGTTATAGAAGTTGGCTACAAAGTTCAAAATTCCTATAAATTGTAAAAAGTGATGCATGCATTTATTAGATTTATGATCTCTTAGGGTTCTAAGGGTGTGTGTAGTGGCCTCGTTGTGGGGCGTTTTAAGCCTCCATAGCGCCGGGAACACCGCCCCCTCCGGCGCTATGGGGCATTTTGGGGGTGAGTTGGTTGTGAGGATAACGGCGCTATGGATTGAATTTGGGAGGTTGTTGATGTTGATGACCGTTGTCAAACGGTCAAAAACATTTAATTATTTTTTTATTTTTATTTTTTAAACAAAATCTCTCTATATATATACACATACAACACAAACAACTCACACATACAACACAAATATATACACTTTTCCAACCAAACAAAACCAAATACAAACCAAAAACCAAACCTATGGCAGTGTGGACGAATCAAGAGCAACTCGAGTTGGTGCGGGCGTGGATGAACGCTAAGGAGATCCCGCCAGCCAATAGGAGTCTTTTTGGCGCAATGTGTTGGTCGAGTTCAACCAAATCACCGGAACGAACCACCGTACCGTTGATCAGATCACCAGTAAGTGGTCTGCTATACGAAATAACATTAACAGATGGTATGGAGTCTATGAAGCGACGATGCAGGCGCACCCTAGGGTTAGCGAACAGATGGCAATTCAGTTGACACACGAAGCCTATCGTCAACAATACGACAGCGACTTCTCCGTCACCAATCTTTTGTCGTGGTCTCTGATGCGTTTTCACTATGTTTAATTTTTAATGTTTAGGCTTTATTTTCTTATCCTGGGAGGTTGTAATGTTTAATGTTATGTTTTATGTTTAGTGTTGTATTTGTAATGTTTAAGGTTTTAGTTTTTAAAGTTTTATTTTAAATTTAAACCATTACATTAACACATAATACATAAACACATAAAATTACAATCCTAAATTACTTATTACAAACAGAGTTCCTAATCCTAAACTACTTATTAAAACGTTACATAAACACATAATATAATCCTAAACCTCCCACTCTTCATAAACACATTACATAATTGGTCTTTACACATTACATAATGCATCACACCTGATTTCAAAAGGTAAAGACCAATTAGGTGATTGCAAAATTGGGGCCTCAGCCAATTTCTTTTTCAACACATTTTAAATTGGGCCTCAACCAATTTCTTTTTCATAAACACATTACAATCCTAAATTACTTATTACAAACAGAGTTCCCAGTCTTCGGATGCAGTTCTCTGGTCTTATAGAACTTAGGATAATGTGGCTAAAACATGTTCCATTCCCTTGACTTTCTCTTCTCAAAATACCAGATGTGTTTTGAATGGTAAAAAGTTGATTTTGGGAGTGTTTGGTTCGGTCAACTTCGGTCAACACCGAGCAAGGAGTGAGTCTTTCAGAACCTAGCGTAACCTACGCCAATTTTGGCGTAGGCTACGCTAACTGCATAGGCAAATCCCCTTAATTTAGCGTATTTGTGAGACTGATGGCGTAGGGAAATTGCTTTGGCGTATCCTACGCCAAAAATGGCATAGGCTACGCTAAAATTGAAGTTTTTTTACCTATAAGACTAAAATTACCTATAAAACTAATAATTTACCTTAAAAACTAAAAATATGTACAATTTACAACTAAGCTCCCCACCCCCCAAAAAATTTTTGTATTGTCCCAAATACTCGCAATTAGAATACGTACCTGGGATGAGAACTAACACGTGCACCTTTAGTTGATTTCGTAGGTTGGTAAGTCTTCCAAGAAGCTTACCAACTCTATAATCTTACCATGCTCCGTGAGATGTTCTATATAAGGCTTCAGACGATGCCCATTCACGGTTTGCCTCGACCCATCTTTCGGGTCCTCAATCTCCACCTCGCCAAGCTTTTCAACCTGCGTGATTATGTATGGGCTATTCCACTTGCTTTTGAGTTTCCCAGGGAAGAGCTTCCATTTGGAATTGGAGAGCCAAACTTTTTGACCCAATTCGAACTCCTTCTTACGAATTTTTGCATCATGAGCCCTTTTCATTTGGTCCTTGTATTTTGACGCGATCTCGTAAGCCTCGCCCCGTAGCTCTTCCAACCCACACAACTTGAGTTTTCTTTCTCGACCTGCATCATCATAACTCAAGTTAACCTTTTTAATAGCCCAAAATGCCCGTGGAACTAATTCAACCGGGAGATGACAATCTCTACCAAACACTAGTCGATAAGGAGTTGTTCCAATAGGTGTTTTGTAGGCCGTGCGGTAGCCCATAAAGCATCATCTAGCTTTGTTGACCAGTCCTTTCGGTCCGCACAAACCGTCTTTTGCAAAATTTCTTTAATTTGCCTATTGGAAACCTCGACTTGTCCACTAGTTTGTGGATGATATGGGGTGGCAATCCTATGGTCAACACCATACCGTTTAAGAAATTTTAAAAATTTTCGGTTTTTGAAATGGGATCCCCCATCACTTATGTTTGTGATGGGTATCCCAAACCTTGAAAAAATATGTGTTTGAATAAAATTGCAAACAATGATATGGTCATTGGTTTTGGTTGCAATAGCTTCGACCCACTTAGAAACATAATCTACTACCACCAAAATGTAAAAATTACCAAAGGAATTGGAAAATTGTCCCATGAAATCAATTCCCCATACATCAAAAACATCAACAACCATAATGGGTTGCATTGGCATTTCGTCACGTTTTGAGATGCTTCCTAATTGTTGGCAATGTAGGCAATTTTTCGCATACTCAAACGAATCTCTAAAGATCGTTGGCCAATACAACCCACTCGACAAAACCTTGTGACCCGTCTTTTTGCCACTAAAATGCCCTCCACGTGCATAAGAATACACGTGCTTCAACACACTCATGATCTCCTCATCCGGAATGCAACTTTGAATGATTTGATCCGCTCCTACTCTAAACAGGTCTGGATCATCCCAAATATAATGTTTCACTTGGCACAAAAAGTGGAGCCTCTTTTTCCATATTACCTAGTGCTTCGGCATTGTACCTGTTACCAAAAAATTAACAATATGAGCAAACCAAGGTAATGTCGAAACAGCTAATAAATGCTCATCCGGGAATGACTCATTAATTTCATTCATTGAGTCTTCCTCCTCAACCATCAATCTAGACAAATGGTCCGCAACCACATTCTCCGTTCCCTTCTTATCACGGATCTCCAAATCGAACTCTTGTAATAAGAGTATCCACCTTATCAACCGGGGCTTAGCATACATCTTATCCATTAAGTACCTAACAGCACTATGATCAGTATAGATAATAACTTTGCTACCCCACACATAAGACCTAAATTTGTCTAAAGCATATACCACCTCAAGTAGTTCTTTTTCGGTAGTAGTGTAACTCAATTGTGGTTCCGAAAGAGTCTTACTTGCATAGTATATAGAAATGGGTTTCCTATCTACCCGTTGACCTAACACGGCCCCAACTGCGTACCCACTTGCATCACACATGATTTCAAAAGGTAAAGACCAATTAGGTGATTGCAAAATTGGGGCCTCAACCAATTTCTTTTTCAACTTATCAAAAGCATCAACACATTTTTCATTAAACTCAAATGGAGCATCTTTAATAATAGTGCACATAAGGGTTTTGTAATATCACTAAAACCTTTAATGAATCTCCTATAAAACCTCGCATGCCCCAAAAATGATCGTATCCCTCTGACATTTGTGGGATGAGGCAAAGTTGATATAACTTGAATTTTAGCATGATCAACCTCAATCCCACGACTTGACACAACATGACCCAATACTATCCCTTCTTGGACCATAAAGTGGCTTTTCTCCCAACTCAAGACCAAGTTTGTTTCCACAAATCTTTGCAAAACTTTTTCCAATTGATTTAGGCAAGACTCAAATGATGACCCAAAAAATAGAAAAGTCATCCATGAAGATTTCCAATGACTCCCCTACCATATCTGAAAAGATACTCATCATACACCTTTGAAAGGTGGCGGGGGCATTACAAAGACCAAATGGCATTAGCCTGAATGCGAATGTGCCACATGGGCAAGTAAATGTGGTCTTTTGTTGATCTTCAGGATGAATAGCAATTTGATTGTACCCATAATACCTATCTAGAAAACAATAAAATTTTTGTCCGGCTAATTTTTCTACAATTTGGTCAATAAAAGGTAAAGGGAAATGGTCTTTGGAAGTTGTAGCATTTAACTTCCTATAATCAATACAAATGCGCCACCCGGTTACCGGTCGGGTAGCTACCTCCTTACATGAGTCGTTTTTCACGACTTGAATACCTTCCTTCTTTGGAACGGTTTGAGTTGGACTAACCCATTGGCTATCTGAAATGGGGTAAACGATACCCGCATCTAACCACTTCAGCACTTCTTTCTTCACAACCTCCCGCATGTTAGGATTTAATCTCCTTTGAGCATCTCTTACGCGAACCACTTTCTCATCTGTGATAATTTTGTGCATAACAACTGATGGACTAATGCCCTTCAAATCCGCCACAGTACACCCAATAGCAGCTCTATGGGTCACCAATACTGTCATCAATTTTTCCTCATGCTCCTTGGTTAAGTTTTGAAGCAATGATCACCGGTAGCGTGTTGCCTTCACCAACATAAGCATATTTCAAATGCTTAGGGGCTCTGACGTCTAGCCTTTATCGTCTGGCTGCAGCGGCCGATGACTCTGGACCTCTGGCGCAGCTTCTGCTGAAGACTCTGCCCCTCCTCTCATCTCTAGGTCTCTCTCCCCATATGTTGCCTCAAAAGCTGCTATCTCATCCCACAAATCCTTTTGGTTATCAACCAGCTTCAGTGTTTCTTTGTCGATAAACTCAGTGTGCTTCATCGTGTCAATACCCAGGGGGCGCACCTTCTCATAAGTTGTCAGTCCAGATATCACCTCAGGGTGAGGACCCCTAATGATGTGGCGAGGTGAGTAATATACGGGCCCCCGAAAATGAGACTGGCTGGTTTAGTGCCATAATTGCGAGCAAAGAACTCAGCCACAACATGAGAAAGATTACAATGTCACCCCTTGAGGATGCAAAAAAGATGAAACGCCTCTCTTTCATTCACTCCCCCTGTATTGTCTTTTCTGGCCCCTAAAGTGCTGGCAATGATGATGTGAATCTAGCGATGAAGTGGGTCAGGAAAGGTGGATCTCTTATGCTTCCTGGGGTCCCACTCAACCTCCGAAATGGTGGGCCAAAAGTCCGTTGGCCCCATCCCATCGGGCCATCAGAAAAGACTATCAGTAAAAACAGGCTCAGTCGTCTCCCTCTGTCTGTATAATCCCATGCGTACCCCGAACTCAGCTAAGGTCATCCTGTACGAATTCCATGCCATCCTAAACCCGATACACCTGGTAGAAATCCTGTCAACACCGGCAGCAAGAGGGGTGTACACAAATGAAGCTAGGAACTCAAGAGTGAGTTCCCTGTACACCGTCTCCCTGATCCTAAAGAACCGTGCCACTAATGAGAAAGCAGGTGTGTAAACCTAGGCTCGAGCCCAACTTCCTCAAGAGCATCGTAGTCCACTGGCAAATGAGGCCCCAATGATCTCCTCTTAATTATTCTCAGCCGGTTGCGAGCAAAACTCTCTATCCCGTTCCTGTTGAAGTATGTCCACAGGTGTACCACATCAGGAATATCCTCATCTGGCTGAATACTATATGTCTCAGGTGAGGGTAGTGGGGGTGACTCTCCAGAATGATGCGACTGAGGTGAATGGTGGGAATCTGATGAGACTGATGGTGATCTCAAAGCTGGCCTTTTCATTCTTGGCATAACCTGCAAAATCATCAGAATCGGTTCAGCCTTAAAACTTAAAAAATTCCGCAGAAAATAAACAGTTTGGGTCCAGTGGCTGCACGCCCGTGTTCTGGGAAGCAGCATGGCCGTGCGGCTCACTCTGCAGTCCGGATTTCTACTGTCCAACTGTTTAAATTGGTTTTTCTCCTAAAATACCCTAAAACTGATTTTAAACTGCAAAAATAACTTAAATTTAAAACTTAAAAAGTTCTTATGGGTTTCAAGGTCAAGCACGCCCCTGCACCTATGGTGCACGGCCGTGCGTAATCTGATGGGTCAGATCGGCTACGCGGGAAATTTCTAACGGTTTTCTAGTTAAGCACGGCGTCGACACACTGCTGTGCACGGTCGTGCTTGTAACTGAAGCGACGTTTTTCAAACCCGTCAGTTTTCCCGAAAAAAATTTCGCAAGGTTTCTCAAAAATCTCCACAACATTTCAATCCTAGTGTTCACCTAATCGTTTTCCTACAATATCATGCTCAGATTTGGGCCACAAACACTAGAAATCTAAGATTTTTAACAAGAACCTAAACTATTCAAAACCTCAAGGAAAACGGACAGATCTGGACATAAAACACATAAAAGATGCTAGGGGTCGAGTATACATACCTTATATTGAAGAATGGGGCCTGGAATGAAGGAAAATGGTGGAAAATGAAGGTTTTGGATGGGTGGCGACGGATATAGCGAGAGGTAAGAAATGAAGTGGGGTTTTGAAAAGTCAAAACGTGACTTTAAAGGGCCCAACCTGATCTACGCGTGCAACCACGGGCATGCCACCTAGGGTGGCACGGGCGTGCACCTCTGCTCAACTCCCTTTTTCGTGTTTTTTCCATTTTAAAACTGTTTTTAAGGGTCTGGTTTTAAAATTTTTAGTCGGGTTTCCCCAAAATAATTTTTTGAAAACCACATTTTAATTACAAAAACAGTTTAACTTTTAATTTTTGAAAAACTTCACCCGGTCTCATTTTCCACTTTTTCTGGCACTTACCTGGCGATCTTCAAGGAATGGCAAACCGACCTCTAACGAAAATAAAGAAGAAATAAAAACCCTCCAAAATAAAAATTGATGATCTTTGCTATTTCGGCATTCTCCATGGGAGTTCTCCGAGGTAGCTAATCTTGAAGGAAACCTGCAAAGAAAACTAGAAACAACTGCAATCATCGAAAATAAAGCAGAAATAAAATGAAAAAGAAAAATAAAGAAGACCGAACACAAAAAGAAAAATAAAGTGAAAATAAAAATGAAAAAGAAAAATAAACCGATCAATCAAGTGACTAGGGTCTTTCTTTGGAAACCATTGTGTTCCCCGGCAACGACGCCAAAAACTTTGATGCGTTTGGTTTTAGCATTAAAAAGATGTTATTTTCTCCGGTGCCAAAGACTTTGATTTAACAATCTCAAAACAGTGGTTTGCGGGAAAAGACTGATTTTACTAAACCCTAATTAACAAAGTTTTAAATTTATAAAGTAAACATTATTTACTTCGGAAACTAAAACCAACACATAGGCAGAGAACCTGACGTGCATAGTATAGTCTCGGTGGTAACTATTGAGTATCGTATTTCAAGGTTCACACTTTCCCCTACTCAACCTTTCATCAATCAATTGATCGGGTTTTAAAAAGAAAATAAAGTGGAGAGGTTCTTTAATAAAAAGAGTTTTTAAAAAGGGTTTGGTTTTATAAAAGATAAGGTGAGACAAAATAGTAGATAGATATGCACATCTCGGGCCCTTCGCCTAAGTAGTTAAGTTTACTATTATAATTAATAATTTAAGTTAATTAATTGTGTGGAAGACGAGAGTGATCTTGAAGTGCCGACCCCTTGATAGAGAAGCGAATGCGACTACGAAGTAGAATGCTAAACCTCTCCAGCGTGCGTCCACCTGGGGTACTTCGCCAGGGCCTCGCGTATAGCGGGCTCCTCGAACCGCGGTCAAGTCTTCGGGTCTTCTAAATTATCATCTTCTTAAATTGGAGGATTCACTCCCAATCAGGGACACCGTACACCTCACCTTAGTTCTCGCGTTCCGTACCAAATAGTCTCTTTATCCTGGCAACCACGTATCCCTATTGGTTAACGGTCAAAGCCGAAAGATCTCTCTTACGTTGTCACAGGAAGGCGGTATCTCCATTGGTTAACGGCGTTGCACTAACGAGAACTAGATAAAGAACCTTTATTTTATTTATCTTAGTAACACTTTACAGGCCTGTTAAATATAAAGTTGGTTTTTATGATAATTTAATTACCCAACCATAACCTCCCGAGCTGAGTGAAGTCCTTAACAAAGGCGGCCCATAACCCTATAGGCGTATGATACAAAATATCACTCGTGCGCCCATAGGTGAACCATCCTTAGCCAAGAAAATCACTCAACTATCTGATATGAACCAGAAATGTGTCACTCAGATCTGGTCCACTTTAGATGCCATTGCCTAGAATCCGGTTTGGATATTAGAAGCCCGAAGGATCTGTCTCACCACCGGTTTCCTCGCCTTGGATCTAGCTCGGGACTAACAGAAGCTGATTATACCATCAATTAATTAAGTTATGGTTGTTATTAAGTTAATCATCATTCAAACCTGTCACAAAGATAAACAAATAAAGATTAAAAGAAGATAACACAACAAATAACTAAATATAAACTACTATTAATAATAATAAAAGTATACGAATCGAAGCGGGTTCGCAAATACAAGGAAGATACAACCATAAGAATGATCAACACAAGGATCATGGCTGCTCATAGATAAGCTCTCCATCTTCCAAGTGATATGTATTCTCTCATGATCCTCACGACCCTCGATGTTTATTGCATACTACTCTACGATCCTCTTCTTGGCCAAGCTAATCAAGGTAGGTCGAATCCTAACCATTGAGGGATGTTAGGAGGACCAGAAGGCCTCCCGAGGGACCCCAAGATCTATGGAAGAAGCTTGGTAGTCGGCCCAAGAGAGCACAAGTAGGGATGAACAAATAGTGGGGTTGGCTTGCTATTTATAGACCTCCATGGGCAGCACGGCCATGCCAACATGTGTCAAGGGCGTGCTCGCTGTCTCACGTACGTTCTGTTGCTGCATGGCAGACTATGTCTGTACCTTTGGTCCCCTACACGGTCGTGCCATGGTAGTGGGCACGGGCGTGCACACTCTGTTGCCTCTGATTTCTTGCTCTCTAAATTTGCTGCGTTGTTCTCTCGCATGCGGGACCTTCGTGCAGGTGTGCGTGGGCGTGCTTGGTTACTCCGGGCTGATTTTAGTGTTGTTTTAGTCGCGGGATTGCCTTCAAAACATACAGTGAACCGGCTATTAGTCTCGTATCTTCGGAAATCTCCTGTTTTGTCTGTTTTTGCCCGGAAATCCTTCATTTCCGTTTTGGAGTTCCATTTTCCTGTAAAATACAAATAGGAACGATTTAAGTATCAAATATTAACAATGTTACCCAAATTGTACCCTATTATGAGACTATTTATGCCCGTTTATATGATAACTTTTTGAGTTATCATTGATAATGGTGTGGAGTAGATCATTGGAGATCGTACTGTAAATCCATTGCAAAACAATGGCATCAATACGATCCCAATCATCCAAGGGTTTTGTGGAGGATTCGGCTGAGGGAGGGTCAGTTGGAGGAGGTCGGCGTTTGAGGTGGTTGTCGACCATAAAGACTTTGCAATTAATCTTGAACAGGGTAGCCCATGAGGAGTATTGGGAGGACTCGATTTCTAAGGAGATGGGTACAAAATTCTTTATGTTTGAGACAGTGGTGGTCGGATGAAGTTTTGATTCAACGGTAATAGCGGGTATGATAGTAGAAGAAGCGGCTGGGTCGGTTGACATGGTGAGAGGGGATGGTTGATAGTGAAAGAAGGCAGCAAAGGAAAGGCCAGTCGAAGACGACGACAGCGGCAGACAGAAAAGATAGGGGATCGAAGGAGAGGAGGTTTAGGGTAGGGATGAGCTCGAAACGGCATCGGTACCAACCGATACCGATCCCGAAAATACCGATCCTGAAAACTTCCAAAACCCAATACCGATACCGATACCGAAAACATACGGTATCGGTACGGTACGGAATCGGGACGGGACGGGATCGGAATTCGGCGCTATGTGCTCATCCCTAGTTTAGGGTGGGAGTCTGGTCAATGATACCATGAAAGAATTCAAACTCCTTGATCTTTTTTATTGATTGTAATCATATAAATAATACAAATTATCTCCTAACTGTGGTAAGGGATAAATACAAATTAATACAAATTAAATCATTCCAAATATACATTATCTATTAGGAAGCGGTGACGGGTTGAGTCCGTCTTTACTGATGAGCTCGTTCTCTATCTAGCGAAGAAGAGGGCATAACGTTGTGGCTGGAGGTCACGAGTGAAGATGGAAGATCTCTACTATTATATGTGATTGTGAATTAAGAGCAGCCACCTCCTATAATTTGAGGGGAAAAAACGACAAAGTTTCACCTCATTTTGAGCAAAATTACACGAATGAATGTTGAAATTATGTGACATGTGGACTTATGATGTTAGCATTATGTTTTCTTTTTTTTTATTTTTAATAGAAATAAAAAAGATAAATAAAAAATAACTAGCCAACATCATAACAGTTTTTTTTAGTCTATTGTTGACTATATTTCAACTGTCTCAAGTTATTTGACGCTTTAGGGTCAACCAACATTCCATTTTTTTCCTCTTCAAAATGGCAACAGGAATAATAGGGCATTTCGGTCTAAGTTTTTAGTGTTCGTATGCAACCATTTGGATGGAAAAAACACGAAACCGGTACAAACGGTAAGTAAATAAATAAATGCGGAATTAATCTTCGTTTGACCAAAATTTTTCGCGACCTGTATGAGCCTGTAATGATGCAAACAAATAGGGTATACTAAAAATGATAAGGAGACACAAAATTTTAGCATGGAAATCTCTCAAGAAATGAGAGTAAAAACCACAGGAGGACTACTAGAGCCGCTTTAAATCCACCATTTGTCATCCCTAATTGTGCTCTCTGGGCCGACTACAAATAGGAGCGATTTAAGTATCAAATATTAACAATGTTACACAAATTGTACCCTATTATGAGACTGTTTATGCCCGTTTTATATGATAACTTTTTGAGTTATCATTGATAATGGTGTGGAGTAGATCATTGGAGATCGTACTGTAAATCCATTGCAAAACAATGGCATCAATACGATCCTAATCATTCAAGGGTTTTGTGGAGGTTTCGGCTGAGGGAGGGTCAGTTGAGGAGGTCGGGGTTTGAGGTGGTTGTCGACCATAATGGCTTTGCAATGAATCTTGAACAGGGTAGCCCATGAGGAGTATTGGGAGGACTCGATTTCTAAGGAGATGGTACAAAATTCTTTATGTTTGAGACAGTGGTGGTCGGATGAAGTTTTGATTCAACAGCAATAGCGGGTATGATAGTGGAAGAAGCGGCTGGGTCGGTTGACATGGTGAGAGGGGATGGTTGATAGTGAAAGAAGGCAGCAAAGGAAAGGCCAGTCGAAGAAGACGACGACGGCAGACAGAAAAGATAGGGGATCGAAGGAGAGAGGTTTAGGGTAGGGATGAGCTCTAAACGGTATCGGTACCAACCGATACCGATCCCAAAAACTTCCAAAACCGAATACCGATCCCGATACTAATACCGAAAACATACGGTATGGTACGGGATCGGGATCGGGACGGAACGGATCAGAATTCGGCGCTATGTGCTCATCCCTAGTTTAGGTGGGAATTTGTTCAATGATACCATGAAAGAATTTAAACTCCTTGATCTTTTTTATTGATTGTAATCATATAAATAATACAAATTATCTCCTAACTATGGTAAGAGATAAATACAAATTAATACAAATTAAATCATTCCAAATATACATTATCTATTAGGAAGTGGTGACGTGTTGAGTCCGTCTTTGCTGATGAGCTCGTTCTCTATCTAGCGAAGAAGAGGCATAACGTTGTGGCTGGAGGTCACGAGTGAAGATGGAAGATCTCTACTATTATATGTGAATTAAGAGCAGCCACCTCTTATAATTTGAGGAAAAAAGAATAAGAAAAGACAAATTTGATCTCATTTTAAGCAAAATTACACGAATGAAGGTTGAAATTCTGTGACATGTAGACTTATGATGTTAGCATTATGTTTTCTTTTATTTTTTTAATAGAGAGATAAAAAAGAAAAATAAAAAATAACAAGGTCAACATCATAACAGTTTTTTTTAGTCTATTGTTGACTATATTTCAACTGTCTCAAGTTATTTGACGCTTCAGGGTCGACCAACATTCCATTTTTTTCCTCATCAGAATGGTAACAGGAATAATAGGGCATTTCGGTCTAAGTTTTTAGTGTTCGTATGCAACCATTTGATGGAAAAAACGCGAAACCGCTACAAACGGTAAATAAATAAATGCGGAATTAGTCTTCGTTTGATCAAAAATTTTCCCGACCTGTATGAGCCTGTGATGATGCAAACAAATAAGGTATACTAAAAATGATAAGGAGACAAAATTTTAGCATGGAAAATCTCTCAAGAAATGAGAGTAAAAACCACAGGAGGACTACTAGAGCCGCTTTAAATCCACTAGAGCAATACAACAAGTCTTATCTAGGTAAGCCTAGAGGTAAACAATAATCATCATACATTTGAAACAAACAACTTCAAATATATGGAATAACACAAACACAGATAAACGAGTAAGTGGTATCACAAAAAAAAATTATCAACCTTTGGGACGTCTCTTATCTTTAAATAAACCCATGAACAACTGATATCGTTTTTTGTTTCTAACGTGAGGCTATATGGGCCACTAAAAGCCCACCTTGGTTCTTTCTTCCTTGCGTAAACAATAAGCCCACATAAAGGAAATCACCATAACATTTGTTTTCATTCTTTTTCTTTGTGTACTTCTTGACGATAATGCATCAACACAAAGAAACAAAAATATCATTTTCTTTTCTTTTCGTATTTTATCAAACCCAGAATAAAATAATAGTAACCATTTATTGGTGAGCTTTCTCATGGGCAAAAGTAACCCACATTATTAAGGCGTGGAAAGTTATTTTGTGGATCACCTTCTTTCTCATTCACATGGCACTTATCGGCTTATCGACTCTAATCTCTAACAAGTTCCATTAATGGCTTGGGAAGTTAAAACAAATTCTCACTTCTCTTCATCTCATATTTGATTAGTGCTGACACTTTGAATTAGGCTAGGGTTTTGATATTCACAGTTGATCAGGATTTATGCTTTGGCCATGTGTTAACGCCCCACGCCAAATCATATGGGGTGTTAAACCCCACGTCGTCTCGCCGTTGAATGGCTTCAACTAAGCCCCCTCATCCCATTAGCGTGCGTTAAAGAATTTTGTGGGCCCATTAACTCTTCAGCCAATCAATTTTTTTTCTTTTTAGTATTTTCTTTAATTTAAGTTTTAGTTATTCCAGTGTACCTTAGTTATTAGTAGGTGTAGTTATTTTCACTGCCTACGTGACGTTGATGTGCCTGCTTTAACATTCATCTATATACGATTATTTATACCCATCTATACACACATTACACATATAGGGCGGATGGTTCGAAAACCTAAAGAGTTCTAATTATCAATATATGTTGATAGCCTTTCAATCCGTTGAACATTTTCAACTGTTTCCTGTTGAGCTAAACTTAACATTTTACCATTTGATCTGTGGGATATAATACATTACACAAATCAATCTATTTTTAAAGTATCTTGGTCAATTTGTTTATTTACCTTGTGGTCATTTTTCATAGATTTTTAGTATTCCTTTCATACAAATGTCTAATGTTATTTATTGACCGGACAAATTGCGTGCCTATCGGGTAGGCACTACAATTATAGGCGCTACATGGCGTGTGTTCTTTTCTGCTTCTTGTGATGGGCTATTGGTTCATGTTCTTACTAACGCTTTCAATCGCCGCCTATAATTTCATGTTGTAAGTTTCACTTTTGCTTACCTACCGAAGTTTATCTAGGTGACCTTAAAAAAACTGAAATGTACGTTGTGCCTCATTTTATAAAAAAAGAATTTTGTTTTATTTTTATTACTGCAGTAATATAATGTTTGTAATTATATTTTCACATAATAATCATCTATACAAAATATAAAATTCTGGACCGAAAGTGTTTCAAGTCAATCTCACCCATTTCCAGAATAACACGTTTTGGCTACTCAACCCACCCAGTTTGCCCACTGTCGCATTTTACAGTTTGTGACCGCTGCTTTAGATATTTCATTTTAGTTGTCTTTTTCTCTTATGGTGTTTCAGATACATAAGTAGACGACATCTTATAGATGTAACTGAGGTCTTTAGATATGTCGATGCTGAGAGAAGGTATCGGATTGCCAAGCTAGCAGTGTAACTATTTCTCTTTATCCTAGTTGTAATCAGGTTACTTGTTTCCTTTCATTGCTTAGACCTTGTTACTTCAGAACAGGGATACTTGTTGACTTATGTGGTCAAACAATCTATTTTTACGATTAAAATAGTTGAATAACTTTTTAGATTTTTGAGAAAAAAAAAAACAAGAGAGAGTGTTGAATCATCCAGGTATACTACTAATGACACTTTTTTTTAGGGAAAATGGCCAAAATAGCCCGTTGACCGAGTGATTTGCAAGAATAACCCTTTCCCCCCTCTTTAGAGAGACGGACACGGCTCCCAACGAGCCTGAACCGTCTCCGAGTGGCCAACCAACACGTGGCGTCTCTCATCCCGAGGCTGTACCGTCTCTCTCCAGACGGTCAGAATTCAACCGTCTCTCTCCCAGACGGTTCAAACCGTCTCCCCAGACGGTTCACATTTCCCCATGCCGGCTGGCCTTCGGTTCAACCGTCTCTCAAGACGGTCACATTTCCCCATGAGTCCGGTGAGTCCCGATGATTAGTCCGACGCTTCGGTTGTCCAGCTCAGCTCTATAAATACCGTTCTCAGTCACAAACTCCGTCCCATTCCCGTCAGACTGTCACCCCACCACCGTCCACCACCACAGTCTAATTCATCCAAATGGCACCGCAACGATGGACCGAAGAACAGAAATTGCACTGATTGCAGCATGGCGCCATGTCGAAGAAAGCACCCACCAAACCAACAAATGGTTCGTATATTGCACGAGTACAATCGGCTGTTGGAGGGTCAGACCGAACAACCGAGTCCTTAGCCGGAAGTTGACCGATTTGACCACGAAGTGTCAAATCTTCAACGGGTACCACAACCGGACACTTCAGGAGGTACCCTCTGACATGCCCGAAGACGTGTCAATTAGACACTCAAAAAGACAGTATAAAAACAGGAGCGCAAAGAATTTAAACATTTGTCTGCCTGGAAAATGACGAGGGATCGTCTTAATTTGTAGTTTATAAAACCTTTGTAGTAATCGAAGTAATTTTATTAGTGCAATGAATGTTTAATTTTTTTTTTTTATTTAAAGTAAATATTTCATTAAACAAACTATACTATTACAACAACAATAAACAAACTATACTATTACAACAAACTTCCTAAATTTACTTGCTAAGAACTAAGAACTTTGTTTGAAGTAATCGAAGTGTTGTAATACTAAACGTCTAACCAACTATTGAAGACTACATCCTAATGTTAGATGTTTCCTCCATAGCGGTGGTAGTAGCATGGTCTACATAGACGTAGGGTTGATAGGATATTCCAAGGTTTACTTGCTTTGAACCATTGTTTCGAATGGTGTATGTGGTCTACATAGACAAGTCCGAGACGTTTCCTCGTTTTATGTAACAATAGTTCTCAGTGTGCACACGTCGACCACCGAGACATAAATTTGGGAGGCGAACGAACTTGCCAATAATGTAGACCACCACATCATCGATCCATTCTACACGGGTTAACCCACGCGCAGATGGAACAACAATCCAAGTAGCCGTACGCAGATGAAACAACAATCCAAGTAATCGGACAATATTTCGTAAGCCGGTAGGCTTCGGTTGGGAAAGCAAAAAACGTCATTGGTTTGGAAGATGAAAGGTTTGAGGAGGGCAGTGGGTGCAAATTTTGTTAAGTGAATTGGGGTATTTATATACACTCGTGAGACGGTTCAGACGGTAGCCCAAAACGGCTTGAGACGACTTGGGGGTTCTGACCCGTCTGGAGAGACGGTTGAACCGAAGGCCAGCCGGCATGGGGAAATGTGAACCGTCTGGGAGAGAGACGGTTGAATTCTGACCCGTCTGGAGAGAGACGGTACAGCCTCGGATGAGAGACGCCACGTGTTTGTTGGCCATTGGATCTAAAACCAAACGCTCTCGGAGACGGTTCAGGCTCGTTGGGAGCCGTGTCCCGTCTCTCCAAAGAGGGGGAGAGGGTTATTCATGCAAATCACACGGTCAACGGGCTATTTTGGCCATTTTCCCCTTTTTTTATGTTCAAAATATATATTAAATCAAACATTTTTCTCAAACTAAAATTCACTTGTTTGACTTCAAAAGGTCAAATATCCTGATAAAACTTCACAATTTTTGTTTGAAAATAGGGCTGGCAATTCAGACACAAACCTACACAATTTTAATAGGTTTCGTGTTTGGTCTTAACAGGTTTCGTGTCTATAACAGGTCAACACGTTAAGACCTGTTTATTTTCGTGTCGTGTTCATGTTTACATGTTTCGTTTTCGTGTCTTAAGATGTCTTATCGTGTTTCTTATCATATCTTGTCGTGTCTTCTCGTGTTAACCTGTTTTACTAGGTGTTCCTTATTGTGTCTTATCGTGTTAACCTGCTATACACAGGTTCGTGTTCGTGTTTGAAAAAAATGACACGATTAAATTTTGTGTCGTGTTCGTGTTTATAGGTTTCGTGTTCGTGTCTTAACAGGTTCGTGTAATTTGTTATGCCAGCCTATTTGAAAATAGCAGGGTCGGCCCTGAGCATGGGTTGGGTAGTCGCCGGCTCAGGGCCCGACCCTCAAATGGGCCCGAACTATTTAAATATATATATATATATATATATATAAATATATATATATATATATATTAAATTCTATATTTAGGATATATACTTGTATTTTTATACATTAATGTCTTGTTAATGGAGTTGGAAAAATCATGTTAATTTAATGTAGAGGTCTCAAGTTCAATCATTGGCTCTAGCACCATATTCATTTTTTTTTTTAAATTTATTCCTCTTTACAAAATTTTGGGCCCAAACTTTTTTTAGTGTTTTCGGAGAGGCCCTGGAAAATAGGTATGTAGTTGCTGGAAAACTCTCCAACATTCTAGAACCATTTCATCCCGCTAACTAAGATATTGACATCCTTTCTCATGTTCATGAGTTCTAGATATTGTTACGTTATATATTCTCCCATGTGCATGCTAAACTTGATTAATATAGAAGATTTGTACTTTTGTAGCTTTGATCAATATCGACCTCACTTGACTGAATATGTTGTTAGCACGTGCAAACTCCTGATATGACAAGAAAATGTTGGGGAATAACAGTAATAAACGAATAATAACGGATAACAGAAATCTCTGAAGGCACGTGATCGCTTTCAGATTGAATCAATTCGACGGTTCTATCGAATATTCAACCGATACAATCAGAGATTGAGAATTTTCTGTATGTTGTGATTGAGATTAAAGAACCCGAGAGTTTTGATCAAGATGAAGAGGATTTCGACCCCAGCCAGGGGCGCTGCCCCCGGACCCCCGTTCCTTAGGGCTTCGCCCCTAAGTTCATAATAAATTCAAATAGGCGTGCACTCCGCACCACCATACCTATATGATGTATTATTATGAATATATTGATCAAAAAGTCAATCCAATTACACTACAATATCCAACAGAAAATAAACAGGTTTTGGGTTGATAAATTTAACATGATGATGTACCTGTCACCTTGTATAAATTAGAATTTAAAATTTACAAAATACGTAATTCAGGTTCAACCTACCAACTCGTTTATGACCCGTTTCTCCCGTTTACAACTTGCTTTCAACCGTATCAAGCTTCTCTACTGTTTTATATTCTTATATTCATGTAGGACACAAAACGGCGGTCTACTTGCAACTTGTTTATCATTTAACACTCGAATATCCCCAGTGCTTCTCGGGATAGACAAATCTAATAAGAAGTGAAATTGTATGTACCGTAACAGGAATAAGTCGTTTTTTCAGGAATTTTTATTATAAGGATCAACACTCAATAACTTATAAAACCTACTTCTAAATCTATGTGTGCATCTTGCTCGAGTGAAGTTTCTATACAACTTTATTACTTTTTCAAGACATTCTAAAGCTGTGATGTGAACCTGGGAAAAAAACAAACAAATTGGTATAAAATGATATGTTATGATAATGATTGATTTAAGAGCGTACATGATGAGGTGATTAGCCATGTTTAAGATAGTGTTGTCTTTTACTATATTTTTTTTATATGTAATACAATACAAAAAAAAGAGAAAATTGCTCGAATGGTCCCTGTGGTTTGCATTTTTTTCACCTATAGTCCTTAAGTTTTTAAAATTACAGCCATAGTCCTGAAACAGTGAAATTTTTGAACTCGGATAGTCCCTGGAGCTAACTGATGTTAAATAATCCAGTTAAGTGGGTGTGAAATTACAAAACTACCCTTACTTTAATAAAAAATAATATAACACTAGTGGGTCTCACACTTCATCTTCCCCACTTCATCTTCTTCACCTCATCACCTCCACAAACCACCACCACCCATCACCACCCTCCACCACCACCGACCCCCACCCATCACCACAGCCACATCCATCACCGCCTTCCCTATCACAACAGATCAAAACCCTCTTCTGATCAGGAACCACTAGTTCTGCTGCCATATGACAAAACCAGTGATGAAAAGGAAAACAAGAACGTTATCAGAACTCACCGAACGGGTCGGGCTCTTACCCGAGTTCTGATGTATCACCATCATATGTAACACCAATCGTCACCACCGTTCCTTTTGCCTCTGTTGACACGACCAACCCTAGACTAGCGTCGCCATCCCTTCGATAATCAACATCTTCATCAGTCTCTCCCTCTCCTTTAATACCTCTCTCTGGATCTCAGATCCGTATCTCTCTCTGTCGTCTCTCTCTCTCTCTTTGATCTCTACCATTCTCTCTCTCTCTCTCTCTCTCCTCTCTCTCTCTCTCTCTCTCTCGAATCCTTAAGGTATTGTGGGTGTAGGTGTGTTGTTGGTGGGTGGTGCCGCTGTGGGTTTCACCGGAGCTCCGCCACTGTAGCGGCGGTGGATCCCCAGCTCCTCCTGCTCTCTCTCGCTCAGCTCTCCATAATTCTAAGTGTGTGTGTTTTGTGCAAGAGATAAAATAGAAAGTGGTTGGTGGTATGGGGTTAGTTTTTTGTGGATGTAAAGTGATGAGGTGTAAGAAGGTGGAGATGGGTGGGTGGTGGAGGGTGGAGATGGGTGGTGGTGGTTTGTGGAGGTGATGAGGTGAAGAAGATGAACTGGGGAAGATGAAGTGTGGGACCCACTAGTGTTATATTATTTTTTTATTAAAGTAAGGGTAGTTTTGTAATTTCACACCCACTTAACTGTATTATTTAACCTCAGTTAGCTCTAGGGACTATCCGAGTTCAAAATTTCAATGTTTCATGACTATGGCTGTAATTTTGAAAATTTGAGGACTATAGGTGAAAAAAGTGTAAACCACATGGACCATTCAAGCAATTTTCTTAAAAAAAATGTAGTAATTATGTCCCAGTGTCCCACCCTAATTTAAAACCCCCAAAGATCACACTCGTCTTTCCAACATCGTAAGCAACCATCTTAATTAAATAATTAAAAAGCAGAACAAAAATATAAAAAAAATGGTAAACTCATGTGACTAGAAAAAATTAAGTAAATTAATGGAGTTTGGACCACGAAACGAGTGACGTGAGAGAAGATAAGATAAAATGGATACTCCGTGAATCGGATGCTTTCTCGATCAAACTCCTGTTCGGTAACAAAACGGCGCCGTGACGTCTGCCACCTTATCTTTTTAAACTGGCTGTCCCTGAGTTCTTCAATTCTATACTTTTTCTCTCCATCACACTTATATTAATAATATTATTATATTTAGGATAACCGTTGCGGCACGCAAGCGAACAACCACGAGCCAGCCAACGAGTCACGTGACTCCACTCGCCAACACAACAGCTACCACTCGTGACTCCACTCACCAACACAACAGCTACCACTCGTGAAGGCACACGTGAGCGAGCAGACGTGACCGCAGTTGCGTCCGCCAACGGCATTGTGACCGTTTGAAATTTAAAAAAAAAAATCAAATTTCTTTTATATATAACACTTAATCTTCCATTTTAAACCATTTTTCATCTTCGTTTTCAACATTCCACCTTCACTTTTGTAACACCCCAACCGATGGCGTAATCATCGAGGTGTCACGTAGTGACGATTGTTCAAAAGCACATGGTACTAAAATGTAAATAGATTGTTGAATAATTTAAATTGTCTTACATGGATGAAATAGGAAAAATACAAAAGTCTGAACAAAACATGAAATTTGAAATAAATTATTAAAAGCAAGCACTAAAATCCAATGCTATGGAACTAAGATCAAATTGCACCTGAAACATGTACAAAATAAGTTTTGTCAACATATGAAATGTTGGTGAGCATTCCTAGTTTTAATACATCTATGTAAACTATGTATCAAGTTGGAAAATGTTATACAATTCAAGTGCAAAGCTACAGCGCATTTATGTAAACTATGTATCATACAAATGAGCGAAATCAATCCTGTGACTGTATAAATGTACTAAAATGAACGGCGGTGCACTTATCCAATAAATAGATAATAACTTAACAATGACCATGGATTCTCCGATGAAAAGGGGGAGAATCACCTAGGTGGGTTGTCAATACAATAGTGCTATCCAATGTTAAGGTCAGCTTGTACATGGTTAATGATTTCACTAAGTACAAATGTATTCTACATGTAATGTCTAAGCATAAAACATGTATGTAAGCAAATGCACAATGTACTAGAATTGTATTGTAAAAATGTGAACTTGTATTTGTTTAAGTGTACAATCAGATTCAAAACTTCAACTTCTTATTCTTCAACTCAATCAAAACGATGGTGCAGTGGACGAAAAAAGAACGTGTGTTATCATCGCGTACAACAGCGTGCACAACAATGACGCTTCGACTAGTCGGGGTAATCGAAGTCGGGCTCTACAATGGCTGAAGTTTTAGCCGAATTTGGTCAGCTTGTCGGGGGAACACAACATAGTTGTAATTTAATCTCCCACAAGTATAACGACCTCAAATCGAAGTGTCAAAAAATCAAACGATTTTATATAAAGAGTAAAAGACGAACTCCCCAACGAAAAAAAGATATGGTCATAGCATTCGCTCACGTCAAGTATGTTTCGGAGATCGAGCACGATTTTATGCATGTTTCGATGTGGCAAATGTTACGCCCAGCATTACGCTAGCTTTTATATTTTCTAGTTATATAATATCTATGTAATGTTTTTTTTTTTTTATTTAGTGTAATGTTTTTTTATTGTGATGTTTTTTTTTTAATTTATTGTAATGTTTTTATTTTTATCTTATGTTTTTTTATTTTATTTAATATAATGTTTTTTTATTTTATTTAATATTATGTTTTTATTATATTGAGTTAATTGCCAAAGTGGCCCCTGAGGTTTGGCCCAAATTGCTTGTTTGGTCACAAAATTAATTTTTTTTGTCAAAATCACCCCCTACAGATCGAAAATTGCCAAAATGGTCCATATTTAACTGAGTTTTTAACTGAGTATTGAAAGTCAGTTAAGTCTCAGGGGCAATTTCGTCCTTTATGTCTTCAAGGGCCAAAATGGCAATTAATGGAAAGTTATAAAAAAATAAAATTCAAAAACGTTTTTTTTTTCGAACACATTTTTTTCGAACTCGTTTTTTTTCGAACACGTTTTTTTTCGAATACGTTTTTTCGGACACGTTTTTTTTTCGAACACGTTTTTTTTTGAACTCGTGTTTTTTTTTTCGAACACGTTTTTTTTTTCGAACACGTGGTTTTTTCGAAAAAAACATTTGGACAAGTAATTGCTGGATGTTGGGTTATTTGAAGACTTTGTGGAAAACATTTGGACAAGTAATTGCTGGATGTTGGTTGATGACTTTATAAATTATATGAACTAGATTATGGCCGTAGGCTGCGCGTTGAGGCGACGACGCTTTAAACAGTGTCATGTTATGTGATGCGTTAATTATACGAAAACACGTGTTTTGATGCATCTGATTTAAAGCATTGCGGTTACCGAAGAAATGGAATCGAACTAGGGTTGGTCCGTTTAGTGATGGGTCCACCTAACACTACACCACCCGTACCTTTGCATCAAAACTTAGCGGCATCAAAATGTACAATAACTCGAATTTATGCCGTAAAATGAAAACGTATTATATTTGACCTGACTTGTTTCCAAACACTGTTTAAATTAAAACGTAGACAAACAGAAAACAATTTTATTTGACCAGACTCGTTTATGAAAAAGAATTTATATCGAAACATGAATTTATACTGACACATAAATTAAAATGTTAAAATGTAGACCAACTAAAAACGTACATAAAAATAAGCATTAAAACACATTATATTTGGCCCCATTCGCTTCTGAAGAAATTTACGTAGAAACATGAACTTAAATCGACACATAGATAAAAATAACTAAGTGAGAATATATTTTTTTTTCTTTGAAGCTAAAGAATATAAGTACGGGGTGTAAGTTTGAAAAGTTAAAACTGAAGGGGTGAAAATAACATTTATTTAAAGTTTTAAAAAAAATGAAGAAATGTAAATGTAAACTTTAAAAGTATAAGAGCTATTGTTGTCATTTCTAGAAGTTTAATTTTTTTTGTCTTTTTTGTGGGTGGCATGTGCCACCGACCATGCATATTACGTTATACTGTCACAACCCGGCCACAGGGGGCCTGGACAAAATTACAGTTTGGTACGACATTCACGCGAATGCAAGCAACAGCGGAAATGATATAATAATAACTATCTTTATTAACATAATTTATACAATTTATTTACATAATATAATTCCTTTAACTACATCTAGTCCCTGATCGTATTTGCGCGGCTGGTTCTATGGTTACTCGATCGTCTTCTGATTCGTCCACTGGTTGTGACTCCGAGTTGCAATCGTACATTCTCCGTATCTCCAATGCTGGTACCTGAACACATGCTTAAAATGGTTTTTGGGTCAACAATAATGTTGATGAGTTCGTGTGTTTAGTTACATAGGCGCCCAAAATAGTTTATCAAAACAGTTCCAGTTATTCCAAACAAGTTTAACAGTTTTCAACACGTTTATCTGGTTATGGTGTTACAGTCCTACAAGCTGGCCACTCAACCCTTGGCACCTAGCCCATGCCTAACCATGTCTAGATGTATCAGCATAAACTATACCCGTTATCGTCATAGTTCTCAACCTATGTCTTGCCTCATAGGTTCCCCAATGGCAAAATATATGCCGCAACGACCCGTCGCTCTCAGTGGGGGGTTTCCGGGTCTAGGCCGGACCACTGTGCGTGGGGGATTCCCCAAGTAGTACTACCCATATATTAAGTCGGCTCTATCCTAGAGTTAATGAGTGTCTGGTTCAGTATGCATAACAAGCAAGCAGGTAATCACGCTCTGTAAAACTAACCCATAATATACAAAACAACTGGAAGCATGTATTCACCCTAAAACAGTTTAAAAGTAAAAAAGAGGGAGTTTACGAAACTCACATGTTTGCATAGCTCAATATATATGAAAACCGGTGCTTGGTATCGAATACCGACATCCTCCTGGTTGGGCCCTATGTCGACACACATTATTATTAGAGTTCAGTTTTATTCGTCATGGTTGCGCGTGAGGACGAGCACGAGCGTATGGTTTGTTAATACCGTTCAATGTTCTTTTGTTGTTCCGGACTTTGGTGTAAGACCCTAACCCGTAATCACGTGATTAACGTCTAATCTTACGGGTTCTGACCTTACTTAAACCACTCCCGATTAAAACTTTGATATTTATTATAAACTCAAACCATTAAGATCAAATACATGTTTGATTCCCACAAATTTTTACATTTTAGTAGTTAAAACATACTCTAACATTTAACGTTTTAACGGGAGTTCCTTGAATTCTAGTGCGGAAGCTTGATGAGTGTTCGGGCGTGTTCGGCACCTATCGCGGCTTGATCCTTGCTCCGGGACTTCCATCACATGTTTACCTAGCACCATTACACAAGGAATGGTTAGTGGGTTGTCAATGATACATTTAAACTAGTACGATAGTCGTTACACGTCGAAACGGAACGAACCAGGCCAAACGGCCCTTTATCAGGAGAACAAACTGCTGCAACTTTTGCGCAGCAGCTGTTCGGATCGCTTTTACCCCTTCTAAAACCCAAAATCCGACTTTGACTTTCAAAGAAGAATTGTTCTACGCTCCGAGAGCTTTTCAGGCATATAAAGAACGCCTCCTAACGATTTTTCTACGATTTTATATGCAATTTTAAAGATCGTGTCGTCATGCTGTTCTCTGCGCGCGGCCGCGCGGTCTCTATGAGCGGCCGCGCGAAGCTTCTGATGTAATTTTGGTGGTTTTTAAGCATGGGAATCATGTCGCAACCGCATTTGATGATTCCCGAAGCCTAAGTATTGACTTGCCGACTAAATAAACCTTTGTTTGACGGAAATCATTGCCCGGTTTATGTCGCCATGATCCGGTTCTTAGTTTTGAATGTTTATGGCGACTTTTACACAAATCGACCCATTTAGACATTGAACTTAAGCAAAACACCATTCGACCACGCGCAATGCGTATAGTTTATGTTGTCAAGTCATTAGACACTTGATCAACTAAAGTGTTTGTCCGATTTGTTCATTATGACTTTGTTATTAGATTTATCCTTTAGTAAATGTTTATAAATTCCCAAAATGCCCCTCCTAGTCAAATCTTTCGATTTAGCCATTCATGGCGACTCTTCTTGATTCAAACCCATTGTTTTGGACTCAATGACTTGTTTAAAAACTTCTAAGTCCATACGGACTTAGATTTTCAACATTTCTCAAGATTGTTCTAATGTGGTCAATTCTAAGCGCCTTAGCGCGCATTAGACATAGTTATGGAAATAACTTACTTGATTTGCACCCACACTTCATGTGGGTACTTTATCACCTATGTTACTTCGCCCGAAGGCGTTTATTTGACTACGGACTTACCGGTGGCCTTGACCCATATCCATACCTTGTGTTTATCCTCCATGATTCTTAACATCAAGAATGCACGCGCAATTGCATCTACCTGTATGCTTTCTAAATAGACAACGTTAATTTCTCGGAGCTCAAATGGCAATAACTTGCCATTTGACCCATTTAACTTTATGAATCTTAATGCTTGGAATACAAGCATCAAGTGTTGGATTCACATGGTGAGGACATCACCATTTGACCCGTTTAGACTCCTAGTTCATAATGCTATGTTACCCAAGTTTTTTATCTATGGTTCAAGTGAAACAAACTTGACCCATTTAACATCATGCTTAACGACTCCATTCAATTGATTTAATTTAGATTAAAACATCATTCTCACATATCTCGATTAGTTGACCCATTTGATGGATTTCTCCATTTGGTCATAACTCATTATCTCGATAAAGGTCAAAAACCACATTTTGCATTGAGCGCACATAAGGCGACCCACTTAATAGATTCTACCCCTTGGGGTTTATCTTTATCTCACACTCAAGATTTAAAACTAATGTTTATAACAACTAAGCTATGTTATAGTACATTGGTGTAAGTAAAACTTACCTCATATCCATTCTTGCTTCCAAGCGCATTGAGCTTGCATCCGTTTGACCCGTTTGCATCCCTAGTTCTTGTACCTAACTTAGGGACATGTCAAACCTTGTTTTGTTAGAATACATAATATGGATTTCTTTTATAATCCACGACATCATGTATTCGTTTTAACTCTAGTCCAACATCACATTTCAAGTATTCATGTTCATACATGTATTACACATTTATTTGCTCATTCAAGCATTTTATCGAACACCTCATATGCACCATTTTTATCATGTTAATTCTAGGTGTTCAAGACTTTCTAGATTCCTCCATGGCTTAGCTAACCATTGACACATAATCATTTCAACAATTAGCACACATACATGATACTAATCACATAGAAATTGCAAGATTATTCCACATACTAGTGTAATTCATGTTTAAGGTAAAGACCCACTACATACACATAACACAAGATCATAATTTCACATGAATCAACAATATATTATGATTCACCACGTTTTATAGCTTCCTTGGTGCCTACTAACACATAGGAACTCATAGAAACCAAGAAATTCACGTTTTTACCAAAACCCTAAAATTTCACCATGATCATAAACGAATTATAACATCAAATTACACCAAATTAAAGGTACCTTGGTATATGTAGGACCTTAGATGACCCATATTTGGCTTCATGCCTTTAAATTCTCCACAAATGCCCTTGATTTGAACATGCTTATGGATGTAGAGTTTTGGGAAGAATCCTCTTTTTGTTCTCTGTATTCGACACACACACACACACACACTTGTGTGTGTGTCTTCACACTAATATTATTATTTAACCATTTGTTTGGCTAATGACAACTATAGTCCCTCAAGTTTTCCCATTTTCATTTTCGTATAAAAAAAACTAACTCATAAGCTAGTTTCAAACAACTTTTTTTTTATAAACATAATATTATTAACTAGGTTATTTCCATATTAGAATATAACCCATATTATATTCTCTATGTCTTGTGTTAATATTTTGCTAATCACGCCTAATGGCGTAGTTAGGCGAACGAATGGTTTTGGGGTGTTACAAGTCTACCCCCCTTAAAGAGGTTTCGTCCTCGAAACCTTTCTTGTGTTGTTGCTTTGGTCACACCAAAGGACCTTAGTGTCTCTAATCAATCTTGAGCACCGCTCAATCCCTTGACACTCTATAGTCTAACGAGTAGTACTATATACTTATTGTTTGTATCCCTTTACCCGGCTTTCTAACTTTTATTATATAGAAGCCTTAGCTTTCATAACATGACTTGAGTCACTCTATTATTTCGGTTAACTAGGGGCAATATCTACATACTTACCCCCTACCCGACATTTAAGCTACTTATGTTCTCCATAGGTCTTTCTTAGATCCGTAGACTATCCCCGTCTACCATTATCCCGAATGATGTAATGGTTTAAGGGGCCATTCTATCATGCACCTTAGGGCATCTACTGTAATACTCGATTGTAGCATGCGTATGCATACATGTCTATGCGTCTATTTCTATCAAGTAATTTGTCTTGGTTTCCAAGACTAACCCGACTTTTTAACATAGCCGTTTTCTAGCTTCTTGGATTCACCCCCGAATCCAATCCTCGTTTCTTTTTGGTTTGCTATAATATTATAAACAAACCTTGCTTTACACTAACATTTTCCTTTCTTTGGCTAATCCTTACTTTAAGAATTTGCCATTTATTTGGTTTACCCAAGTTCCCGTTTTGCTAACTCGATTGGTGGTCATTGCCCCAACCGACCCGTTTAAAGACTTTTGAGTTTTAGACTTCAAATCGTTTATATATATATAGAACGCTTAGTTTCTAAAAGTCCTTTTGATGATTACCGATCTCACTATAAATTGAGGTCGGTTTTCTTTTCATAAAACACGGTGTAGATTGGTCATTACTACGTATTGTATCGACTAATTTCCTGTTATCACGGTTTGCATCAGATTGTAATAACTATACAATCCAACCGTTATTATGTTTTGTATTAAATCGTACCAACAATACAATCTAATGTTGTTGCAGTTTACACTTTCTCATCTTTAACCCGAGGGTTGAATGATTTACTGATTTATCATGGCCCAAGCCCGCTGTTTTAGGTCATTAATCCCAAGATACATGACTTACCCGAATGTGATTATGACTCAACCCTTGATTAAGGTTCAAGTCCCTCTTTACGAATTTAACCTTCTATAAAAGTCCGAGTTTAATTATGACTTAACCTTGATTAAGGCCCAAGTCTGTTTTCAAGCTAAATCTGTTTATGACTCGACCTTGATTAAGGTTCAAGTTTATTTCCGAACTGAATCTATTTATGACTAGACCTTGATTAAGGTTCAAGTCAATCTTTGTATCAACCCAGGATAACTCGAATCGTATATTGCCCGTTTTGCTAGCCCAGCGTATAAGCTGGTGCCTCGCTCAAGGTCTTGCATGGTTCGCATCCCTGCCGTGTTAGACAGTGGACTACGTTCAAACGCTCCAGTTTGTTGTCCTCTTTGCTAGCCCAGCGTATTCTAGCTGGTGCCTCGCTCAAGGTCTTGCATGGATCGCATCCCTGCCGTGTTAGACAGTGGACTACGTCCAGAATCCCCCGGCACCTCACACTTACTAAGCCTTTGTCACATAGGTTGTATATGTATTAATCATAAGAAACCCATGGTATCATATGTTTAACACTTACCTGGCCAGGGTAAGTAATTCGCATATGATACACACAGACTTATTATAATTAAGGCATCACACCCCATGCAAGCAAATTTTCAGCTCATGCTTGTGCCCCCTATTTTATTTGGTAAAACCTTTTTATTGATATTTATTGGATATTTGGTTTTACCTTTACTCATTTTAAACCAACGATGTGTTTTCGTTTCATAAAACTTTATGTGATCCTGTTCATTGATGTGACCACTACACGACTCTGGTATTCCTTACGTTTTAAACATTAAACAAGATGATTTCCCCATTCCTGGTTTTCGTGTTTAGATTTGCCTTTGTGCATTGGTTCTTCACGATTGTGAATAATGCACAATTCCAACTTACTTTCACTTGGAAATTTGTACTCTGAATGTGAATTCATGTTCAGTTTTCCCAAGTCTTATGTTGTTGTATGCAACTATCATTCATCGAGTGAAAGTTGCACACTAATAAGCATGACATGGTTTCGAGCGTGTACCTGATTGATACTTGCTCCTGTGTTCCCTTTCGTTACCGATCCATTAGCTTGAGTAGTTACTTGACTTGGTCCTTAGCGAGCAAGCTATCGGCCATGCTCCCGAACCCTCCACCACTTCGTTGGGTGAATCATTCGATCTCATCTTGATCGAATTAGGATGTTCTCATGCCTGTCACATTTACAATTCCAATTGATTAGTAACACGACATATCGGTATTAGTATGCATCATTACAATAATATTTATTCTTGTTACGCAAGAATTTCGTTGCCCGAATAAATCCTTGGCTAGGTCCCATACCACCTAACCTTTTCTTTACCAAACTTTTGAGATAGCGTGCATCTACACGATATCACCATTGCTTACTTATAACAATCTCCGATCAAACCCGGATTGTTATTACTGATATTACTTACCGGATTCCTCGATCAAGCCCCGAACCGAACACCCTTCAACACTTTGAGCGCACAGTTTGAGTCCAAGTATCCTTCCCGACACTCGGATCCCTCAAACCAATGGCTCTGATACCACTTGTAAGACCCTAACCCGTAATCACGTGATTAACGTCTAATCTTACGGGTTCTGACCTTACTTAAACCACTCCCGATTAAAACTTTGATATTTATTATAAACTCAAACCATTAAGATCAAATACATGTTTGATTCCCACAAATTTTTACATTTTAGTAGTTAAAACATACTCTAACATTTAACGTTTTAACGGGAGTTCCTTGAATTCTAGTGCGGAAGCTTGATGAGTGTTCGGGCGTGTTCGGCACCTATCGCGGCTTGATCCTTGCTCCGGGACTTCCATCACATGTTTACCTAGCACCATTACACAAGGAATGGTTAGTGGGTTGTTAATGATACATTTAAACTAGTACGATAGTCGTTACACGTCGAAACGGAACGAACCAGGCCAAACGGCCCTTTATCAGGAGAACAAACTGCTGCAACTTTTGCGCAGCAGCTGTTCGGATCGCTTTTACCCCTTCTAAAACCCAAAATCCGACTTTGACTTTCAAAGAAGAATTGTTCTACGCTCCGAGAGCTTTTCAGGCATATAAAGAACGCCTCCTAACGATTTTTCTACGATTTTATATGCAATTTTAAAGATCGTGTCGTCATGCTGTTCTCTGCGCGCGGCCGCGCGGTCTCTATGAGCGGCCGCGCGAAGCTTCTGATGTAATTTTGGTGGTTTTTAAGCATGGGAATCATGTCGCAACCGCATTTGATGATTCCCGAAGCCTATGTATTGACTTGCCGACTAAATAAACCTTTGTTTGACGGAAATCATTGCCCGGTTTATGTCGCCATGATCCGGTTCTTAGTTTTGAATGTTTATGGCGACTTTTACACAAATCGACCCATTTAGACATTGAACTTAAGCAAAACACCATTCGACCACGCGCAATGCGTATAGTTTATGTTGTCAAGTCATTAGACACTTGATCAACTAAAGTGTTTGTCCGATTTGTTCATTATGACTTTGTTATTAGATTTATCCTTTAGTAAATCTTTATAAATTCCCAAAATGCCCCTCTTAGCCAAATCTTTCGATTTAGCCATTCATGGCGACTCTTCTTGATTCAAACCCATTGTTTTGGACTCAATGACTTGTTTAAAAACTTCTAAGTCCATACGGACTTAGATTTTCAACATTTCTCAAGATTGTTCTAATGTGGTCAATTCTAAGCGCCTTAGCGCGCATTAGACATAGTTATGGAAATAACTTACTTGATTTGCACCCACACTTCATGTGGGTACTTTATCACCTATGTTACTTCGCCCGAAGGCGTTTATTTGACTACGGACTTACCGGGTGGCCTTGACCCATATCCATACCTTGTGTTTATCCTCCATGATTCTTAACATCAAGAATGCACGCGCAATTGCATCTACCTGTATGCTTTCTAAATAGACAACGTTAATTTCTCGGAGCTCAAATGGCAATAACTTGCCATTTGACCCATTTAACTTTATGAATCTTAATGCTTGGAATACAAGCATCAAGTGTTGGATTCACATGGTGAGGACATCACCATTTGACCCGTTTAGACTCCTAGTTCATAATGCTATGTTACCCAAGTTTTTTATCTATGGTTCAAGTGAAACAAACTTGACCCATTTAACATCATGCTTAACGACTCCATTCAATTGATTTAATTTAGATTAAAACATCATTCTCACATATCTCGATTAGTTGACCCATTTGATGGATTTCTCCATTTGGTCATAACTCATTATCTCGATAAAGGTCAAAAACCACATTTTGCATTGAGCGCACATAAGGCGACCCACTTAATAGATTCTACCCCTTGGGGTTTATCTTTATCTCACACTCAAGATTTAAAACTAATGTTTATAACAACTAAGCTATGTTATAGTACATTGGTGTAAGTAAAACTTACCTCATATCCATTCTTGCTTCCAAGCACATTGAGCTTGCATCCGTTTGACCCGTTTGCATCCCTAGTTCTTGTACCTAACTTAGGGACATGTCAAACCTTGTTTTGTTAGAATACATAATATGGATTTCTTTTATAATCCACGACATCATGTATTCGTTTTAACTCTAGTCCAACATCACATTTCAAGTATTCATGTTCATACATGTATTACACATTTATTTGCTCATTCAAGCATTTTATCGAACACCTCATATGCACCATTTTTATCATGTTAATTCTAGGTGTTCAAGACTTTCTAGATTCCTCCATGGCTTAGCTAACCATTGACACATAATCATTTCAACAATTAGCACACATACATGATACTAATCACATAGAAATTGCAAGATTATTCCACATACTAGTGTAATTCATGTTTAAGGTAAAGACCCACTACATACACATAACACAAGATCATAATTTCACATGAATCAACAATATATTATGATTCACCACGTTTTATAGCTTCCTTGGTGCCTACTAACACATAGGAACTCATAGAAACCAAGAAATTCACGTTTTTACCAAAACCCTAAAATTTCACCATGATCATAAACGAATTATAACATCAAATTACACCAAATTAAAGGTACCTTGGTATATGTAGGACCTTAGATGACCCATATTTGGCTTCATGCCTTTAAATTCTCCACAAATGCCCTTGATTTGAACATGCTTATGGATGTAGAGTTTTGGGGAAGAATCCTCTTTTTTGTTCTCTGTATTCGACACACACACACACACACTTGTGTGTGTGTCTTCACACTAATATTATTATTTAACCATTTGTTTGGCTAATGACAACTATAGTCCCTCAAGTTTTCCCATTTTCATTTTCGTATAAAAAAAACTAACTCATAAGCTAGTTTCAAACAACTTTTTTTTTATAAACATAATATTATTAACTAGGTTATTTCCATATTAGAATATAACCCATATTATATTCTCTAAGTCTTGTGTTAATATTTTGCTAATCACGCCTAATGGCGTAGTTAGGCGAACGAATGGTTTTGGGGTGTTACATTTGGTATGTAGTCATTAATATAATTTGTCCATTATATGCTCATAACTCTATATTGTTCATATTATTCATATTTCCACTCGTCGTATTCATCTAATGTCCATGTCCGAGTCTTAACCATCGAGTATATTATCTAAGCATCACATGTTCGAGCTTAAGTCCAAGTCTTAATTGTTAAGTGTTCAAGTCAATGTCCAAGTGTCTGAGGTATTAGTAACAATGTTTATAAGGTTCTAAGTATTTATTTTTAAGAGCCAATGTAGTTGTCAAATATCTAGTTCGTAACTAATATCCAAGTTCGTGTATTTAATATCCAAAGTCTCGAGTTATCTATGGTTCGTACAACTAGTCCGCAAGTTATCAAGTGTCCATATCTTGAGTATCACATGATTAGTTCTAGTCGAGTCCGCGTTTAGTCTCAATGTCCAATTGATCAATCCATATGCTTAAGTTATATGGTCCTCTTATAACTAATCCGCAAAGTTAACTAATGTTCCTACTACTAGTCCGAAGATCCAAGTTGTCAAATACCGAGTTTATAACTAACGTATATTCCTATCGAACTAATGTTCCATTCATTCCAATGTTCAAGTCCATGTATCCAATCCAAATGCTTGGGCTACAATATCCTCATATGACTTGTCCTCAAGTTATCCAATGCTCATACAACTAATCCGAGGGTTCAATTTATCAAGGTTATGTTAACACTTACATATATACATATTCGCCATTAACTTTGGTTCGTCATATTGCTCGTCAAGTCCCTCACGCTATGTAATAATATCTATACATATATATATATATATAGATAATTAGATGTGTAAATGGTTTGGGTCTCAGTTATACCTCTCGTTTGGACTCGATGTATATTGACTCTCGTTGACTGGTTTGACCAGTCAACCTTCTTGACTGCCCAGTTGACTCGGTCAACCTCTGTTGACCGAGGGTTGACTTTTGTTGACCATCTTCTTCTCTACTCATTGAGTACAAACACATCCTTCGGACCAAAACACCCAAACCATTACCACCTCGCCACCACCACCGCTACCTGACTACTTATGACTATCAACCGGACCTCATCTTTGACCCGAACCCCTGACCCAAAAGTAATCCAGTTAACAACATCCACCTCCAACTTCCACCTCCAACTTCTGGGAACAACCGCCACCACCACCTGTGCCCACTGAGACCACCACAGAACCATCACCACCGCCGTTGCCTGTGACCATCCACAGCCACCACTTAATCAACCATAGTCCACCCTTTTCTTATCCCCGCCACTGTTAGTCGCCACAACAATCACCACCACCATCTCAATAACCATACCCAATCACCACTATAATCTTTAGAAAAAGGGGGGTTTTATCTCTGAGACAAGATCTGACCCGATTGGAGTCCATGTCACCGTCGTCATCTTCCTTCTTCGAGTTCTCTCTCTTCCTCTCGTCTCTCTCTCTCTAGATCTCCTCCTCTGATCTTCTATATGCGTGTGTGTATATATGTGATAGGAGAGTGAGGTGGTAGATGGCTTGTGGGGCTCGGCCGCCGGAGCACCGCCGAGGGCGGTGGAGACCTTTGGTCTCCTTTCTCTCTCTAGCTCTCTCTCTCTCTAATTTGTAATATGTGTGTGTTTATGAGATGAAGATAGGGGTGTTCAGAAAAACCGCAAACCAAATAAAAACCGAAAACTGAACCGTAACCGTAACCGAAAAAACCAATCCGAATAACGAATTTGGTGTTTGGTTTGGTTTTTGGTTCTACATTTTTTTATTTGATTTATTTGGATAACCGAATAAACCGGTAAAATAATTAATTATTAAGTAAAAATAATAATATTTAATAACTCATATATAATATATAAGCCCAAAATATTAAACCCAACCCAAAATAAATAAATCCCACCAATTTATAGAGGTAATAATCTTAGTATAGACTAGTAAACTAGGGTTCATTTTACTATTTCTAATTTTTATGATGTTTCTGTTTGCGTGGTTTGATTTTTTGGTTTATATTTATTGCAAACTTTCTTTTTGGATTTTGGAACATATAGGTATATAAGTTAGAGAAAAAAAAACTTTGTTTCAATTTGGTTTGTTTGGTTGAATATGGTTTGTTTGGTTTTAAACCGAAACCGAACCGAATTCAATTTGGTTGAATTTGGTTTGGTTTTCATATTCCTAATTTGGTTTGGTTTGGTTTTTGGTTTTAGGTGCAAAATTTTGAAAACCGAATAAACCGAATCGAATAAACCAAATAAACCGTAAACCGAACCGATGAACACCCCTAGATGAAGAATACACACAGATGTATGTGTTGTTTTTATAAATGAAATAAGGGTGGGTGCCACCAAGAGGGGAGGACAAGTGTCCTCTCCTTTGGTGACTCACCCGGTTTCGGTCGGATGGGTTTTGGGTTCGTTAACGCTTTTAAACTCGGTCTCGTAACGCATATTATAATAATATCATTATATTATTTGGTTCAGTTTTTAGTTTCGCACACAACCGACTCACTCGTTATTTGTGTTGGTTATTTATTATAAAATAGTAATAAAACGCGAATAAAATTTAGGGGTTGGTACTGGGTTGTTACATATACTGTCGAATGAAAACGTTTATATTTGAGCCGTCACGTTTCCGAACACAGTTTAAGTCAAAGACGTATGTAACTCGAATCTATACCGTCAAAAAAACCGTTTTATATATTAGCCGACTCGTGTCCAAACATAGTTTATGTCAAAAACGTAGGCAACACGAATTTACACTGTCGAATGAAAACGTTTTATATTTGAGTTTACTCTACGTCTCACCTGATTTGTTTCCAAAAAAAAATTTACATCAAAACGTAACATTTTATTATTGACTTGGCTCGTTTAAAAAAAAGTTAAAGAGTAGACGAACTCGGATTTGATTTTATACCAACACATCCACAAAATAAAAAGATAATAAATTAGTTTACGGTAAGCTCGAAAATTTAGAAATTTGAAGGGGGTCAAAGTGACATTTGAAAAGTTGAAGGGTTACTTTTGACATTATCGAGAACTTTATTGGTAGAATGGGTTACATGTCAAAAGTTTTGGGTTAAAAAAGTTAAAAAATAAAGGGGTCTTTTTTTGTCAAGCTAGGAACAAAGGGAATCATTTTTTGTCAACCTAGGAAGTTGGTTTTGTCAACTTAGAAACTTAAGGGGTAAATTTTGACATTTTAAAAAAGTTGAAGGGTGACTTAAAGAACATGGTCCACCGACCATGCTCTTTAAGAGTATATACAATACTAGCTGATTACCCGGGAAGGTTCCGGGGTTGAAAAATTTAATATGATTTAATAAAAAATAATAAAAAATAATAATAAAAAAAGAAAACTCAAATCACGAAAAGAGTAAATAACTTAAACATAATCAATCTTAGTTATAAAACGTTTATTTAAAAAGTTAAAAAAATAAAAAAAACATAAACCATATTAAACATAATACAGTATTAAAAGATAACCTTCAACATATAATCATATTCACCTAATTTAAAATATTTTACAATTTGACTTTGACTTATATAGATGTAGAATTCATGATCACATTGAAAACAAAAACACTTATTTCAATACATTGACTTTGTAAAGAAAAGCATATACGAATTTTCTTTGAATACATGAATTTAGATTAATAAATGTTTATTAATCTAAACATAAATCACTTTCAATAATCAACGAAGAAGAAAAAACTTCAAAGTCTTTTAAAAAATTTTAACACTTACTTCTTGATGAACAGAAGGAGAATTCAGAAACTTTTTAAGAATGAATGGTTTGATGTTAATGTAATCGTATATTTATAATGACTACTTAATATTTCTAAATTAAATTAATTTGTAAATAAAATCTTCTATTTTAAATTAGAAGATATGCATATCTTTTTTTATTTATTTTTAAATAAATATTTTATTAAACTTACTGTAAACAAATAAATATTTAAATTTTAAATATTTTCAATTAGAAGATATGCATATCTTCTTTTATTTATTTTTAAATAAATATTCTATTAAACCTCTCATCTCAACGTGCCACGTGGCACATTCAATGGAGGGTTGAGGCCTCCATTGAATGCCACATCATCATAAGTCAATTCTTTTATTAATAGTTATAGATTATAGATGCTAACTGTGTTTGAATTCAAAAGTAAAGTGGTCTGCTGATAAGTTGGTATTCTGGTATTGTACAGAGTGTAACTTGGATCTAAGGAATGTCACCCAGTCTTCTATTTTTATCATTTTGAGTGAATAATAAATGGTTTAGTTTTAAATACACATACTTGATGTGTTTTCAATCGTATACTGTTAGTTAGTCGGTTGTTGACTTAATAGTGATATGCTAAGTGTGTATGAATTTAAAAGTAAGGTGATATGTGTAGATTTCTTTAATAGAATAAATTGACGTATGTTTTTTGATTGCCACAATAAAAATCAAATAGACATTACACTACTGGATTAGATTCATAAAACCATAGTTATGTGCGTTTGTTCATTGTTGCTGCTCTTTTGTGAGTGGATTGATTATTTGTTGTAGAAAGATTAATTTAGGTTCAAGGTCCTTATAATGGAATGTCTTAAATTTTGCATAATAATTTTTTATTAAATTTTCTGTCAAAGAGTTTTGTTTCAAATATTCTGTTAGCGGTGCTTTCTTTTTTCTAGACTAATTTGAGGACTCTCGTTTGTTGGGGTGTTTGATTTGCAGGTAAGTTGGATGGTCTGAAGGTTGGCTGAGTTGTGCTGCTTTGTTTATCATGTAAGATTCCAAACATTATGTTTCATTACATATTTTATCTATGCAGGGGCGAAGCATAGTGGAAGCCGGGGTTCCCGGCCTAGCCGTTTTTTGGTGCAGTGGTGGAATTTTGCGATTTTCATAGGTAATTTTTATCTGAATGGAGTCCGGCCCCTACCGATCGGAAAAAAAGGAGTCTGGCTGCTAATTCGATCGCCAAGCTTCGCCACTATATCTATGTAGTGCGTTAGATGTTTTGTTTGTTCAAATTTAGAAACACGGTTTTAATTTGGTTTTGTGCTTTATCCTTTCTGAAGAAATTAGTGGCTTTCATTGGTTTTATTAATGTTTAATTAAAATAGGTATTTTTACAATTTTACATTTTTACCCAGCACAAATTGGAACTTAAGCTAATCCAGGATCTTGGTTATTAACAGAGTCAGACTTCCTATTGAAACACTGAACTTTTATCAACATAAAATAGCACATTCTTTTCCATACCCTACACCGTAGATCTGGCGGGGTGTTACGCTTATTCTAGGGCCGAGTCTTATACATTTTTTTCATGGAGGAGGGAAATGACGAATATTTCATGACTTTGGCAATTTCCCCAACATGATAAAGGAAATAAAAACTGGCGTGGGATTTTTAGGCCACGTCAAAGACCCAATGCATTTTGACACGCCAATTGAATTTTAACAAAACTCATTTTACTATTTGCCTTTTTAGCATTGCTTCGTTCATCATTCATGTGTACAAGATGGTAACAATGAAATGTAGAAACGTGTTTTGATGCCTGGATAATAAGCCTCATGGCAATTGTTTGTAATGTATGCTAGGTTCAATAAGCAAAATTATACTGTTGCCGATATTATTTTAGGAGGATTATAAAGTGTTTTGTGTTCCTAGCATGCTATTCTACTCATGCAAATGTTATGTTTCATATGTGTTTGACTCGGAGCCAATCAAAATGCCGCGCGGCTATTGATCAACTACACAAAAACATCATTCTTTTGCGCCAAATTGTTATTAGTTTACTACATAGACATGTTGCTGCATATAGCATTGTTTAATTAATGTATCTATTTTGTTATTAGGCATCAGCTAGGTTGGTTATGTGATTATCTGATTCACCATGCGTGCATCACCACATACCTTTTTTTACTGCAGCGAAATTTTCTAACAACACAATTTAAATGGAAAGAAATTCTAATATATGCATCATCTTATGTTTTTACATTTTTCTTTCAAGTTACAAAGAAGACAGTCACAATTTTTACTTTGTGTTTATTTAGCAATAAAGACAGTCACAATTTTTACCGGTTTCACTCATGGGAAACAGTAAATGGCCTTTTTCAGGAGTTAAAAGCATGGAAGGATTAAAACTTTTAATCTTAGATGGTAGTGGAAAATCACAAAATCTGCAACGATGTATACCAAGAAATATTTACATTGTATTAATTAAGCTATTTCATTTTATTTGCATCTTCTATCACTTTTCATTTTATTTTTTGTTGAACCGTGAAATTCACGGACCTCTAACCTAGTTAACAAATATAGTTATAACTTTGTTGCCAAAATTCATGTATGTTAAAGATCGCAAGTTCAAACCCCTTTCAACCTATTTGAACCAAACCAACATGAAGTCTAGCTTACGAATCACGGTTCACGGTTTAACCAGTCTAACCTGTCCGACCAATATAAACATTATACTATTCTTTTACCTTTTAGATTTTGGAACAGGCAAACAATCTTCCAATACTACCCCTAATTTTAAAAAAATTTACAATACTACCCCACTTCAAGTCATCGTTATCAATGATAACTTCTCCTGATCGCAACAGAACAAACAGAATCAGCCTCTTCAGATCTGCAAAACAATATCCCCCCACACACACACACAACCCTTAAAATCTAATAATATATCCATACTTACTTCATCCACAAGTTTCATTTCATATCCCAACAAAGCTTACAAACCAAGCAGCCTCACATCCTCTCATAATAATAACCCATCAACTCAAAAGTTGACAAACATCTAATCTTTCCCATGTTTCTCAACCATTATCCATTTACTCCAGTTCCATATATTCTTTAATATTAATATTAATATTAGTATTAGTATTAATATTCATAATAATAATAGCCCACCTCTGTAGTTACTAGTTTTGTCCTACAGATGAATTTGGATATGAATAGTAATATTAATAATAATAATAATAATAATAACCGGTTGCTTAGATTCCGGTCTGCTCCAAGTTATGTGATACAGAGTTATGTAAATGATGTGGAGAAAACTAGAGATGTGAATGATGTTTTTGGCTTTGTTGCTCAGAGTTTGCAAGATCTTGAAACAGAGGTTGATCTTAAGCCTAGTTTTGGTGATCATTATCAAACTACAGCTCAAGGAAGTGTGGAGGTTGATAATAATAACAATAATAAGTCTGGTTTGAATTTGTTTAGACAGAATAGCTCTCCTGCTGGATTGTTCTCTAATGTTAATCAACCAAATGGTATTGAACTATTGATTATTATTATTATTATTATTATTATTATTATTATTATTATTATTATTATTATTATTGTTATTAATGTTTTTGATTTTAGTTAATGATTTTTGTATTTATTTAAATATGTTATTAAGATGGATTTGGTGCTTTTTAGGTTACTATTTATGGTAATAGCTGTTGTGGGAAAAGATTTCTATATTTCTATATTTGGGTTTGTTTTATGATTTGTTTATCATGTTTAGATTGGAGTTGTGTAAATGATTTTTGACTTTTAAAAGTCAAAATTAGATCTTGAATTTTTTTAGTCTTGGAAAGATATCAAGAAAGCATTAGTTCTATGTTTAGTAATTTATATTAGAAATTCTTCTACCCTTTATGTTTAAAGTCTACCCAGTCTGAGTTTTGTAATTAGTTTTGACTTTTAGAAGTCAAAATTAGACTTTCAAGTTATAGATCTTTAATGTTTAAGTATAGGAAACGTATCAAGAAACTCTAACTTTCATATTTTAGAATTTTAATCAGTAATCTTAACCACCCATGTTGTTTAAAGGCATACAACTTGAGTTTTGCAAGCATAGTTGACTTTTAGAAGTCAAAATTGGATTTTTAAGACATATCTTTTATCTTTTAGTCTTGAAAAAGTACAAAGAAACCATAAATTTAATATTTTGTAAACTTTAGATCAGCAAACCTTTCTATTTATGATTAGAAAATGGTCTTGATGCTGCAAATTGATACAAGTTGACTTTTTTTTAACCAATTTGACTTTTAAAAGTAAACATATGACTGCAGTATTGTCAAAAGGGCTCAAGTGTTTTGTGTTGTGTTGTGGGATTCTTTGAATTTATAAAAATTAAAAAAATATATATATAAAAGGTTATGATTTTTTGAAATGATATATTGAAGCAAACATATGCAGGTTATGATGGAATGAGAGGTACAGTTGCCAACTACAGATTGGGAAATGTTGGAAACAATGGTGAACTGAGTCCATCATCAAGCAGATTGAAGAGGCAAGTAAGTTGCGGCGTCGGGGTTACATCGTTAGGAATGTTGCCACGAATCTCTGAAATTGAGCCTGACACTGTTGACCCGGGAGTTCTCAATGAATCATCTGAGTACGCTTTTGGTTCTTGGGAACACGAACCTACTTCGCAGTTTGTTGACAACTATTCTGGACTCAAAAGGGAGCTAAATCTTCCGGTAATTGTTTATCCATAACGCTTAGTTTTAAATAAATGTGTGGGTCAGGTTGCAGTGTAACGGGTCAGAACGCTTAGTTTAAAAAAAGGGTCATATTAGTTCGGTTCATAATGGGATTTGTTAACACTTAGATTGTCCCATTTTGTAAATGATATTAATGCAGTGAAATTCAAATTTGGGATTTTTTATTGATTTTACCGGTTTGACTTGTTAGAGATAAAATATGACCCGTATCGATGCATTCTTAAGTTAACGGGCCAAAGTTGTTACTCTGTATGTAATACAATTGAGTTACTGAAAACATTTTTTTCTTCATCATACGCGTTTTTAGAATGGTGATAACGCGGCAAATCATCAACCTATGTTGTCACACCACTTGAGTTTGCCAAAAACCTCTGGAGAAATGGCTGCTATCGAAAAGCTGCTGCATTTTCAAGATTCTGTCCCATGCAAGATTCGTGCAAAACGAGGTTGTGCTACGCATCCAAGAAGCATAGCCGAGAGGGTAATGTTTCCAAATCTTGACCTTTTGGCTTTCGGGTCAAAATATTGACTTTTGACTTTTGGTTATTACATCATGATATCATTATATGCTGCTTTCTTTAGGTTCGAAGAACGCGTATAAGTGAAAGAATGAGGAAACTACAAGAACTAGTCCCACACATGGACAAGGTATTGACTTTTTTTTGGTTAATATACGTTACCCTTTGACCAAAACTTACCCGAAGCTAAATCTGAACCTTTGTTTTCTAACGCTGTAGCAAACAAACACGTCAGACATGTTGGATTTGGCTGTTGATTACATTAAAGATCTTCAAGAACAATACAAGGTAACAAAGAGCAGCCTTTATAATGTTTCCTGTTCATTTCCATTCTCTCAGTCTTTATGCGCTCGTCCTAGAGTTCACAAAATGTCCGGTCCAGATTAAAATAAGCATTATTTTTGTTAATGGTTCAACAAAGTACACATAATTTGATTTTAACAAGTTTACAGTAAAACATAATCTGAATGTCGCTATTGTTTGAGTTAATGGGTCAATTCGATCCAGTTTTCTGATATTTTGTTTTGTTTTGCAGGCGTTAAAGGATTTCCGTGCAAACTGCAGATGTTCAGCAAATTAAGATGGGTCAGAGCTAAACTAATCGAATACAACTTGTTTGGTTTCAATGGAAGAATATTTTTTTTGTTACATCTATTTTGCTTCTATAATTCTGGTTAAAATCTATATGGCAGCGATCTGATACGCTGGTCACGTCCTATTGACAACTGATAAAACTGGTATATGTTGTCAAACCAGACATAAGATTATACAATATCAGTAGAAACAATAATGAATTTCATTAGTTGTTGTACAGTGGATGTAATAATAACATTAATCCTAGATATAAATTATATATACGTTTAATTTTGTTTAATATTATATAGCCTAAGATGTCAAGATCAAGGGGTATGCATATATGTGGGCACATACATTTTAGAATCATTTCCCTCATGATTGTTTACTTAAAGAAGTTTACTCTTCATGATATGGAAGTTTTCACGTATGGACATTTTAAATAGAGAACTGTGAGAATCATTTTATCATTTTCGGATGTTATTGATAGAAAAGTTAATATGTGGTGAAATTTTATGATATGGGTGGGACTTGTTTTTAGACCATGTGTAATGGTGGGTGAAATTTGGTGGGTGAAAGGGGTGTTTTTCTACGCGTGACCATAGTTGTCAAAGCGCCTAGGCGCACTTAAGGCGCACAGGCTGAGCCTGGAGCCTAGGCGCAAGGCGCATAAAAAACGAGGGCTTTTTATAATTAGGCGCCTAGTATAAAATACATTTTTTTAGAGATTTTAGAGATGTTTTAAGCTTGTTTAGGGCCACGTTAGGATATTTTAGGGTTGTTTATGACTTGTTCATGACTCCTTTAGGATGTTTTAGAGGTTTATGCAACTTTTAGCCTGAATTTGACCGGAAATCAGCCTGGAAATAGCCCTGATAGTGCGTCTCAGTGCCTAGGCGCACGTCTCACAGGGCGAAGCGCACTTGGTGTGCCTTGAGCCTAGGCGCGCCTAGGCGCGCTTTTGACAACTATGCACGTGACAATGTGGGGCCACTTGGTGGGTGAAAGAGGCTTGAAATGGGCAATGGTGTAATGGTGGGTGAAAGGGGCATTTTTCTGATTGGCTATTAAATATATAATGAATATTATATTTGAATGAAAAAAAGAAAAAAAATAAAAATAAAAATGAAGTGGAAGGTGCTGATTGGCTGGGCAAAAGAGGATGCTACGTGAAATATTTGGCGTGGGAATAGTTGGCGCCCCTTTAACTAAGGGGGGCGGTGTAGCCGGGTAAAAGGGGCGTGAAATTGGGCATTTAACGCCCTTTTTGCGATCCACTACGTATGGCCTTATGTGACATTTCATTTGCTTTGGTTAAAACTATTTTACAAGACCTCTTTATTTTCTATTTTATAAAATGAATCAAGCAAAGTTACCGATTTTCATCATTTTTTTTTTTTTTTTTTTGGCAAAGATGAAGTTTTTGAGCAAAATTGTTGCATGGGGTCAAGAATCCATAATAACAACCTGAGATTGTGATCGCAACACAAAAGAAAAAAACATAATATTATTAAGATATGTCTTTTGGTGGAAAATAACAACTTGTGAACTCGAGCTTTATCATCACATGATTTCATGTTCAATAATGAATGACCCCGTTATTTGTCTTCACCTCTTTTAATATCTTTTTTTTTTCTTCTAATAATGCATCTTTAAAATTTTAAATACCACAACTAACATTGTATAGATCATGTAGTATGTACTTTTAGAAACAACTTTGAAACTTCTATGTGTCTAAAATCTAAATTGAACAATTCTTGCCACAAAATATCGATTATTCAAAATTAACATAACTCAAAATAGGAGCACAAATTAAGAGAAGATCAATCGCCTAAACTATCCGAACAAAAATTAATAGAATGCATATTAGGTTAACGTAATAGAAGCAAGCATAAATTGATACCTGACTTGTTTGGTTGTTGACCGAATGAAATGAAGATTTTACCCGATATGTCGATAGTGTGAGAGTAGAGATATTACATTACAACTTTTAGATTAATTAGAAGAATCGTGACTTCGTGAGAGCATCGAATGATTGAATGTACTATAAAACCGAATTCTTGAATATTAATGGAATACAATAATGAAGTCGTGACATATAGAATATTAAACAGTATCTTCCATGTGCCTTAATCGACCACTTATTGCCACAACCCATTTTTGTTATGGGTCTAGTAAATGAATCTTCCCCACTGTTCTTTTGCTTATGTTTCCCCTGATACATGATAATTGGGGGACACAACTCTACTCTAGATTCAAAATGTTCTGAATTTTCTATTTGTAATTATCTAAGTCCAAATAATTAATGTTCAATAAATTTAGTTAGACAAAAATGTCCAAGTTATTAAAAATAAAATAAAATCTAGACACCATTTCTCTACTCCCTCAACACGCCCACTCTATCATCTCTGTACCCACAAAACTTACCATACAACTACCACACCACCGACTTTCACTTCCTGTAAGGCTGTAACCACCAGATCGATGCAAATGAAACAATATAAATCCCCAAATATGATAAATAAACCATAATCAAATCGAAACCCCAAAATAATAAGCACTACAAGAAATTTGGGCAATCGCGGCGACATCAGTAGCGGCGACGTCGCCGTTATTGCCCTAAATCCGTGTCACACTTCAACAAACAGATCTGGCCGTCGGTTGACAAAAGAATCCAAGGGCTGAGATTTAATAGTACAAAAAAGCAATAGCGGCGACATCTTTAGCGACGACATGTCGCCGCTATTGCTCAAAGCGGGAAATAAACCCCAATCTTCCCTCCTTTCTTCCCAAATTGCTTTCACTTCTCTTCTCTGCTCTGTTGTTCATCTCCACCGCCTAACCGCCCCACCACCGCCGTTCATCAGCAGGTACCAAAAAAATGGTTATTAGCAGCGACATGTCGCCGCTATTGATGTTGAGCAATAGCGGCGACCAAAAGCAATAGCGGCCACACAAGGAGCAATAGCGTCCAGGCAATAGCGACCAGACAAGTGGCCGCGTTAGCAATAGCGGCGACTTAAGTGGCCGCTATTGCTCTGTTTTGTTATAGTGAAGTAACCATATATTATTGAACTAACACCATAGGGCTCCTGTCCATTTTGCACAGTCGACAATGAAAGGTTAAGTTGTTATTTAATACAAATAGGGCTTGTGTCTATTTGTGTCCCTGTATTATAGTGGTTTTAAATAGTTGAATCCAAAGTCTAAAACTTTAACTACTTGAGTCCCTGATTGGTAAATGTATAACTATCTGAGTCCAAATTTGTAACCCCGTTAACCAAATCTGTTATCGAAGTTGTTTTTTTCATAATTTTGGATTTTGGCAGAATTTTGGAATTACAAGTCAAGAACTGAGATCGAAGTTGTTTTTCAGTTTTTATTATTATTGTTTTGTTTGTTGTCCGGTCCAAGCGCCCGATACCTTACCGCTCTGACTGCGGGGGAGTATTGGAATATGGTATTTAGGGTTTTAGTATCTAGCCCACGAGCCTAAGTTTAGCTTTATAAATTGTAACCCTATTGAATGGAATTGAAGCAATCAGAGTCTTACCTTCTTAGACCATGTGTAATGGTAAATGGAAATTTTCAAACCCCATGGGGCATTAAACGACATGTGGCACGTGGGTTCTACATGGGGCTTGAAATGAAAAATGGGTGTAGTGGTAAGGTGAAAAATTTCAAGCCCCCTCTCTCTAAACCCCTCACCACTCACTCACTCACTCTCTCTCTCTCTCTCTAGATGGGAATAATGCAATATGATTGGTCCTCCTTTTTTTTCACGCCGTGAAAATATTCCTGGAGCTCAAAAAACGCCCCCAAAAACTTGGAGGGGGCGGTGTTCAATTTGGATGGGGGCGTGAATTTGGAAGAAAACGCCTCAATTTAGATGACATTCATTACACATGGTCTTAGGGTGGATGGGGTGGTTGGTGATACAATAACACCATCACACTATCACACCCAATAATATTGTGCCACATCATTTCATCACATTTCATCATTAAACCCATGTAGTGAAATGATACAATCACACTCAATTTTTTTAAAATAAAAATAAAACATTACATTAAATAAAAAAACTTACATTCAATAAAAAAAAACAAATTACATAAATAAAATAAAAAAACTTACATTAAATAAAAAATAAAAACAAATTACATAAATAAAGTAAAAAAAACTTACATTAAATAAAATAAAGTAAAAAAACTTACATTAAATAAAAAATAAAAACAAATTACATAAATAAAATAAAAAAACTTATATTAAATAAAAAAAAGTTACATTAAATAAAAAAATACTAGAAATTAAATAAAACATTACTAGAAAATATAAAACCTAAAATTTGTTGCGTAGCATTCGCCTCGCTGAAATATGCGAAAATCTACGTTGACCTTGGTAGCATAGTCGATTTTAAAGAATTCTTCCTGCATATCTTCTGTGTCGTCAGAGTAGTTTAGCCTCGCTTCCTTAAATTTTTTTTTGAACTTTTGACATTTGGATTCAGGGTCCGCGTACTTGTGAGAGATTGAATCACACGTACGTTGTGATCCCCCGACAAGTACAACTATGACCATGAGCACTTCTCGTTGATGCGCCAACGTTGGAGTGGCCATCATGAACCACCCCGCCCACCTTTAGAGTGACATACTGATCGACACCTAAGACTATGTGGTGTGGTTTAGGAAAGGCTTGGGAAGCCTTGCCACCACGTCAGCAAAAAGTGGGTCCCACTTGGTTTTAGACAACTTGAGGACTATCCAAAAGTGTGGGGGTAGTCTTCCTTGAATAGTCCTCCACTCCTATTGATCCACCATTTATATTATATTATATTATATTATATTATATTAAAATAAATAATATTATATTCATAAATTATAAAATAATATTATTCTCCATCTAGGTCATTCCAACATACCTTCTTTCTCTGCTCTCCGTTTATTATTCACCACCACATCAGTATACTGCCTCCGCTTTCTTCCACATCCACCACCACCATCAACCCCTCCTTCCTCCTCTCCACCACCACCATCAGCCCATCCACTTACATCTACCCACAACGGATAGTCTTATAATAATTGAAAGCAATAAATCCTACATGATAATTAAAAAGAGCATCCCCCTCTTGAGTGCCCATGTGGCATTAATTGATTTTAGAAACAAAAATTAAAAACAAAATTTGATTTATCTCTCTCATGTTTCCTTCTATAATTTTTAAAACGTTAATATCTTTTATATAAGAGATTTTTCAAAGAAAAAAATTACACTAAATTAACGAGCGTTTTATTATCTTTCCAACGAGTATCCATAGTGTTATATAAAAAACGGGGAAAAAACGATTGTTTATTTGTGGGTTTTGTTCATACAAGAAATAAACACAAAGTGTTCAGGTAATTCATTAATTATGTTCAAATCAGTAAATATGAATTTTATTTTCAACATCTATAAACATTGGAGTTGTACATTGTTTTAGGTTATGTATTAATATTAGAGTTATACATTGTTAATTGTTTTAGGTTAGGTGCTACCCGAAGCTTTCCTGCATATAACTGTAAAGCGCATCATTCTATTTCATATGTTAAATTGATATGGCATATTAGATTTCTCAACCCCAAGACGTGCCAGAGGTATAATCTAGTATGCTATATACGTACTTCTTCAAATCCAGAGCCGCTGATTCTTTAGCTTTGTCAAGACATGAACACGTGTACACAATACAAATAATAATCAGATTTTATGTTTGAAATATTTAATCCCTTTGAAAGGGGTCGTGTTCGTGCTTACTTTTTAATTAAGTGGGTTGTATTCGGCTGACATATTTAACTCATTTAGTTAAACATGTAAAAATGACAACCTGCTTAATCAAATCAGAGTTTATCTTAAGGATTTAAGTGTCTGGGTCGAGCCCCCCAAAAAGGCCCTCAGGCCCTAACGTAGTATATAAAGTAACTTTTTTAAATGATGATTAACGTTATAGAATAAACATAGGGGAAATATAGTAAAAGAATTACATACCTTAAAAGGTTAATAACTAACCGATAATTCGTGAAGCTCTTGTGACATTACTGGTAGCAAACTGGATGGTTGTTTAAGAGGCATAATGTGCAAAATTCAACACCATTAAAAATTGGTAAATTCCAAGTCTTTTTTTATATGTTTTGTGGATTAATGATTCAATGGATTATAAATTATGGATCATATGAGTTATATTTGTTGGGGCCAAAATAACTTAAAAGGATAAAGATGAATTAAGATGGCCCATTAATTCTTAATGTTTTATATTTCTATAAAGGCCTAATGAATTTTCGTTTTGATACTCACACACTAGTTTATTGATAAGTGTTAGAATAGTTATGTGTCAATTGTAATAGAAATAATAGTAGAAGGACTGTTTGTGTAATATTGTCAAAGTTTGTAACAAACTCATCGTCTATATAATGGGCGGGAAATCATAATAATAACTACCGTTTGATTGTGAATCTCTCTCTTCTCTTTTGGTCTCTAACATTGGTATCAGAGCCAGTCGACCTCGGCTGTTCTGACCATTCTATCCTTCATAACCGTCGTAACCGTCATTGTTTTGATCATCTTCTTTGGCGAATTTTCCGGTGAATTCTGATCAAAATCATTCTATTCTTGTTCTTTCATCTTAATCTGTTTCGTTTGTTAGCTGGATTAATCAATTGTGATTAATCTGTTATTGATTTAGTCAATTTGTGATTAAATCATTCTAATCCACTCTGCTCTTGATCTGATCAATTTGTGATCAGATTATTTCAATTCGTTTCTTTTTCGTTCTTTGTTTAATACATTCATCTTTTTGATTCAATTGTTCTTTAAAACATAATGACAACTCGTACTCGTTCTGAATCTGATCCTGATAATTCTTTAAAGAAAGCCCTAGATGAACATTCTTTAACTCTTGTGAAAATTGATACACAGTTACAAAAGAATAATGCTCAGTTCCAAAAGAATGATCAGAATATAGCAAATATCAATATGGTGTTGGCTAAGTTGACTGAAGAAATCACTAAAATGAATAATAATAATAATAATAATGGGTCAATGAATAACAATGGTGGAAAGAATTTGGTGGCAACAGATCAACCAGTTGCCAACATAACTCATAGGCTTGGAAAAATCGAATTTCCAAAATTCGATGGATCAAATGTGGATGACTGGATCTATAGATGTGAGCACTATTTTTCCATTGATGATACACCAGATAATTGTAAGGTAAGGTATGCAGCACTGCATATGGAAGGAAGTGCAGTCAAATGGCATCAATCTTTTATGAAGATCAAAGGAGTGCCAATTAATGAGGTAAACTGGAAAGAATATTCTGAAACAATTGTTTCAAGATTTTCTGATATTCTTTATGAAGATGCCATGGGAACTCTTACTTCAATTGTTCAAGAAGATTCATTGGAAGATTTCTGTGCACTTTTTGACTCTTATCTCCTCAAGGTATCTATACCTGAACCCTATGCTGTGAGTATATTTTTGAAAGCCTTAAAACCAGAAATAGGTGGTCCTGTCAAAATGTTTCAACCCACTACCATGAGCCAAGCCTATCATCTAGCAAAAATTCAGAACCAAACCAACAAATCTTTGTCTTCTAAACCAACCTCTAGATACACCAACCAATATAATAAGAACTATACCAACAACTCCTTTAAACCACCTGTCAACACTCAACATCTTCCTTTACTCCCTACTCCTACACCACTGAATGCTAGAAAACTTCCTGATAACATCAAAACTTTATCAAGAAAGGAAATAAATGAGAAAAGGGCCAGAGGATAATGTTTTGGCTGTAATGAGAAGTACTCCTCTACTCACTAATGTAAGAATAAACAGATCTTTCTGTTAGAACTAGATGAGGAAATAGAAGAGGAACTTAATGCCTTAAATGTGACACCTGGCAAATTCGGGTTAACAACGTTGTCTAGATGAAAGTCTACCTTAGCGAGTCACGCGTATATTGTACTTAACTGGGTTAGTTAAGTCGGGTTATGGTTCGGGAACTATTGGTTAGTCTAGAAGATCATTGGATGTTGGTCTAGAGGTTCGTTAGATGTCAGTCCTTAACCAAGTGTACAAACGGTGACGATCGGTAGGATCGTCAGGGCATACGGAACATACGAGTCTCGAGTCCCGGGAATTGGTGAACGAGTGTGAATATGTGTATTTACTTGTGTTATGTGTTTACAATCATTATATGACTTGTCGGTACATTAATATGTGTTAACATATGTTAAAACGGGGTTCATGTGGTGTGACTGGGAATCATGTGGTGTGACTGGGAATCATGTGGTGTGACTGGGGTTCATATGGTGTGACTGGGATTCATATGGTGCGACTGGGGCTAATCGCATGAACTGTTCATGCGATTAGGCCCAATCGCGTTACTGTTCACGCGATTAGGATTCCTAATCGCGTATAAACCTGCACAATCGCATGGAACGGGCTGGACGACTAGAAACGCCTATAAATACAACACTTAACCTCCTAAACTCAATTAGACAAACCCTAGTCGTCCCATAACCGCCCCAAACACTGAAACAACCTCTGGAAGGCGATTTTGATCAAAAACACAAGGTTTCAAGGTCTAACCATCAATCTTTTACAAGCCCAAGGTTTGATTCTTATCCATAACACTTTGTAAATGTTTTTAATCAATCCCTAATGGTCCAGACCTGTTCATAAACGAAAAGGCTTTCTGAAAATCGTCAATAAAGGTTGTTAATCGGATTATAACTAATTAACATGCGTTATGGGTATGTGTGATTAGAAAGATAGGATTTTTATGAATCTTGATGATGTTTTGATGTGTTATCATGCTAGGTCAGAATTGATATTGATAGTATGATGATAGAAACCTGATTAATTGATTATTAGGGTTATTGCTATGTATGTGGGTATGATATTGCATGCTACGTGTATGTGTTTGGATTGCTTTGGTTGCATGCAGGACTGATAATACGAGGTTGAACGAAGGGTTTTGGGTTAAACATGTTTAGGATAGTGTTTGGGATGATATTGGGTAGTTACACACGTTCTGGATCTGATCTGGGGTGTTAAACGCGCGAAAAACCGGAACAGCATGGTTACAGGCGATTAGCAAGGCTAATCGCCTATAATTCATGAGATTGGGGAGCCAATCGCATATAATGTCACGTGATTATCCCCAATCGCATATAATGTCACGTGATTAGCCCCAATCGCATATAATGTCACGTGATTAGCCCCAATCGCATATAATGTCACGTGATTAGCCCCAATTGCATGTAACTTCATGTGATTAGCCCTAAATGCTAGTAGTTACATGTGGTATAGCCCTAAATGCTAGTAATTCATGCGATTAGGATTCCTAATTGCTAGTTGACCAACCTAAATGCTAGTTGACTTTTCCTAATCGCGTGTACTGCTGCTGTAAGTGTAAATTAGCATTCCGAGACCCGATTTGACATGTAGTAACATGCTAGGAACCTCGTAACATGTCTAATAACTTGGTAACATATATTTGGATGTTTTTCGGAGATACGTGAACTATATGCTATAACTTGTTGTGTGTTAACGTATGTTAAGTATACTTGCGTTATCGCATGTTTTGGAGCGTAAACATAACACGGGGAGTCTCGGGTCACCAATGGGATGTCGAGTCTTGTACTTTGGGTCAGTTAAACAGTCACGGTATTTTTAAACGAACTTGGTTATGGTCTGGACATCTAGGGACTAATTAACCTGCGGGTTATTAGTCTAAGTACTTGTAACTGTCGTATGTTAGGTCGCCACTGTACGGGACTAACATAGCAGCTGAGTTTACTCGGGATTAGGAGTAAAGCAACTTAAGGTGAGTTTACGGCCCCTCTTTTAAACTGGTTTTATACTTTCGGGGGAGAAAACATGTGTTAAAACGATTGTTTGGTAAATTCTGTCATACTATGGGTTCTAACGTATACTACACGATCTTTGGAAGTCCCGGGGGGAACCATGAATGTGCGGGTTTGCACAACGGGGAAATGTGAATAGCGCTATTGGGAGTGACCAACCCCGCTCGTCGGCTTGGAGGGCCGGGCGAGTGCATATTGTCTCAAACAGGAACAACAGGAACATTTGGAACTATTCGGGCACAAAACTGGTATACGTGTTAGTAATGGTTTTCCAATCGTGGTAGTAACAAAACGTAACGCCTAGCTAGCGTATACTGGTTTTCTATTTGTTATAGTATGGACAGGTGGACTTGGTACTTGAACTGCAAACCTGTAAACTCACCAGCATTTTTGTGCTGACGTAAACTTTTACATGTTTTCTCAGGTCGCTAAGGTAGCACAGGGGAACTAGGGCGCACGCGTCTGCACGGCGTCTAGATAGAGTTGCATTATTTCACAAACATTGAACTTGGTTTATTTATGTTGAACTTTGTTTTGAATAAGCTTCCGCTGTAAACGGGATTTTAAAACTATGTTTTGGTATTGCATTAATTACATTTAGACTTGTTTATTGTGATCGTTGGTTTGGATCCTGGTTTGTCATGCGCCTCGCGGTAAAACTCCGCAAGTGGATTTTGAGGGTGTGACAGATTGGTATCAGAGCCAATGGTTATAGTGAACTAGGACTGCATGTAGAGTCTAGTCTATAGCCGAGTCGCACACACTAGACGATCACATGGTACTAAACGTTATAGTGGTTTACGTATGGTCTTGTCGGGGTGTCTCTAAATCGTTGGTCTTTCTACGTTACATCATCCGTTCTATCTTAGGTTGGGTTACTTGTTTCCTAGGCAGTGTGGTCTATTGGGGTAACTCGTGTACTCTTGAGATTTGTCCAAGGCTCGGACATCTCCCTTTCGTATTCCAATAGAAACACTTGTCATGAACTACCGTAGTATTACGGTGTGTAGCTAAGAGTCTATGTTCGGTGATTTGAACTTTGAACTAGGAGAACACTTGGAGGACCATGTAGAGCGTTTTATCATTTTGGGTGCACACAAAATCATAAAACGAAATGCATGGAAGCCCTAGTGAGCTTTGGGTTTGAAGGGATAGTCCTGGATTGGATCTGGCTTTAATCTTGTGAACATTTGTGGTTATCTTTTAACTGCGAAACTAAATTTTCTCGTTCTTTCTGCCAGAATCATGTCTGGAGTGCGTGGAGGACGAGGAGGTGGACGCGGTGGTGGACGCGGTGGTGGTCGTGGTGGTGCTGGTGGTCGTGGTGGAGGTATTAACCTGTCACAGGCTGATCTGAATAACTTGCTCCAGGCTGCCTTTCAGTTAGGGCACAACGGTGGTGGTAAGTTGTTTTATCTGTTTTCTTTGCCTCATTGGCGAACCTTGTGTACGTTATTCGTGGTTTCTCATACGTCTCATTTCAGGTGGTCCTGTTGACCCACCCCCACCCATGTGCACCTATAAGATGTTCCGGGACTGCAAGCCCCAGGAATTCTCTGGCACCGAGGGTGCGGTCAGTTTGCTTAGGTGGTTGGAGAAAGTGGAGTCGGTATTCCTGATGTGTAACTGTCTCCCAGAAGATCGGGTGAAGTATTCGGCTGCGTTGTTTCAGGACGTGGCATTGACTTGGTGGAATGGTATTACCCAGAACATGGGTATTGGGGAGGCATATGCTATGCCATGGGAGAACTTTGTGCAGTTGCTGAAGCGGGAGTATTGCCCGAGAGAAGAGGTACAGAAGCTAGAACATGAGGTGTGGAACCTCAAGATGAATGGGTCGGAAATCGAGAAGTATACGGTTAGAAGGAATGAGTTGGCAGTGCTATGTCCCGATTTGCACGTGCCGGAGTATCGCAAGATTGAACATTATGTCTCCGGGTTGGTGCCGGAAATTGCAGGGTTAGTGGCTGCTGGGAATCATCCTACTTATGCGGAGGTAGTTCGATCTGCACATAGGATGACTAATCTAAAGGTGAATGAGGGGATTTTGCCGGCGAAAGGTTCGACTGCTAAGACTCCAGAGAACAATAAGCGCAAGTGGGAAAACGACGGGAAAGGGTCTGGGTCTACGCAGCAGGGTAAAAAGTTTGATAATGGGGGTTCATCGTCTTCGGGTAATAAGCAGGGTGGTTATGCTGGAAAACTGCCCAAATGCAACAAGTGTGGACGCCATCACCAAGGGAACTGCGACAGTAACCGTTGTCACCGCTGCCAGCGAACAGGCCACTATGCTAAAGATTGTCGGGTTACACTTCCATCGACTCAGGCTCCGACTAACAGTTCAGCTCCGACTACTCAGGGGACTACAGGGAAACAGGGATGCTACAACTGTGGTGACACTGGGCATTACAAAAAGGATTGCCCAAAGCTGAAACAGGGTGGAAACAACGGGAATGGTAACAACGGGGGCGGCGGCAGAAATGCACGTGCCTTCGTCATTGGAGCTGCTGAGGCTAGGCAGGACCCTGATACAGTCACCGGTACGTTTCTTCTCAATAATCATTCTGTTAGCGTGTTATTTGATTCTGGTGCCGACAAGAGTTTTGTATCCATGGACGTTAGTCGACTGCTAGATGTAGTATCTGTACCATTAGAGACCAAGTACATTATTGAGTTGGCTGACGGTAAAACGATTGAAGCTACTAGTGTTCTTCGGGAGTGCCAGTTAGAGTTGTCGGGTTTATCGTTTCCCATAGACCTGATGCCGGTACCATTGGGTAGTTTTGACGTTGTAGTAGGGATGGATTGGTTATCTTTGTATCGCGCGGAGATCGTCTGTTACGATAAGGTTATTCGGATTCCTCTCCCTGATGGAGAATTTCTTTCTGTGTACGGTATCAAGGGTGGTGTTTCGCTAAACATCATCTCTAGCATGAAAGCCCTTAAGTGTCTTCGAAAGGGTTATCCAGCTGTATTGGCGCTTTTATCTGTTTCCTCCAGTGATGAGAAGAAGATTGACGACATTCCGGTGGTACGCGAATTTCTTGATGTTTTTCCCGATGATTTATCTGGTCTTCCTCCTCATCGTCAAGTCGAATTCGGTATTGATCTCGTACCAGGGGCTGCTCCTATTGCTCGGGCCCCCTACCGTCTTGCACCTCCCGAGATGCAGGAATTATCTAGCCAGTTACAGGAACTCTTGGACAAGGGTTTCATCCGACCAAGTTCTTCCCCTTGGGGAGCCCCGATTTTATTTGTCAAGAAGAAGGATGGGAGTTTCCGATTATGTGTAGACTACAGAGAGCTGAACAAGTTGACCGTCAAGAACCGTTATCCTCTTCCACGTATCGATGATCTATTCGACCAGCTTCAGGGTTCTAGTTATTATTCCAAGATCGATTTGAGATCCGGTTATCACCAGCTGCGCGTCAGGGAGGCTGACGTTGCAAAGACTGCTTTTCGAACACGTTATGGCCATTTCGAATTCTTGGTCATGCCTTTCGGTCTCACGAACGCACCGGCGGTTTTCATGGACTTGATGAACCGCGTCTGTAAACCATATTTGGACAAGTTCGTCATTGTATTTATTGATGACATTCTGATCTACTCCAAGAACGAGACCGAACACGGGGAACATCTGCGGTTAGTTTTGGAACTTTTACGACGGGAGCAACTTTACGCCAAGTTCTCAAAGTGTGACTTTTGGTTACGCGAGGTTCAATTCCTAGGACATGTGGTTAATGAACTAGGGATTCATGTCGATCCAGCTAAGATCGAAGCGATCAAGGACTGGGGAGCACCTAAGACGCCAACTGAGGTGCGGCAATTCCTAGGCCTTGCGGGCTATTACCGTCGTTTCATTCAGGGGTTCTCGAAGATTGCTCAACCCCTCACCACTCTCACTCAGAAGGATAGGAAGTTCGACTGGGGTGAATCACAAGAGTCAGCGTTTGAAGAACTGAAGTCTAAACTGTGTTCTGCTCCTATTCTGTCTTTACCTGAGGGTCCTGATGATTTTGTCGTTTACTGTGATGCTTCCATTCATGGACTCGGTTGCGTGTTGATGCAGCGCGAGAAAGTGATTGCGTATGCTTCTCGTCAACTCAAAGTGCACGAGAAGAACTACACAACTCATGACTTGGAGTTGGGTGCCGTGATATTCGCGTTGAAAATTTGGAGACATTACTTGTACGGTACCAAATGCACCATCTACACCGATCACAAGAGTCTCCAACACATTTTCGACCAACAACACTTGAACATACGGCAGCGTCGCTGGATTGAACTTTTGAACGATTATGATTGTGCTATTAAGTACCATCCTGGCAAGGCGAATGTTGTAGCAGACGCCTTGAGCAGGAAGGAATCTTCTAAACCTCGTCGCGTTCGGGCGTTGCAGCTCACTATCCTTTCGTCACTACCTGACCAAATCCGTTCTGCCCAATTGGAAGCTTTGAAGGAGGAAAACCTTAAAGCTGAAACTATGCACGGTGCCGACAAGCACCTAGAGCGAAGGCCTGATGGCCTGCACTATTTCGCAGAACGCATATGGGTTCCTTTATTCGGGGGACTACGGGAGCTTGTTCTTGATGAGGCTCATAAGTCCCGGTATTCCATTCATCCTGGTTCGGATAAGATGTACCAAGATCTGAAGGTTCTTTACTGGTGGCCAAACATGAGGTCGGACATAGCCTCATACGTGAGCAAATGCTTGACCTGTGCTAAGGTCAAAGTGGAATACCAGAAACCGTCGGGTCTCCTGCAACAACCTGAAATTCCGGAATGGAAATGGGAACGGATTACTATGGATTTTGTCACACAACTTCCAAAGTCACCAAGCGGGAACGACAAGATATGGGTGATTGTCGATCGGTTAACGAAATCAGCCCATTTTCTTGCTATTAAGGAGACCGACACTATGGATCGTTTGGCTCGTCTCTACTTGAAAGAAGTTGTTTCTAAGCACGGGGTACCTGTTTCTATCATCTCGGATCGTGACTCTCATTTTACTTCTCACTTCTGGAAGTCTTTGCACAAGGCTTTGGGTACCCAACTAGACATGAGTACGGCTTACCATCCACAGACTGACGGGCAGAGTGAGCGTACGATTCAAACTTTAGAAGACATGCTGCGGGCATGTGTGATCGATTTTGGCAAGGGTTGGGAAGCTCATCTGCCGTTGGTAGAGTTCTCGTACAACAACAGTTATCACACGAGCATCAAGGCTGCTCCGTTCGAGGCACTGTACGGACGGAAATGCCGCTCTCCTCTTTGTTGGGCTGAAGTGGGTGAGAGTCAACTCACTGGGCCTGAACTAGTGTACGAAACTTCGGAAAAGATCGTACAGATTCGAAATCGGTTGGCGGCGGCACGGGACCGGCAAAAGAGTTATGCTGATCAGCGTCGCAAACCACTGGAGTTCCAAGTCAATGACAAAGTACTTCTAAAAGTCTCACCGTGGAAGGGCGTCATACGCTTTGGAAAGCGTGGCAAACTCAATCCGCGATATGTCGGCCCATTTACGATCCTGGAACGGATTGGGCCGGTGGCATATCGACTTGATCTACCGACGGAGCTCGGTAACGTACATAACGTCTTTCACGTGTCAAACTTGAAGAAGTGTCTGGCTGACGAGTCTCTCATCGTTCCACTAGAAGAGATCAAGGTTGATGATCGTCTTCGGATTGTGGAAGAACCTGTGGAGATCCTTGATTACAAGATTCGTAGCCTACGTCACAGCAAGATTCGTATCGTTAAGGTTCGGTGGAACTCGAACGGGGACCGGAATATACATGGGAACGGGAGGATCAGATGAAGTCTAAGTATCCTCATCTCTTCCCTAAGGAAGCGTTCGAGTCGAGGCATGTCTCTTCGGCAGCTGAATGAATCTCGGGTCGAGATTCCTTTTAACGTGGGGATGATGTGACAACTCGGGTAAATCTCTCTTCTGGTTTCTATCTTTTTGTTTGATTCCTTCGTTACTCTTTTGTTCTTTTGGTACTTGTGCAATTTTCGGGACGAAAATTCTTTTAACGTGGGGATGATGTGACACCTGGCAAATTCGGGTTAACAACGTTGTCTAGATGAAAGTCTACCTTAGCGAGTCACGCGTATATTGTACTTAACTGGGTTAGTTAAGTCGGGTTATGGTTCGGGAACTATTGGTTAGTCTAGAAGATCATTGGATGTTGGTCTAGAGGTTCGTTAGATGTCAGTCCTTAACCAAGTGTACAAACGGTGACGATCGGTAGGATCGTCAGGGCATACGGAACATACGAGTCTCGAGTCCCGGGAATTGGTGAACGAGTGTGAATATGTGTATTTACTTGTGTTATGTGTTTACAATCATTATATGACTTGTCGGTACATTAATATGTGTTAACATATGTTAAAATGGGGTTCATGTGGTGTGACTGGGAATCATGTGGTGTGACTGGGAATCATGTGGTGTGACTGGGGTTCATATGGTGTGACTGGGATTCATATGGTGCGACTGGGGCTAATCGCATGAACTGTTCATGCGATTAGGCCCAATCGCGTTACTGTTCACGCGATTAGGATTCCTAATCGCGTATAAACCTGCACAATCGCATGGAACGGGCTGGACGACTAGAAACGCCTATAAATACAACACTTAACCTCCTAAACTCAATTAGACAAACCCTAGTCGTCCCATAACCGCCCCAAACACTGAAACAACCTCTGGAAGGCGATTTTGATCAAAAACACAAGGTTTCAAGGTCTAACCATCAATCTTTTACAAGCCCAAGGTTTGATTCTTATCCATAACACTTTGTAAATGTTTTTAATCAATCCCTAATGGTCCAGACCTGTTCATAAACGAAAAGGCTTTCTGAAAATCGTCAATAAAGGTTGTTAATCGGATTATAACTAATTAACATGCGTTATGGGTATGTGTGATTAGAAAGATAGGATTTTTATGAATCTTGATGATGTTTTGATGTGTTATCATGCTAGGTCAGAATTGATATTGATAGTATGATGATAGAAACCTGATTAATTGATTATTAGGGTTATTGCTATGTATGTGGGTATGATATTGCATGCTACGTGTATGTGTTTGGATTGCTTTGGTTGCATGCAGGACTGATAATACGAGGTTGAACGAAGGGTTTTGGGTTAAACATGTTTAGGATAGTGTTTGGGATGATATTGGGTAGTTACACACGTTCTGGATCTGATCTGGGGTGTTAAACGCGCGAAAAACCGGAACAGCATGGTTACAGGCGATTAGCAAGGCTAATCGCCTATAATTCATGAGATTGGGGAGCCAATCGCATATAATGTCACGTGATTATCCCCAATCGCATATAATGTCACGTGATTAGCCCCAATCGCATATAATGTCACGTGATTAGCCCCAATCGCATATAATGTCACGTGATTAGCCCCAATTGCATGTAACTTCATGTGATTAGCCCTAAATGCTAGTAGTTACATGTGGTATAGCCCTAAATGCTAGTAATTCATGCGATTAGGATTCCTAATTGCTAGTTGACCAACCTAAATGCTAGTTGACTTTTCCTAATCGCGTGTACTGCTGCTGTAAGTGTAAATTAGCATTCCGAGACCCGATTTGACATGTAGTAACATGCTAGGAACCTCGTAACATGTCTAATAACTTGGTAACATATATTTGGATGTTTTTCGGAGATACGTGAACTATATGCTATAACTTGTTGTGTGTTAACGTATGTTAAGTATACTTGCGTTATCGCATGTTTTGGAGCGTAAACATAACACGGGGAGTCTCGGGTCACCAATGGGATGTCGAGTCTTGTACTTTGGGTCAGTTAAACAGTCACGGTATTTTTAAACGAACTTGGTTATGGTCTGGACATCTAGGGACTAATTAACCTGCGGGTTATTAGTCTAAGTACTTGTAACTGTCGTATGTTAGGTCGCCACTGTACGGGACTAACATAGCAGCTGAGTTTACTCGGGATTAGGAGTAAAGCAACTTAAGGTGAGTTTACGGCCCCTCTTTTAAACTGGTTTTATACTTTCGGGGGAGAAAACATGTGTTAAAACGATTGTTTGGTAAATTCTGTCATACTATGGGTTCTAACGTATACTACACGATCTTTGGAAGTCCCGGGGGGAACCATGAATGTGCGGGTTTGCACAACGGGGAAATGTGAATAGCGCTATTGGGAGTGACCAACCCCGCTCGTCGGCTTGGAGGGCCGGGCGAGTGCATATTGTCTCAAACAGGAACAACAGGAACATTTGGAACTATTCGGGCACAAAACTGGTATACGTGTTAGTAATGGTTTTCCAATCGTGGTAGTAACAAAACGTACGCCTAGCTAGCGTATACTGGTTTTCTATTTGTTATAGTATGGACAGGTGGACTTGGTACTTGAACTGCAAACCTGTAAACTCACCAGCATTTTTGTGCTGACGTAAACTTTTACATGTTTTCTCAGGTCGCTAAGGTAGCACAGGGGAACTAGGGCGCACGCGTCTGCACGGCGTCTAGATAGAGTTGCATTATTTCACAAACATTGAACTTGGTTTATTTATGTTGAACTTTGTTTTGAATAAGCTTCCGCTGTAAACGGGATTTTAAAACTATGTTTTGGTATTGCATTAATTACATTTAGACTTGTTTATTGTGATCGTTGGTTTGGATCCTGGTTTGTCATGCGCCTCGCGGTAAAACTCCGCAAGTGGATTTTGAGGGTGTGACATTAAATGTGAATGTGATGGATGAGGGACAACCACAAGAACATCATATATCCATCCATGCTATCACTGGCATCCCATCTTTCTCCACTATGAGAATTATTGGGACAATTGGTACCAAACAACTGCATATCTTGGTTGACTTAAGGTCAACTCACAATATCATCAATGAGAAATGGGCTAAGAAATTGGGGTATAAACTTACAAAGATCAGTGGAATGAAAGTTTCAGTTGCTAATGGGGAAGCCCTTGAATGTGTACAAATGTGCAAAGACTTTCAATGGTCTATGCAGGGTTTGTGGTACAAAGCAGATGTGTTAGTAGTGCCATTGCAAAATTATGATATGGTATTGGGCATCCAATGGTTGATGACCCTAGGAGATATCAGTTGGAATTTTAAGAATTTAACAATGAAATACCAAGTTGGGGATACATGGCATGAACTTAAAGGTTATGCTACAAACAGTGTAACCCTGTGTTCAGCAGAGAAGATGGATTGCTTATTGGATCATAATGATGAGGTGATATCTGCCCAACTTTTGAGTTTGCAGGTTGGAGAAGGACAAGATCAATTCCAACACTCTGTAATGATTAAGAAGCCTGATGTCAATGAAGAAGTTAATCAGGCCATTGAAAATATCTTAATGAAGTATGATGATGTGTTTCAAACTCCTACTGGTTTGCCTCCTAGTAGAAGTTATGATCACAGGATTGTTTTACAAGATGAAAAGGTTGTCATTAATGAAAGAGCCTATAGGTATCCAGCTATTCAAAAAGACATTATTGAGAAATCTGTCCAAGAAATGATGGATACTGGAGTTATAAGAGCAAGTTCCAGTCCATTTGCTTCTCCAGTAGTCTTAGTTAAAAAGAAAGATGGCACTTGGAGGCTGTGTATTGACTATAGGAAGCTGAATGGTGCAACAGTCAAAAACAGGTTTCCAATTCCTTTAGTAGAGGAACTTTTTGATGAACTACAAGGGGCTAGTATTTTTTCTAAGTTGGACCTTAAATCTGGCTATCACCAAGTCAGAATGCATGACCCAGACATTGCTAAAACTGTTTTCAGAACACACCAGGGGTTATTTGAATTCCTAGTGATGCCCTTTGGCCTTACTAATGCACCAGCCACTTTCCAAGCATTAATGAATGCTATATTCCATCAGTATTTGAGGAAATTCATCCTGGTATTATTTGATGACATCCTTATTTACAGCAGGACATTGGAAGATCATTTGGCTCATCTTGAGGTAACTCTAAGTCTCTTTAGACAACACAAGTTATTTGTTAAAAAATCTAAGTGTAGTTTTGGTGGAGACACAGTTGAATACTTAGTCCATTCGATTTCTAAAAAGGGGGTATCTACTGACCCTAAAAAGATTGAGGCTATAGTAGAATGGCCCATTCCAGCTAACATTAAGTAGTTAAGGGGTTTCCTTGGGTTGGCAGGCTACTATAGAAGGTTTGTAAAATCTTTTGGTATCCTGGCAAGACCATTAACTGATTTACTCAAAAAAGATGCTTTCAAATGGTCTGATCAAGCAACTCAAGCCTTTGAGAAAATGAAGCAAGCTTTGAGTTCACCACCTGTTTTGGCCTTGCCAAACATGACTGAACCCTTCACCCTTGAAAATGATGCTTCATCAATGGGTATAGGGGCAGTTTTGATGCAACATGGGCATCCAATAGCCTTTATCAGCAAAGCTTTATCCCCTAGCAATAGAATTTGTCTGTCTATGAAAAGAGCTGATGGCTATTATATTTGCAGTCCAACACTGGAAACATTATCTCACCAACAATAAATTTCTTATAAGAACTGATCAAAAAAGTCCCAAGTTCTTATTAGAACATAAAGTTAACACACCATTACAACATGTGTGGTTGTCTAAGATGTTGGGATTGGATTATGACATTGTGTACAAGAAAGGGAGTGATAATTTGGTGGCAGATGCATTGTCAAGAGTTCATGGTCCCACTCTACTCCCAATAACTCTATCAATCTTTGATCCAACCCTTCTTAATTGAATTAAAAGCTCTTGGCAAACTGATGAAGATTTGAAAAAAATAATGGTTCAGTTACAGGAGGGTAAAATGGTCAAAAATTATGAGTGGGATGGTCAAATGTTAACAAAAAAGAATAGACTTGTGGTGGGACAAGATCAGCAACTGAGGCATGATATCATTGATTTGTGCCACAGCACTCCTTCTTCTGGTCATTCAGGAGTGCATATTACTTTACAAAGGGTGAAACAATTTTTTATATGGAAAGGGGTCACTAAATTAGTCAGACAAGTGATTAAAGATTATGATACTTGTCAAAGGGGGAAGTATGAGACAGTTGCTTCACCTGGTTTACTTCAACCACTACCTGTTCCTTCCTATATCTTTACTGACATCAGTATGGATTTCATTGGTAGTTTACCTAAGTCAGGGGGAAAAGATACTATCTTTGTAGTTGTGGACAGACTCACCAAGTTTGCCCATTTTATCCCTTTATCCATCCTTTTTCTGCAACTGTAGTTGCCCAAGCCTTTTTGGATAATGTGTTTAAGCTACATGGTTGGCCTAACACTCTTACTTCAGATAGGGATCCTATTTTTATCAGCAACTTTTGGAAAGAATTTACTAGACTGCATGGTATCTCCCTAGCCATGTCTACTGCTTATCATCCCTAATCTGATGGGCAGACAGAGGTTGTTAATAGGTGCTTAGAAACCTATTTGAGGTGTATGTGTATGGGCAAACCTAAGGAATGGAGTAAATGGTTATCCCTGGCTGAGTGGTGGTATAATTCAAGCTATCACAACACCATAAAGATGTCCCCTTTTGAAGCATTATTTGGATATCCACCTCCTATATTCATTCCTTATATTCTAGGTGATACAAGGGTGGCTGTTATTGATGAATTGTGTAGAGACAGAGAAGAGATGATAGCTGTTCTTAAACATTCTTTGCACAGGGCCTGCAATAGAATGAAGCAGCTTGCAGACAAAGCCAGAACTGACAGATCTTTTGTTGTAGGCAATTGGGTCTTTGTTAAATTGCATCCCTATTGTCAAAATACCCTAAGGGTCTCCAAACATTCCCAACTCTCACCTAAATACTATGGACCCTTCCTCATCATTGATAAATTTGGATCAGCTGCTTATAAATTGGATTTACCTGATGATGCTATGATCCACCCTACATTTCATGTTTCTCTCCTAAAGAAAGCATCAGGTCCACCTACTACTGTTATTCCCCTACCCAAAGCTCCAAGATTTCATGCTCAACCTGATGCAGTTTTGGATAAAAGATGGGTCAAGAAGGGTAATAAAGGTGCAGTGCAAGTGTTAGTCCAGTGGTCTGGATTGCCCTCCTTTGAAGCTACATGGGAAGATTCTCAAGAGTTTAAACTGAGATTCCCTTCATTTGTGTTTGCAGAGTCTTGAGGACAAGACTATTTTTCAGAGGGGGAAGTATTGATAAGTGTTAGAATAGTTATGTGTCAATTGTAATAGAAATAATAGTAGAAGGACTGTTTGTGTAATATTGTCAAAGTTTGTAACAAACTCATCGTCTATATAATGGGCGGGAAATCATAATAATAACTACCGTTTGATTGTGAATCTCTCTCTTCTCTTTTGGTCTCTAACATTTATCCCCTAGGAGCTTATTGGGAAAGACAAATTTAATATGAAATGACAAAAATGTGTGTACTATAAAAAAATAGGCCATTTTTTAAGAGAATTTTTTTTGTTGTTGTAAAGGATGAACACTCGTTAACTCATAAAATTACTTCTAATTCTAAGTGTGCACCTCTTGCTCGATTAAAGTCTCTTTACAACTTTGTCACTTCCGCAAAACACTTTAATGCTGCGATGTGAACTTGAAAAAAGAAAAAACCAAATTGATATCTGTTAGTACATGTAATCTAGATGTCCCTAGCCTAATATAGGTGTTCGTATGTTGTTTTGTGAACGTTTATATGTAATTTGAATGTTTTTATGGTGTTTGGGAACTGAGGGGTGAGTATGATTGGTTTCACACGACTAGCCTTGCTAGTCGTGTGGTTTTGAGCCGACTATGATGGTAATCGTGTGTTTATCAGGCGACTATGATTCATAGTCGCCCCCATGGGCCTAGGCCGATTTGACAGACCTATAAATACACCCAATCATTGCCCTAATCATTCAGCTGTCATTTCACAAATTCCCAAACACCTAGTGCCTCGGTTTCAGTGTTTGTAGCTACGTATTGTACACTCGCACTCTGTTTTAATATGATTACATCTTTGAACCATTCGTGTGTGTGTGTTTTGATAACTCGTTATTGTGTTTGTTGGCGTTTTTGTTATCCAAACGTCGTCTAGAGGATTCCAGACTCTAGACGAACTAGCTCGTGATAATCGGGTTGTCCGAAAACGATCCTACAAGTGGTATCAGAGCTTTGGCTCTTATTACGAGTGTAGCCGAATTGGGTTACAACCCGCAAGGCTTACTCGTGGGGCGCCCTCTTCACCCTAAGGGTACAAAAAACCAATAACCAATTATATCATGTTTTTTGTTCATTCATTTTCAATTGATTTTTGTTCGGTTGTCTTCTTTTAGTTTGGTTTCTGCTAATGGTTCAGTTATTGCTCACCCATTGACATTGTTAATAACGTAATAACAATATTATACCCAAATTAAATATAATAAAATGTTCGTTTTTATTGTGTATTTTTTTAAGTATTAACGTATGGAAAAATTATGGTCGTTTAAAATCGTGGGGGTAATTAATTTAAAATAATTGAGAAAATGTCTAACAATTATTTAAATTAAGGAAAAATTGAGTAAAGTTTAGAGAATTATAGTGTAATTAAGATGATGGAAGTAAAGTGTATAAATTTTGAAAAACTAATTTACCTTCATATTAGGTTGTACTTTCTTTTTTCATATCTGCGTAGTTCAATCCGCGTTATATGATTCCGCGGCTTTCGCGGCAACGAACGGGGAACCTTTTTTTTTAACGGCAAATTTTTATTACACCTTTATTCTATCTCACCATGCATTTGCAAAGATTTGAACCAACAATCTTATATTTGTAAGGAGAACACCATACCAATAGATCAAGAGGTCATGGGGAACTATAGAACTATGGCTCTAGTTCACCATTATTCACCTTCTTTTCATTAAAAAACCTTATATGGGCCCCGCACAAACCGTTACACATACAACCTCCCTCCAACTACTTTTCGATCAAAACCAAACAAAAAACCACATGCCCATACACTCCTTTATTATTTCTTCACAAACCCTAAAACGTCTAATCCTTCACACACCCTGAAATCATTCCATCACATTAAGACCTTTTCATGATCAACAGATTGAAATCAAATCGATCTTTTGGATCACATTCCAAATGATTTCCTCATTATTCATTTAATATATTATCCGTTATTGTATTTGGTGTAATTAGGGTTTGAGAATGTCGAATAACATTGACAAGGTCGATTGTGTGTTTAAAGTTGTGTTGATCGGAGACTCGTCTGTTGGAAAAACTCAGCTCCTTGCTCGGTTTACGAAAAATGAATTTCGTGTTGATTCAAAAGCTACAATTGGTGTTGAGTTTCAGACAAAAACTTTGGTTATTGATCAGAAGACGGTTAAGGCACAGATTTGGGATACTGCCGGTCAAGAGAGGTTCGTCTTCTTTTTCGTATTATTCGTGTCTTGTACAATATTGCTAGGATCATTTTGATTGAGATCTACAACCTTTGATAGGTTTACTCCATTTGAACCACCAGTAATCATTATTAGATTTTCGTTTTTTTTATATTGGATTGACTTTACAGAATTATAATCTATTTATGTACATCTCGTGGCTTGAATATTAAGTAATAGTCTAGGAGTTTAGGTGGTTATTGAAGTCTGATATAGTTCATGTAAATTTTGTAAAGATTGAGTCATTGTTCTATATTTTACTTGACTATAAAGATTTGGTTGGGCCAGCTTTAGGTTGATGTATGCATCGAATCATCGATCCATACCCTTGCATTTTTGCAAGCGATGTTTTTCACAAATTAATAAAAACAAAAGTTGTGCTAAGTAAGGGTGTAAGAGGCTGGGATGTAGCCAAACTTCGTATCCCTAGAGATAGAGATTGATGCTACTTTTAGAGAGATCCCTCGCAAAAAAAAAAAAAAACAAATCAAAACTAAAAATATAGAAAAAGAGAGCTACCGAATAACAAAAGTGATGGAAGAGTAATATATTAAAACAGAAACAAATAGTAAAAATGAAAACAAATATAACATCAATAAAGCACATATAAATATAGATACAGCAGTCACATGCAAAGTTCACCTACACCATATATAAGTATAAGCCTCGATCTAAATCAGTCAAACATATGTACCATCTCCTTAAAGTCCTTAACCTTAATATTACGTCTCCACGCACACCTACCCTATGATCATGTACCTAGAAAGGTGCTACACTAGTAAATCCTGTCTAATCCGATTGTCTCAAATTATTTAAAGCCTGCCTTTCTACTCTTCCTCCTCACCACAGTGAAGGATTCCACTGCTATAACTGACACATGTTTCCAAAAATGAACTTGTAAATTGGAAATGGGTTAAAAGCTGACAAGAATGCACTTCCTTCATCCCAAAACGAAACTGAGTCCACCTTTAACTTCAGATCCTATAAGTTAGTATATTTTAGATATGAGACTTATATGAACTGTTATAATTATAAGGTTCCATACAAAAATAGCTCTCGTATCGGATGTGCAGTTGCAATGTATCAATTCGCTCTAAAAAGTATGTACTAATTGTATATTTTATGAGAACCAAGACAAACACGTGCGTAGCTTCATTGGATATGCTGTGTCATGAAATATTACTACGGTTTTATAATTTGTTTGTGAGTCCTCTTTTGAGTCACCAAACTGAATGGTCCCCAATTCCTTCGAACGATCAGAACTTATCTACTTAAGAAGGATGATTTGGTTTAATATTGTTGAAAAATTGGATCAAATGAAAACCACGCACATTGGTTTAGGTGACAACCAGTCTCTTGACTCTTTTATTTTAGCAAACTGACTAATAACTTGATTACAAAGCCTTGTACATATTCTAACCATAAAATTAACCCTAGTCGAATGGGAATACTATTAAACCAATTAAATCAATCAAACCGTTTAAACATAATAATTCAAACTAACTTATAATCTAGGAACCAATTCAAACTCCAGAATTAGCCCACAGTTATAGCTTATTATTAGTTTCCTCTAGAGCTTTACTCATTGTTCCATGTTTTTTTTTTTCTGCAAAGCCATATTTTGGGAGTTTTCCTCAAGTTAAACTACACGTTCTTTAACTTTATGACAAATTTAGTGGTTTGGTTCGGACATTTTGTCAATTAAATAAGTCAAACGGGTAAATTGGTAAAGCTAAGCGAAAATAAACGGGTCAAACAATTCGAAACTTGTCAAAGTGTATTGTTATTTAAAAAACCTACTAAAGTACATTAATAGTTAGTTATTACTTATTACTGCAGTAATAAATTTTTAGTAATTGGTTTTAACTTTTAACCCACAAATTATATCTTAAAACTGTTAAATATTTAAACAATGATAAAGTCATTGCAGATCAAATTAAACCAACCGTAACTGTTATGATTAGAACAAAAAGTGACCCATTTGACTAAATCACCTAACCCATCTAAATTATTACCCATATTCGCCCCCCTTGTTCTAAGTATTGGTTTCCATTATATGGTGCTTTCTTGAACTTGTTTTGACCCTTTCATTTTTCGCTTACCTTTACAAATTTACCCGTTTGCCTTGTTAAATAGGTAAAAAGGTGTGAACTAAACCAATAAATTTGTCATTCTTAGCTCTTTTATATAATCCTTTGTACTCTATATATTAGATCGAATAAAGGAAACTTCACTAAAGAAAACAATTCCCAGTTGAGAGATAACCGAACTCTTCAAATTAAAGGTTTACTTTCAAAAGATAAACTAACCCGTTGACCCGTATCTCCAATCCCCACTTATAGAAATCTCCAAGCAAGAATTATAATAAATCAAACTACCAATAACTAATAATCCTAAGCTTTAAAACAAATTGTAATACTTATTTGCTAAACAACGACAATCGAACCTAGTAAATCCCACCCATAGAAAAGCTAGTTGCAGAGAGAGAACCCCCGGCTCCAAATGAAACACAGACATACAAACAATAATGACAAAACAAGATACGATAACAACAGAATGTAATCAAACAAATGATAGATAACTGAATTGTATTAACAAATGATTGCGGACAGAATTGTTTTAACAGAAAGGTTACAAGGATAATAGGATTGTTTGTGTACAATCTTGATAATCAGAAATGTTATCCGAACACTTGTATTTATATGTTCTGAATCGACATGTGTTGATGGCAGTTTCTTGTTGAAGCATTGTGTCTATTCTGTTTCTGTTCAACTGCCACCGGTTGACAATTTTGCCGCCAAATAACTGTAAGGGCAATCTGGTCTTTTCACATTAAGTCCCGCCAATTTGTTTTGTGTTTTGCTGCTGTCCCTCTTCGGTTTATTGACCCATTTAGCTTTCATATGTTTGCAGCCTTATGATTCAGTCTTGAACCTTCTGTTGCAGCCTTATATGTAACCGAATTGACCCATATGCAAATCCATCCTATCTATTCTAATGTATCTTATAACTAAGTTTGCATCTAATGACTAACATACTAAAATATACAATCACAAATGCAGAAAATATATGTTCAAATGTACATATTAAAACATAAAACAGAAAATTATATTTACTATTTTAAGAAAGATAACCATTAATAACCGAAGACTGGTGATGAACGGGTAAAATAGTGGCATATATTATAAATAGAGAATACTTATAAGAATTATCCAAATAAGAACCTGAAATATGCATGGGTCTGTGAGTTATCTGAACTCATTGTGTTTTTTGGATCTTTCTTTTCGACTTGTAACAATCATGATTTACATGAAACTTGTACATACGGGTGCATGAAATCATACTTTGATAATAGCTAAATTTGATTGATTCTATCGAATATCTCTCCTTGTGTAGATACCGAGCAGTGACAAGTGCATATTACAGAGGTGCACTTGGCGCAATGTTGGTATACGACATGACAAAACGTCAAACCTTTGAACACATGACTCGGTGGCTTGAAGAACTCAGGGGTCATGCTGATAAAAACATACTCATCATGCTCATTGGAAACAAATGTGACTTGGCAAGTCTAAGAGCAGTACCAATTGAAGATGCTCAAGAATTTGCAGAAAGAGAAAACCTATGCTTCATGGAGACTTCGGCGCTCGAGTCCACAAATGTTGAAAGCGCGTTTCTAACCGCTTTAACAGAAATATATAGGATTACATGTAAGAAATCTCTGAGTGCTGATGGAGGTTATGGAAAAACATCTCTTAAAGGAACTGCTCTACTTGTTCCTAACCAAGATGCAGACTCAGGTGGAAAGGGTGGATGTTGTTGATATTTAGTAATTTAATTATCTGTATTAAATTGACTTTTACACCAATATTTGTTTTGGTTTTGTTCTTTGATATTATTATCATTCTTCTAGGTCATTTTTCACTCCTGTACGTCTAAAATTTTGTAGACTACTGAATTTTTCTTGTTCTTTTTTTTTCCTAGAATGATTTGAGTAACCAAACATGGCTCTGATAAAACTATTTTTTGAAATTGGTTATTAATAGCAATATGGTCATGCTTGAGTTACTTATTAAAGTTTAGGCCTTAGGGTATACTTTAACCCTCCTTTAACTTTACATAGGTTTATATCACTCACTTTTCCTTATTTCACTTTACCTCACCTAAAGAAAATGGTTTAATTCTATTAACTGTATCTAACAATATTTTTTAATGGTTTTTGGTTTTAAAAAAAGGAAACAAAATTAATGAATTATCTTAACATTCCGTTAACATGTTAACATCTAACATCTTTAACACATCTTAATACAAATGTCGAATCAAACTCTTCAGCAATTTCTTTTTCTATGTAAATCACCAAGTTATTTGCAAGATACTCATCCGACATCCTATTGGGAAGACGATTCTTGAATATCTTCATTGCTAAAAATCCCATATCTGTTGTTGCAGTAGAAACTGGAAGTGTCAAGATTAACCGAATGACGGACCTCAACCGGTTAAAAGGGGTTGCGCTGCTGTTGCTGTCCGGTCGGGAGGGGCTGCTTCTGGCCGGTCGGAAGTCAGAACAGAGAGGGCCTAGGGAGTAGGGACTAGGGGGAGGGAGGGCCGAGATGAGTTTCTAGGGTTTTAGGAAAAGAAAGGGGCGGGAGTTTTGTTGAAGAATGCAGGTGCAGAGAGCCTTAGTGGTTTTTTTTTTTTTTTAATGTTTGAGCTTTAGGGGTTAACTAAAACATTGGGTTAAATGTTTAGTGGGCTAGAGTCTAAACTAATCGCTAAATAAATTAAACGAGTGAAAATGGTTATCGGACCTAAACGTTTTATTTTAATTAGGGCGGGCCAGGTTCAATTCATAATTTATTTTTCGAAAAAATTCCAAAAATCAATCCTTTTAGGTGAAAATGCCGGTGGGGCCGTGGCCTGGCCCAAGGTCCGCCCATGAGAAGAGAGTGGTGTACAATGTCGGTTAACAGGCATTGTCACCGTTAACGCCCCAAATTTTAAAGTACACCACATGGCCTTATGTATATCTTGATTTTACCGTGATTTACAAACACCGATGTCCCTAATCATTACACACTCATACAACTGGAAGGAAAAGATATTGTTTTGCGGGTTTGCCCTAGGATTAAGCTTGAATGATCAAGCTAAAGAGTATACTACACGATGCATGATTTATACGAAGTCGTAACTTTTTGTTTTTTTAATTAGTTTTATACATAAGAGCATCCACATCGCACAAGTTTGGTATTGTTGTATGGAAATCGAACAAGGAATAAGAGAACAGACACCCACATTGGAAGGGATGACTGGAATGGTCCGAAGGTGATGAGGCTGGTGCACCGTAGTAGTTTGGAACGGTGATGGTAGGCCCCATTTACTTAATATTTGAATAAATTAAAAAAAATATTCTTTTTTTGTGCTTTTGTGTTAAAAAAAATAGCTTTTTTATAATTAAAAAAAACGTTAAACCTAATTAAATTAAACATAAACTATATAAATCAAATTACATAAACATTACATAAACCTAAAAAATTGGTCATATATAACCTATACTATTAACCTATTGGATTTTGGCACCCAATTTGGGTTAAGTCACTAACCTAGTTAGAATGGGGGTGCCATGCCAGCATGCCACGTCATATTGGAGGTACCATGTCAGCCAAAACACTAACACGGTTAGTGACTTAACCTAAATTGGATGCCAGAATCCAATAAATTAATAGTAAAAATTATATATGGCAAATTTTTTAGTTTGAGATGCTAACGACCAATTTTAAATAGTTTAAGTTATTAAAATCAAATTCCCAAAAAAATGTTCTTAAACTTGATTTTTGAGACAAGTCCAGCAAATTAGACATAAATGGGGTGAGGTTGTATTTGAGTAGGCCTTAGCAAAACCAGTTAGGATTTAAGAGAATGAAATCATTCTGCCCACGAGAACGAAGGGAAAAACAGGTCTTGGGTTAGGCGACTAAGCAGCCCAAAGCAAAATTGTTGTGCGGCCCACCATAACTTCATTGTGGGGAACTAGAGGTGTAAACCAGTTTGGGCCCGACCCACTTCACTAAAAATCGGTTCGGCCCAAACCGGGTTCGCATGCCGGTCATAGTCTTATTCCCTGAAATTGGTTTGTAATCCGACTCGATTTGAAAAACATGCCAAATACCCAGGTCATTTTTGTCCTTACAGACTTTGAACCCGATCAAAATCTGTCTAGGTGAGTTGGGGTTTTCAATCCTAAAATTGGTTTATAATCCAAACCGATATGATCCCAATGTATTAAAATAAAATAAAATAAATCAGACTGGTTTATAATCCGAACCGGTTTGGACCCAACCAGCTTTTGTACACCTCTGTGTGGAATAAAAATGAACGCAGAAAGAAGGTTTAGGGGGGATTTTCAAATGCAATGTGTGTTGGACTACTTGTGGATGACTTTTCTTGGATGGATTTAACTTGTTGGATCAAGTTAGTCAAGTATATTAGTTAATATGTTGCAAAATTAATAATGCCCATATGGCTACAACCAAAAAAACATGTCTTTGTCCTACTTTAGAAACGACTACCAAGTCAAATTATACTAGCAAATTCACTAGATAACTTGTCTAATTAACCCTTAGGCTTTGAAAGTTAGTATCTCTCACAAGATTCCTTATATTATACTAGCAAATTGCTTGATTATTGCAACACTCGCCATGGGTTTAAATTATGAACATACCATCACCCACAAATACACATGCACGCACAACCTTAGTCGAATCTATGATATAGAAATCGAGAACACTAACAACAAAAGTAGCGGAAGAGTTTCTTCGTATCATAATCGAGGTATATAAAAAACGACATGATGACAATAAAATGTTTTTATCCATAGCATTGTAGATCCTCTTATACATGGGGTGGAAACTTCTAACCAACAATCAGTGACATAAGACTTGGTCTTTATTCCATAAACATCAATTCTCAATGCCGGCTAGATTCTGTTTAATAAAGAATAAAACCAAATGTGTTGGCAATAATATATTCATTATAACATGTAAAGGATCAAGGTTTAATTTCATATAAATTTGGGATACTTTTACTTGTTTGAGCACATTATCTTTAAACCTTCTAATAACCATGCCTGATTTCCATAGCTATCTCTTCCTCTTTCTCATATGGCTCATCTCCACAATCTTGATCCGGGCTTTATTCAAATCTACAAGTGCTAAATCTCATCTTCCACCAAGCCCGTTTGCGCTACCAATCATCGGACATCTCCACCTACTTGCACCAATCCCTCATCAAGCTTTTCACAAACTTTCTCTTCGTTATGGACCCGTTTTTCGTCTCTTTCTTGGTTCAGTACCTTGTGTGGTGGCTTGTTCACCAGAAATGGCAAAAGAGTTTCTTAAAACATATGAAAACGCCTATTTAGATCGACCACAAAACTCAGCAGTAGCATACTTAACGTATGGATCAAAAGACTTCTCCTTTGCTCCATATGGATCATATTGGAAATTCATGAAGAAGATAGTCATGTCACAACTTCTTAATGGTACAACACTTGACTTGCTTCTTCCTGTTAGGCAAGATGAGATTCATCGGTTTATAAAATCACTCTTCCAAAAGGCGAAAATTGGGAAGGCAGTGGACCTTGATGGGCAGCTGGTGAAGATGTCAAACAATGTGATATCAAGAATGCTTATGAGTGAAAGGTGTTCAGAGAACGACGATGACGCTGGTGAAATGAAGAAATTGGTTACTGAGATAGCTGAGATTACGGGTAAGTTTAACCTCTCGGACTACATATGGGCCTTTAAGAATCTAGATTTGCAAGGTTTTGGGAAAAGGTTGAAGGATATTCGTAGAAGATTTGATGAATTGATAGAAAGGATTATTAAAGAGCATGAAGAATCAAGAAAACATGAGTCAGGAAAAGTGAAGGACTTGCTTAACATTTTGCTAGATGTAGCAGAAGATGAGAGCATGGAGATAAAGTTGTCAAGGGAGAACATTAAAGCCTTCATTCTGGTAAAATTATCTGATCATATCTTCGATATATGTCCGTATATGTATGTTAAAATACGAGCGGTGCTAAACTTATCATACGCCATCTATTTTTACTTGTTACACTCCCGCTTTAACTTGTGATATTCGTAATATTCCCTTTATTCACTTTAAAAGACCCCAAAAAAAAAAAAAAAAGAAAAGAAAAGACTTGATGTTATAGGGTACCATCAAATTTAGGAGGATGTTTAGCCAACCCCTAAAATGCTAACATATATATTGTCATTTCAGGATATATTTGCTGCGGGAACAGACACTTCCGCGATCACAATAGAATGGGCATTAGCAGAACTCATCAACCATCCAAACATAATGAAAAAAGCGGTAGAAGAAATCGATAAAGTGATTGGAAAAGAGAGACTTTTACAAGAATCTGACATACCAAACCTGCCGTACCTCCAAGCAATTGTCAAGGAAACACTACGACTCCACTCTACCGGCCCAATGATATTAAGACAATCAACAGAAGATTGTACAGTGGCTGGCTACGATATTCCAGCAAACACTACTATCTTTATCAATGTGTGGGCACTCGGAAGAGACCCAAACCATTGGGAAAACCCACTAGAATTCCGTCCTGAACGTTTTGAACAAAACAACTTGGATGTGAGAGGACAGCATTTTCACATGTTACCATTTGGTAGTGGGAGGAGAATGTGTCCTGGAACTTCATTGGCATTGCAAGTTATACAAACAACACTTGGTGCTATGATTCAGTGCTTTGATTGGAAGGCTGGGGAAAATGGAGATCTTACCAGTGTTGATATGGAAGAGGGACTTGGGATCACACTTCCTAGAGCGAACCCGTTGGTTTGTATTCCTGTGGCCCGGCTTGATCCTATCCCGTTGTAATGTAACATGTAAGAAACCGGTAACCACAACAGAATTATCAGTTAAGATTTTCCAAAAGGTTTCTTTTGTAATGCATAACAAAATGGAACAAGTACTTTTTCTCTGTAAAAGGAAACAATTATATATCAAAAATGTTTTGTATATTTTTGTGTATAATAAATAGATAGCCTCAAACTCAAGTCAAAAACAACAATCCAATTTTAGATGTTATTTGTTCCAAAGCCAAGAGCCCAAGGAGTTCCACTCACTCAAAAATCAAAATAGAGTTAAAAAAGTACAACACATTTAAGGCTTACAACATGTGAGATCTTGAATACAGTAAGTCATTTTGAACAAACACTTAGGCTGTTTGGTGTGCACCCGGGGAGGTGATCCGGGGAGGTGAGGTGGCGTCGGGGAAACCGGGGAACACCGCCCCATATTCTTCCATACCATACATTTTCACACATTATTTTTTAAACACAACCATATTTTCATCCACAAAATTTTATAAAAATCCTATTTCTTATACCATGAGTTCGTCGGAGGAGGAGGAACAAAACGTGATAAACTTTTACGTTGGTGCGATGATGGAAACGGCAAAAATTTTAGCCGAGTTGGAAGATGAAAACGATAGTGAAGCATCTTCGGTACCATTGACACGGAGCGCAGCGCTTGATAGAGATTGTGAGGGTATGTTTTATTTTTTTTTGTTAAAATGTTTATTTTTTTAATATGTTTTATATTTTTTATAACATTTTTGAAAAAAAATTAATAACATGTCTTATATTTTTTAAAAGTGCACATGAACGTTTGGTGTCCGACTATTTTGATGAAGACTGTGTTTACACTGACGAACAATTTAGGCGTCGTTTCCGAATGAGTAGAAGATTGTTCGAATGAATTGCCGATGATTTAGCTAATTACGATGAATTTTTTACACTAAGATACGATGGTAGAGGGAAACAGGGTTTTACGACCCTACAAAAATGCACGTCTGCAATTCGTCAATTAGCATACGACACTGCTAGTGATTCATGGGATGAGTATTTAAGGATGTCTGATAGAATGAGTCGGGAATGTTTGTACCAGGTTTTGCGGAGATGTCGTGAAGCTATATAGCAAGGTTTATATGCGTACGCCAAGAAAAAGCGACATCGAAAAGATCTACGCGCACCATGCAGAGAAACACGGCTTTCCTGGCATGCTAGGAAGTCTTGATTGTACGCATTGGCCATGGCTTAATTGCCCCACCGCATGGAAAGGTCAATTTACTCGGGGTGACGTGGGAGAACCCTCAATTATTCTTGAAACCGCTTGCTCACAAGATCTATGGATTTGGCATGCTTTCTTTGGCGTTGCAGGTTCATGTAACGATTTAAATGTTCTTGCAAGATCTCAGATTTTTGACCCCATGATTAAAGGCACCGGCCCGGATGATTCTTTTTGGCTCAATGGCTTAAAAATACAAGCATGGGTATTATTTATGTGACGACATATACCCAAGCTGGTCGTCTATTGTGAAGACAATACTGAATTCTACAGACGAGAAAAGGAAAAAGTTTGCAAAGTGCCAAGAAGCGGCAAGAAAAGACGTCGAACGCTTGTATGGTGTGATCAAGGCGAAATGACACATAATAGAAAGGCCAGCACGTGCATTCCATCCACAAAGATTGAGATACATTATGTACGTGTGTTTGATACTTCATAACATGATAATTGAAGACGAAGGTCGTGCGATATGCGTTTACGATCCGAATGAGGTTGAAGAGGTGCTCGAGCCAGTTGACGAGGGACAACAAGAATCAAACAGGTGGGCGTTACACGATACTAATATTCATGGGAACCTTGTTTCGGATCTGGTCGATCACATTTGGAATAATTTTCATGTCAACCCCGTTGATGACGAGTAGTTTTTAGTTATTTTTTATGAACTTTAGTTTATAATATTTTTTTTTTTTACTTTGTGAACTTTAGGTTTGTAATTTTTATTATTTATGAAATTTCGGTTTTTTATGTTTTCCCATTTTTTTTAATTTTCACGGTTTTTTTATATTTTTTTGACGTTTTTTATTTTATTTTTATAAAAAAATAATTATGAAATATAAAATATATAATTAAATAAAAAGGAAAAAGAATAAAAAAAGGAAGGGGGAATGGGGGAATTGGGGGAAGGCATTTTTAAACTTTGGGGGAGAAAATGGGGGAAATGATGTGGCGCTGATGTGGCACTTGGGGGAGTTGGGGGAAAGGGGACACACCATATAGGCTTATATACCATATATAACCATAAGCAATTTTGGGGTAAACATAATACTGGTTGCTGACAAAAAATTGTCCACTTTTGGGCAATGTATAAATATGAATTACAGATTTTTTTTTTTTTAATTTTTTTTGGCAAGATGATATTGTTAGAAGTATTACAATACTCAAAACATTATTTATTTGTGTTATGTAATAAGTATGACAATTATCTAGTCTTAATTAGTTAGGATGTTAATATTAAGTGCATGGTTTGGTTCGGTGACTACCTGAGGCGACGCCTTACTAGTTTTAAGTGGGTAAATGGACTGTTATGTCCTTGTTTTTGTCATGGCAGTTTCCTCCATTTCAACCGCTTTTACCCGCCAATTAACCACCAACCAACCGTCCCTAGTGTAATGTATATATAGGATTCGGTGTTGAACATTTTCATTTATCAAGATTGATCCAAAGAATCCTTAGATAATCCGTTATACCAAAAGATAGAATAGATCACTATTTCATTCATTTGATTAGTGATTTCGATTATATTTGTGAGTGTTGACTTTCATTGTGTGTGTATTGCAAACTTACAACTCGAATCTGGGACAACAGATAAGACATGGTGTGAGATCGAGCACTGTTTCGGATCAAGATGATATAATTCAATTTTTCGTAAAAGAATTCTATAAGAACCAGGTACTAGAGTGACTTTGATCCTATCTTATCATCCTCAAACTACCACTTAAAGTAAGAGAAGCATCAAAACTATTTGAAGGCAAGTTTAGATCGTAATCATTGACTTTCATAGATGTGAATGTTGGTTTCAGGCCCCAAATTTACACTCAACACACACTCACGCCCACTCATATATATGTATGTAGTATGTATGTGAGAAGAAGAAATATAATTAAGAGATGATATAAACTTGGGGCACTTTATTCATGAACTTCCTAACAAAGACTACAAAAGTGTTAATAAAAAACAATAAAAACTACCTAATTCTCCTAAAGACTAGATACAAGGCATGACATGACCCACTAACATAAACTTGCAACGGTCTTCTTCCAAACAATTTTCAAATCTTGCTAATTAAATATTATGAAATAAACCCAAATGCTTTCTCCATGCATTCCCAGCCATGCAAGTAAACCTTGCACTTTAACTTTTTTGATGTATATGACTAAATAGTTTGAACTCATTATTTAGTTATGTCAAGATTAACCCAATATTCACCCCCTTAATCTTGACACATGCATTCAACTAATCCATGAACCCATGTATTTCGAACCATCTCAACCTATCTCGGACACCTAACCTTCACCTCAGTCACGTCCAAAGTCTTATCGGTTCAAACCAAATCATGTTCACAACACTCGTAACATCTCACATGGCATCCCGTTGGAAACTATTCACTATCGTCCCGATTTTTCACGAATTAACGGCCTCCTCCGGCCAAATCCAAAGCCACCTGATTTGAACTCCATCGCCATAATGTTCACAACGTGTAGTTTCTCCAATCTCTTCCAGTACCTTTTTCCGATCACGCTTTTTCAAAAAGGCCACTCCATCAACAAAGAAAACAAGGCCACCCGCTTTTACAGTTTTCTTTCAACCGCTAAACGAAGCGAATCCAAAGCCACCTGCTTTGACAGACCCTTCCTGCCCGTTTTTTTCACACGTACGCCGTTCTCCTCTTATCACGAACAACCTGATCAACGTACCCGTTCTTACTGGTTGTGACTAGTCACGCAAACTCGCAACTAACAACCAAACGACCTAGAATATTCTTTTTTTTTTCGATCACCAATAACGGACCCGGGACACCAATGTTTATCATCGATCACCCTCCCGTCGTCCAAAACGGCACTTCCACCATGACAACGGTGTAGGATCGGATTTGGACAAGAAACGAGTATCGTGCGCGTACCGGATTGAAGGCGGAATTAACAATCCGGTTAGTTGTTATACGTGAGTGTTAGTGAAGAAGATAATAATATGGAGAGCACACACACAAAATCAAACACTTAAGAGCTGCACTTGCATTGAAATGACAAAAGTTACAAAACATTACAAGGCATGGGATATTTATAGTCTAAGCATCATACGCCTAGGACCTTTTACACGTATGAGCTCCATACGTGTTCTAGAAAACAGGCGTATGAGCCCTCATACGCCTGAAGGCCAGACACAATGACAAAAAACCCCTTAATCACTAAAACACAATCCAAACGATTACTAAACAAGCTAATAATGATCCTAACCAATATCTAAGCTGAGGACCTATCCGAAGGGTGTACTTACAATGTATAAAAAAATTATGGTCATTTATAATTCATAGGGGTAGTTGTCAGTTGGCTTAAAATAAAAGGAAAAAGTGTAAGTGTTATTTAAATAAACAAAAGTTAACTCTTAACTTCTAAGTATCGTAAAATGCCCCATATCAAGTATATTATATGTTATATAGATATCTAGGGGTAAGCAATAATTGAACATTCAACCGAAACCGAACAAAAAAAATAGAAGAACCGAACCGAAAGCAATCAAAAACTGAACTAACCAAAAATCGAATTAACTTAAGTCAGTTATTATATTTTGAACACTTAGTTCACCAAAATTAACCAAACCGAAACAGAACCATTCATATATTCTTATATTTTTACCTCTATTTCATGTATTTATACCTCCATTTCATATATTTAGCCAAAGTTTGGTTTTTGTTATTAACCAAAATTAACTAAACCGGACTAATAACCGATAATCTAACCATATAAACCGAACCAAGTAACCGATTGTTTAATAAGATCGATTAATTGATGACTTTGGTCTTAGTTTCGGTTGAGACTAATAATCGAACTTAACCGAACCATGCACACCTTTAGAAATGACTAAATAGTTTGAACTCATTATTTAGTTATGTCAAGATCAACCCAACATTCACCGCCTTAATCTTGACACATTCAACTAACCCATGTATTTTGAACCATCTCAGCCTATCTCAGACACCCGACCTTCACCTTAGTCACGTCCAAAGTCTTCTCGGTTCAAATAAAATCATGTTCACAACACTCGTAACATCTCACATGGCATCCCGTTGGAAACTATTCACTAACATCTCAATTTTCCCAAATTGATGACCTCGTCCGGCCAAATCCAAAGCCACCCGATTTGAAGTCCAACGCCATAATGTTCACAACGTGTAGTTCGTCCAATCTCTTCCTGTACCTTTTTTCGATCACACTTTTTCAAAAGGGCCACTCCACCAACAAAGAAAACAAGGCCACCTGCTTTTACCATTTTCTTTCAACCGCTAAACGAAGTGAATCCAAAGCCACCTACTTTGACAGACCCTTCCTGCCCATTTTTTCACATGTACGTTGGTATCCTCTTATCACGAACAACCCGATCAGCATACCCGCTCTTACCGGTTGTGACTAGTCACGCAAACCCGCAACTAACAACCAAACGGCCTAGAATATTCTTTTTTCAATCACCAATAACGGACCCAGAACACCAATGTTTATCACCGATCACCCCCCGTCATCTAAAACGGCACTTCCACCATGATAACTGTTGAATCGAAACATTTTCCCGTCTTCTACTTATGTGGTAAAGCACTCTCGAAACAGCCCCTACTGTCTCGCAACACCCCGCATATATCCTTCTTTATAAACCCGAAAATGGATTGTGAAAAATAACAACCCAAACTCGGTTTTGCTGCTCCATTTGCCCCGCAGCCAAGGGCTACCCTATTCTTAAAACCGACTCTCAAACCGGCCTTCTCCTTCCACACGTGCCCTAGGCTCTGATACCAAATGTTGGTTTCAGGCCCCAAATATACACTCAACACACACTCACACCCTTTCTTATATATGTATGTAGTATGTATGTGAGAAGAAGAGATATAATTCAGAGATGAAACAAAACTTGAGGCACTTTATTCATGAACGTGAGGCTATATTTATAGCCTAGCAAAGACTACAAAAGTGATAATAAAAAAACAATAAAAACTACCTAATTCTTCTAAAGACTAGATACAAGGCATGACCCACTAACGTAAACTCGCAACGGTTTTCTTTCAAACAATTCAGTCAAAGACTTTTACCAAGTCTTGCTAATTAAATATTATCAAATAAACCCAAATGCTTTCTCCATGCATTCCCAGCTATGCAAGTAAACCTTGCACTTTAACTTATTTCCTGTATATGACTAAATAGTTTGAACTCATTATTTAGTTATGTTAAGATTAACCCACTAGTGGATTCCCATTTACCACTTCTTCCTGCAACAATAGTGTTCGCTCTAGCATTGACATGATGTCATGTTACACAATCATATAAATAAGTATCATCAAAAGACAAATAGTCTTCCTCAAAAATCACCGACTAAATCAAGGGAATAACAAAGTAAAAAAATAAAAAATAAAACAGGAAAAGCATAATTATTTAAAGAATACTGTTAGTATAATCTTGCGCTCAATATCGACAAATACCATAACTTGAGGTAAAACGACTATGGCAAACACCTGAAGTGGGTAACAATAGATTCAGTCGTTTTTTGTGAGAACTCTTTGTTGATTGCTGGAACTTAAACTTGATTCTTCTTATCAAATTTATGTTATGTGTATATGTAATTAAGTGTGATCCGTAGAGTAATTTGTGACACTCTAAAGAACACGTTTAAATATGTAAATAGGTAGTTATTTTCGATTATTGGGACACACCCCTTGGTGTGGAAGTTATAGGTAGTTATAGTAGTTTGAAGGGTTGTGACTCTTAAAGACACACCCATTCAAAACATATATATATATATATGCAGCCCTATGATCATTTGTAGACTAATAGGTTTCAATCAGTTTGTATTCGCCGCACATTATCTCTTTTACTCTCACATTTCATCGACCCATATATCGAATTCTATCATGGCATCATGTTAGTACATGATGTCCCTAGCCTAGTATAGGTGATGTTTGGTATAGTTTACGGGTGCTTGGGTGTGTTTGGAAGTCGTTCTGGCATGATTGGCTGAAACACACGAGTAGAATGGCTTAGGGGCGAGTACAAAAGTGTACTCGCCTGTAATCAAGATATAATGGACGATTAGACTATATACTCGTGTGAAATGTTGTCTACTCGTGTCTAAGGCCCTAGACGAGTAGAACATGTATAAAAGCTTCCAATCATTGCCCTAATCATTAAGTTGTCACCTCACACATTCTCCAAGCACCCTAATCAGGTCTAAAGGTCTGAGATTGTCTGTAAACAACCGAGCTCTGTTTTTATCAATTGAATCAACCTTTTAACCGTATTTTGTGTGTGTTGATGCTTCGTTTATCCTAGTTTCTTATTCGTTTATGTTATCCGAACCTTTTTAGAGGATGCCGCACTCTGAATAGTAAAGCTCGTGATTGTCAGGTGACCCGAAAGTCGATCCTACAAGTGGTATCAGAGCTTTGGCTCTTATCACGAGTGTTTTGATAGCAAAACGAGTTCAAAACAGAGGGGTTTTGGAATGAAAGTTATGATTTTTATGTAACAACCTGTTTTGATAGTTTGAAACTTTGTGGGTTTGATAAAAACAACACTTTTTAAAATCTAAGTGTGTTTTAAAGGTTTAAAAACGTGTGTTTTTATTAGGGTTTGTCCCAAAAGTGTTTTTACAACTTTCCTAATCACTTGGGAATCAAATACAGTGTTTTTGTTAGATTTTGAAGCAAAAATGATGATTTTCGTGCAAAAGTACAACTCAGACTTGCAAGACACGAGTACAAAGCTCAGAGACGAGTAGGGTTAGTGTACTCGCCCCTTTTCACACGAGTATAGGTGTACTCGTGTCTATTACAGACGAGTAGACTTCTACTCGCCTAAAAATTGTACTCGTGCCTGATTTTTGTACTCGTGTTATTGGTCACACCTTATAGACTTGTACTCGCCTAAAATACACACCTTATAGACTTGTACTCGCCTGAAATTCACACCTCATAGACTTCTACTTGTGTGTTTTTTTGTCTAAAATACGAACCATTAGGATTGTACTCGTGTGTAACAGTGTTATAACCAAAAATTGACTAAGTATTGGACTTTTATCGAACTTTAATGTATGGCGAACCCATGGGCGCATCTGAACCAACCCGGACAACAATATAACCAACCTATAAACAATCAAATGAATGTACCCACGAATCCTTGGCAGTTTTCGGCCGAGCGCAATGCGCAACGAATGCAACAACAGTAACAACAAGCTGATGTTGCCGGAACCAATATGTGGGCGCTTGCGGTTAAACAACGTGCTCAGCAACAGCAGCAAATGATTAATAGTAACCCTTGGGCACTCGCAGCCGCTGCAACTCAACAGACACAACACTTGTCTTCGGTACTCCTTAGTGACTTGGAAACGTGTAGTTCCAATAGGGCACCAAAACTTCAGTTTATGGCTGACTACCACAGCTGGAAAGGCAGATTCAAGACACATGTTGACGGTATTGATGGACTTGTATGGGCTACTATTGAAAACGGGTATACTAGGCCGATGGTCAAAAATTCTGACATTCCCATCTCCTTGGAAGCTATGATTGAAGATCAGCGAAGAAAATACAATTATGAAAAGAAGGCGATGGCTGCATTAACACAAGCTCTCCCAAAGGACATTCTGCATCAATTTGCACAGTGCACCACCTCGCAGATGCTCTGGCTTGCGCTAGCAGAGAGGAATGAAGGAAATGAGAAGACTCGAAAGATCAAGATGGATCAACTCAAGAAGGAGTTCGAGAACTTCACTACCAGAGGGAATGAATCGTTGCGGGATCTGACATCACGATTCTATCATTTGATGTGAGAGATGTATCAGTATGGGTAGTATACACATCAGCAGAGCTTGTGGAAAGGTTTGCAGATGCACTTCCCTCACACTGGCATCAGTGGCTTGACATCCAAAAATCAACCAACGTTTATCAGACTCTCTCTCCATTAATGAGTTCATGGCCGAGCTGGAGAACAAAGAGATTGATGAAATCAGAAAGGCGAACAAGGCGTTCATTCCCCAGAATCCCAGCATTTACTACGGGACCACATCTCAGGACACCAGTGTGGGAGGATCTAAACCGCAAACAACATTTGTTGTCAATCGAGAACCAGTTTATGCTTTTGACAACTATAGTCCCCGAGCAGATGTTCCTCCACCAGTCTATCCCTTGGGACAAGGAAATCAGTATCCTTTATCTTGTAATACTAACCCGTTTTGTGTTAACCCTTACTCTCATCTTGTAGTGCCAGTACAAGAAGCTTCAAACTTTGGTGGACATTCTTCATCAGGGTTTGGTGGTGCTTCATCTTCAGGATATCGTGGTTATGGAGGTGCTTCTACTTTGAATCAAGGTGACTATTGGACCAATCCAATTGCCGAACAGTTAAACACAGCAGGTTTTGAAAAGGTGACTGTAGAGTTAGCCCAAGAACATATGGCTCTACTTTCTACCTTGGTCAACTCCTATAGTGGATTAGTTGCGGGGCAGATCGGGAATCCTTATCTCACTCAAGAAGATTATGCATAGATAGATAAAGATGAGATGGATCTGATAGACATCCAGTACCACTTAGCAAGCGTGGTTAGAAGAGCAAAGGAGCATATGGATAGAACTGGAAGAAGAGATGTCCTGATAAACAACAATACAAAGTTTGGTTTTGATAAGAGCAAGGTTACATGCTACAACTGTGGCACCAAAGGACACTTTGCTCGTGAGTGTGATCGACCAAGACAACAGGGTAATCAGAATCCCTTCAACAACAACAGAGGCAATCAGAACCAGAGGCAACAAGCTCAGACATAACCTAATCCAAATACTGAACGATCATTCGTCCCCATGCAAAACCAGAACTAGAGGCCTCCTGCTAACAACACTACAGGACAAGCCATGGTAATGTAAGTTGATGAAGGATTCAACTAGAACCTTCACATAGAGGGAGAGAATGATCAGTAGGGTGGTGCATGTCACACCCTCAATTTCCACTTGCGGAGTTTTACCGCGAGGCGCATGACAAACCAGGATCCAAGTCAACGGTCACAATAAACAACTCTATATGAAAATACATAACATTCAAAAGACATAATTTTCATAAACTCAAAACCAGTAGCGGAAGCATTAGACAAGTTACAAACCATAAACCCAAATGTACCAAGTGTTTATTACAAAACATGATCTAAACCTAGACGCCAATGCAGACCCGTGCGCCTAGTTCCATTTGTTGCTACCTTAGCGACCTGAGAAAAATATGCCAAAAGACGTCAACATATAATGCTGGTGAGTTCACAGGTTTGTTCAATATGTTACCAAGTGTTACCAAAACGTTACCATGTCCATACTATATCAATGTTACCAAGTACGCTAGCTAGGCGTATGTTTTATTACTACTATGATTGGAAACCATTACTCGACACGTTTAGCAATGTTTAGCATATGTTTAAGCAGCCCGAATGTTCAGCATGATACCAATGTTCCAGTTCGAGACAACATGCACCCGCCCGACCCTCCAAGCCGACGAGTGGGGCAGGTCACGCCCAATAGATCTATCCACATTTCCCCCGTTGTGCATCCCCGCACATTTATGGTTTCCCCCGGGACTTCCAAAGATCGTATAGCAATACAAAGTTAAAAACCATAGTATGACATATGTTACCAAAATAGTTTAGCGCATGTTTTCTCCCCCAAAAGTGAAAGCAGTAAAAGTGGGGCCGTGAACTCACCTTAGATTGCGTTCTTCGGTTACAAGTAAAAATGCTAAGTCCTTGATAATCCCTCTACCGGAGATCTATCAAAATGTTCACATAAGTGTTCCAACTAATAACCATAAGGTTATCTAGTCCCCGATTGTCCAGATCGTAACCAAGTATGTTTTAAAGCGTTTTTAAATGTTTAACCGACACACTAGACCGACCCGACATCCCGTTGGTGACTCATTACCCTAACTAATCAAGTACACATAGATTACACACAAGGTTCAAGCATAAAACACATAGTTTGTATCAAAAATCTCATTTCTGCATCAGAACGGTCGAACCAGTCAGATTAAATCTCCTTCGCCCGTTTTCAAGTCTCCTTCGCCCATTTTTACCACGTTCGACTGTTTTGATGTCTCATTCGACCGTTTTCCTCGTTCGCCCAAACATATTCCAGGTTCGACCCTGGATTCTCTCCTTCGCCCAATCGATCGGTCGAAGGAGTCCAGGTTCACCCCTGTTGTTCAAATTTTCCTAAAAACGCTTCAAACACATTCGAAACACCTCGAAACATCATCAAACACAGCAGTCAAGTATGTAATACTTATCCCTACAAAACCCCACCGATTTCCCCCAATAATACGTCCATTTAAGCCCTTTCCCAAAATGGTAAGAATTATGGAAACGTCACAATCATGCATGGATTCTTTACCCAATTTGGAAACTTTTGAAATCGATCCATATTCAACTTAAAATGCTCAGTTTGTCGAGTGTTCGATTTTCCTTATTAGTTCTATTGATCATAAATATCATGCATCAAGTCTAGATTCGTTAAAACCCCCAAAATACCCATAACATCACCATCTATCCAATTCTAACCCTAAACAACAATAACCTAGCATCAATAACAATCATATATCATGTTTCTATCATAGATACAACAGCAAATCATTGAACAACACATAATACCACATAATACACAATTTACATATGTTTATCATCATGAAGACCTATGTTTAAATGATAAGGTTTTGATTTAGAAAGATGTTTAAAAGTTTTTAATCATGAAAACACCCTTAGAACAGATCCAGACAATTAGGGTTAGATGAAAACGAATTAAAATGCTTTAAAAAGATTTAGGATCAAGAACACACCTTGGATTCTTGTTTAGATGTTGTAGATAGGTTAGATTATGAAAAAGAAGAGCAAAAACTCCTTCCTTAGTGATTAAAATCGTTTGAGAGTGTTTTGAGACGGTTAGGGTTTGTGAAATGGTGAAAAATGACAAAGTTTTGTATTTATACTAATCCTCCTTCGCCCCTTATCAGTGGTCGAAGGTAGCCTCCTTCGACCCTTCCACAGGGTCGAATGAGCCCTGTCCTGGTCGAAGGGAATTCTTTCAATTCCACATCCCAGGTTCGCCCATTTAAAAAGGGTCGAACCAAAGCATAATTCTTCCTTCGACCACTCGAAGTGGTCGAACCAGAATCCATGTTTATCTAGTTTTCCAGTTTGTCGTGTTTAACGCATTCTAACATACCTTAACATATGAGCATGCACCCTTAGTTTATGTTTAACACATTTAAGCACGGATAATCATTTACACATCATTTAAACACATCTATTTATATAATCCACCACACGACCCATAATCTACACATATACTCAATTAGTTCATGTAATGTCACCAACAACGGGACCCGGTACTAGTGTATTCCCAAAATGACTCCCAATGATCCTCTAGATCATTGAACCGTGGACAATCCTTACTTGACCCGACTCAACTAACCCGGTTAAGTCCGTTTATAAATGTTTCTCGCTAAGGTAGACTTAGATGTTACTAAAATGTTTAAGCCAAATATGCCGGGTTTCACATCATCCCCACGTTGAAAGAATTTTCGTCCCGAAAATTACGCAAAGCCCCAAAATGAAATAAACGAAAAGAACAGAACGAAAAGAAAATTAACGGATGTCACATCATCCCCACGTTGAAAGGAATCTCGACCCGATATTCATTCCGCTTCAGCAGTAACATGCCTCGATTCAAACGCGCGTTTCGGAAAAAGATGAGGATATTTAGCTTTTATCTGATCCTCCCACTCCCACGTGAACTCCGGTCCATGATCCGAGTTCCAACGAACTTTGACGATGCGGATTTTACTCCGACGAAGGCTACGGATCTTGTAGTCGAGAATCTCGACAGGTTCCTCCACAATGCGAAGACGATCATCAACCTTGATCTCTTCCAGTGGTACAATGAGAGATTCATCAGCCAAACACTTCTTCAAGTTAGACACATGGAAGACGTTGTGCACACTACCGAGCTCCGCCGGTAAGTCAAGTATGTATGTCACCGGTCCAATCCGATCTAGGATTGCGAATGGTCCGACATAACGAGGGTTAAGCTTGCCACGCTTTCCTAAGCGTATGACGCCCCTTCCATGGTGAAGCTTTCAGAAGTACCCTGTCCCCAACCTGGAACTCCAAAGGTTTTCGACGGCGATCGGCATAACTCTTCTGACGATCCCGTGCAGCAGCCAAACGGTGACGAATCTGTACGATTTTCTCCGAAGTTTCATACACAAGTTCCGGACCAGTGAGCTGGCTCTCGCCCACCTCAGCCCAACAAAGTGGTGATCGACATTTCCGTCCGTAAAGAGCCTCGAACGGAGCTGCTTTGATACTAGAGTGATAGCTGTTGTTGTAGGAAAACTCCACCAATGGTAGGTGAATTTCCTAACTCTTACCAAAATCGATGACACATGCCCGAAGCATGTCTTCCAAGGTTTGAAGCGTCCGCTCACTCTGTCCATCAGTTTGCGGATGATAAGCCGTACTCATATCCAACTGAGTACCCAAAGCCTTGTGCAGAGCCTTCCAGAAACGCGAAGCGAAACGAGAATCACGATCAGAGATAATAGAAACAGGCACCCCGTGCCGAGCAACCACCTCCTTAAGGTAAAGTCGAGCAAACCGCTCGAGTCCATCGGTTTCCTTAATAGGTATAAAACATGCCGATTTTGTCAACCGATCAACAATCACCCAGATCATATCGTAACCACTAGGTGACCTTGGTAGCTTGGTGACAAAATCCATCGTGATTCGCTCCCACTTCCATTCCGGAACCTCTGGTTGTTGCAGGAGACCAGACGGCCTCTGATACTCCACCTTGACCTTTGCACAAGTCAAGCATTTGCTGACATAAGAAGCTATATCAGCTTTCATGTTTGGCCACCAATAAACTATCTTCAAATCCTGATACATCTTATCGGAGCCAGGGTGGATAGAATACCGGGATTTGTGAGCTTCGTCCAAAACAAGCTCGCGCAATCTCCCGAACAATGGGACCCAAACACGTCTCGCAAAATAGTGTAAGCCATCGGTCCTGAGTTGAAGATGCTTGTCAGCACTGTGCATAGTCTCAGCCTTAAGGTTTTTCTCCTTCAAGGCTTCCAACTGTGCAGAACGGATTCGGTCAGGCAACGACGAATGAATGGTGAGCTGTAAGGCTCGAACACGGCGAGGATTCGCAGACTCCTTCCTGCTCAAGGCGTCCGCCACAACGTTCGCCTTGCCAGGATGGTATTTGATAGCACAGTCATAATCGTTCAGGAGTTCAACCCAGCGACGTTGCCGCATGTTCAACACCTTCTGGTCGAAAATATGCTGAAGACTCTTGTGATCGGTATATACTTCACACTTGGTACCGTACAAGTAATGTCTCCAGATTTTCAATGCAAAAACTACCGCACCCAGTTCCAAGTCATGGGTAGTGTAATTCTTCTCATGAACTTTGAGTTGACGAGAAGCATAAGCAATGACCTTCCCGCGTTGCATCAACACACAACCGAGACCACGAATAGAAGCGTCACAGTACACAACGAAGTCATCCGTACCCTCAGGTAAAGATAAAATAGGTGCAGAACAAAGTTTAAGCTTCAGCATCTGAAATGCTGATTCTTGTGGTTCATTCCAGTCGAACTTTCGGTCCTTCTGGGTAAGAGTAGTGAGGGGTTGAGCGATCTTCGAAAATCCCTCAATGAAACGACGATAGTAACCCGCAAGACCTAGGAATTGCCGCACCTCAGATGGCGTCTTTGGTGCTTCCCAGTCCTTAATAGCTTCGATCTTAGCCGGATCGACATGAATTCCCAGTTCATTAACCACATGTCCTAGGAATTGAACTTCACGTAACCAAAAATCACACTTTGAGAACTTAGCATACAACTGCTCCTGTCTCAAAAGTTCCAAGACCAACCGTAGGTGTTCCTCATGATCCGCCTTGTTCTTAGAATAAACCAGAATATCGTCAATAAACACAATGACGAACTTATCAAGGTAAGGTTTGCAAAAGCGGTTCATTAAATCCATGAACACCGCCGGTGCGTTAGTGAGACCAAAAGGCATGACCAAGAACTCAAAATGGCCATAACGAGTGCGAAATGCAGTCTTCTGAATGTCAGCTTCCCGGACGCGCAACTGGTGATAACCGGACCGCAAATCAATCTTCGAATAGTAGCTAGAGCCCTGGAGCTGGTCAAAGAGATCATCAATGCGAGGAAGAGGATAACGATTCTTGATGGTCACTTTGTTCAGCTCGCGATAATCAATACACATGCGAAGACTTCCGTCCTTCTTCTTCAAAAACAAAATAGGAGCTCCCCACGGGGAAGAACTCGGTCGGATGAAACCCTTTTCCAAGAGTTCCTGCAACTGGCTGGACAACTCTTGCATCTCGGGAGGTGCAAGACGATACGGAGCTCGGGCAATCGGAGCTGCGCCCGGAGTAAGATCAATACCAAACTCAACCTGACGATGGGGAGGAAGACCAGGCAAATCGTCAGGAAACACATCGGGAAAATCACGAACCACTGGAATATCCTCGATCTTCTTCTCATCGTCAGTAGAAACGTTAACAAGTGCCAGAATGGCCGAACAACCCTTCCAAAGGTACTTGCGGGCTTTCATGCTAGAAATGGTACTCAGCGGAGCACCGCTTTTCTCGCCATGAACTGAAAGAGTCTCTCCATCAGGGAGAGGGATCCGAATAAGCTTGTCGAAGCAAACGATCTCCGCACGATACAGCGATAACCAATCCATGCCGACAACGACATCAAAACTACCCAGGGATACCGGCATAAGGTCAATGGGGAAAGACAAACCCGACAGTTCCAAGCGACATTCCCTAAGGGTGTGTGTCGCTTCGATTTTCTTACCATCAGCCAATTCTTTTAAGTACTTAGCCTCTAAAGGTGTGGGTACTATATCTAGCAATCGACTAATGTCCATAGATACAAAACTCTTATCGGCACCAGAATCAAACAAGACAGAAACATAGCGATCATTAAGAAGGAACGTACCGGTAACTGTGTCTGGATCCTGCCTAGCCTCCGCAGATCCAATGACGAAAGCACGTGCAGTCCTGCCTCCGCCGCCGTTGTTCCCATTACCGTTTTCGCCCCTCCCATTATCGCCCTGCTTCAGTTTAGGACATTCACGCTTGAAGTGTCCCGTATCACCACAGTTATAGCACCCCTGCTTCCCCGGAGTCCCCTGAGAAGCAGGAGTAGGAGCAGTAGTAGGAGTCTGAGTTGGGGTGAGTGCCACCCTGCAATCCTTAGCATGATGCCCCAACTGATGGCACCGATGACAACGAGCCCGATCACAACTCCCAGAATGATGAAAACCACACTTGTTGCACTTGGGATGCTTCCCAACATACCCACTTGACTTCTGCCCAGAAGAAGACCCAGATGAATCAAACTTCTTTGCCGGCTGAGATGGCGCTGGCACAACACTCTTCCCCGCACTATCCCACTTCCTCTTGTTCCCTTCAGTAACCTTTACAGCAACACCCTTAGGAGGCAAAACACCTTCTGCCACCTTCAGGTTAGTCATCCGATGAGCTGATCGGACAACTTCAGCAATAGTGGGAAGATTCCCAGCACCCACCAATCCAGCAATCTCCGGCACTAGCCGAGACACATAGTGCTCGATCCTCCTATACTCGGGTGTGTGCAAATCAGGGCACAACACCGCCAGCTCATTCCTCCTCACAGTGTACTCTTCGATCTCTGACCCAACCATCTTGTAGCTCCAGACCTCATGTTCTAACTTCTGTATCTCCTCTCTCGGACAGTACTCACCTCTCAACAGCTGCACAAACTCCGCCCAAGGCATAGCAATAGCCTCCCCTAACCCCATGTTCTGAGTAGTAGCATTCCACCACGACAGTGCAGGCCCCTCAAATGTCGCAGTAGCATACTTCACCCGGTCCCCAGCAGGACAGTTACACATGACGAACACAGACTCAACCTTCTCCAGCCATCGGAGCAGTCCCACCGCTCCCTCAGTTCCAGCGAAGTTATGGGGCTGACAGTCCCGAAACTTCTTATAAGAGCACTAAGGTGGGGGTGGATTGGCACCAACACCTGAAACACGGTACACGAGTAAAACACAAACGAAAGGACATGAAACCCAAGAATGAGGCAAGGTCGACAGAAATCAACTCACCACCCATGGCATTAATCCCAGCCTGGAAATTAGCCATAGCCATGTTCACTTGCTGCTGTAGCAAGTTGTTCAGCTCAGCTTGGGTCATGTTGATGTTTCCACGACCACCGCCTCCAGCACGACCACCGCCGCCAGCACGGCCACCGCCGCCACCACGACGTCCACCACCGCGAGCACCAGACATGATCCAACAAATCAATAAATCGAGGGATTCAGATTCACTTCTAGTGTCAACCACTAGAAATTTACAAGAGTTAACTTAGGGACAAATCCAGGACCATACATCCAAACTCGAAGTCCATCGGGATTTTCATGCATTTCAGTTTATTATTTTGTGTGCACCCGAAATGATAAACTGCTCTACATGGTCCTCCAGATGTACCCCTAATCCAGACTCCGGTCACCGAATATCGTCGCCTAGTAACGTGTTACGATAGGTGCAAGTGTAAGAAGGCATGTGTATGCTAGAACCAACAAATCAACCCCTCCTTCTTCAATCCAGAAGAAGAAGACAAGAGTAGGTAAGAACCCAAATAAAAGTGGATGATGTAACGGAGAAGCATGATGATGATGTAAGGACACCCCGACAACGTTAGTACGTATCCCACTAATAGACTCGAAGTATGCGACCGTCTAGTGTGTGCGACTCGGCTATAGACCAGACTCTACATGCAGTCCTAGTTCACTATAACCATTGGCTCTGATACCAACCTGTCACACCCTCAATTTCCACTTGCAGAGTTTTACCGCAAGGCGCATGACAAACCAGGATCCAAGTCAACGGTCACAATAAACAACTCTATATGAAAATACATAACATTCAAAAGACATAATTTTCATAAACTCAAAACCAGTAGCGGAAGCATTAGACAAGTTACAAACCATAAACCCAAATGTACCAAGTGTTTCTTACAAAACATGATCTAAACCTAGACGCCAATGCAGACCCGTGCGCCTAGTTCCATTTGTTGCTACCTTAGCGACCTGAGATAAACATACCAAAAGACGTCAACATATAATGCTGGTGAGTTCACAGGTTTGTTCAATATGTTACCAAGTGTTACCAAAACGTTACCATGTCCATACTATATCAATGTTACCAAGTACGCTAGCTAGGCGTATGTTTTATTACTACTACGATTGGAAACCATTACTAGACACGTTTAGCAATGTTTAGCATATGTTTAAGCAGCCCGAATGTTCAGCATGATACCATTGTTCCAGTTCGAGACAACATGCACCCGCCCGGCCCTCCAAGCCGACGAGTGGGGCAGGTCACGCCCAATAGATCTATCCACATTTCCCCCATTGTGCATCCCCGCACATTCATGGTTTCCCCCGGGACTTCTAAAGATCGTATAGCAATACAAAGTTAAAAACCATAGTATGACATATGTTACCAAAATAGTTTAGCGCATGTTTTCTCCCCCAAAAGTGAAAGCAGTAAAAGTGGGGCCGTGAACTCACCTTAAATTGCGTTCTTCGGTTACAAGTAAAAATGCTAAGTCCTTGATAATCCCTCTACCGGAGATCTATCAAAATGTTCACATAAGTGTTCCGACTAATAACCATAAGGTTATCTAGTCCCCGATTGTCCAGATCGTAACCAAGTATGTTTTAAAGCGTTTTTAAATGTTTAACCGACACACTAGACCGACCCGACATCCCGTTGGTGACTCATTACCCTAACTAATCAAGTACACATAGATTACACACAAGGTTCAAGCATAAAACACTTAGTTTGTATCAAAAATCTCATTTCTGCATCAGAACGGTCGAACCAGTCAGATTAAATCTCCTTCGCCCGTTTTTAAGTCTCCTTCGCCCATTTTTACCACGTTCGACCGTTTTGATGTCTCCTTCGACCGTTTTCCTCGTTCGCCCAAACATATTCCAGGTTCGACCCTGGATTCTCTCCTTCGCCCAATCGATCGGTTGAAGGAGTCCAGGTTCGCCCCTGTTGTTCAAATTTTCTTAAAAACGCTTCAAACACATTCGAAACACCTCGAAACATCATCAAACACAGCAGTCAAGTATGTAATACTTATCCCTACAAAACCCCACCGATTTCCCCCAATAATACGTCCATTTTAGCCCTTTCCCAAAATGGTAAGAATTATGGAAACGTCACAATCATGCATGGATTCTTTACCCAACTTGGAAACTTTTGAAATCGATCCATATTCAACTTAAAATGCTCAGTTTGTCGAGTGTTCGATTTTCCTTATTAGTTCTATTAATCATAAATATCATGCATCAAGTCTAGATTCGTTAAAACCCTCAAAATACCCATAACATCACCACCTATCCAATTCTAACCCTAAACAACAATAACCTAGCATCAATAACAATCCTATATCATGTTTCTATCATAGATACAACAGCAAATCATTGAACAACACATAATACCACATAATACACAATTTACATATGTTTATCATCATGAAGACCTATGTTTAAATGAAAAGGTTTTGATTTAGAAAGATGTTTAAATGGTTTTTAATCATGAAAACACCCTTAGAACAGATCCGGACAATTAGGGTTAGATGAAAACGAATTAAAATGCTTTAAAAAGATTTAGGATCAAGAACACACCTTGGATTCTTGTTTAGATGTTGAAGATAGGTTAGATTATGAAAAAGAAGAGCAAAAACTCCTTCCTTAGTGATTAAAATCGTTTGAGAGTGTTTTGAGACGGTTAGGGTTTGTGAAATGGTGAAAAATGACAAAGTTTGGTATTTATACTAATCCTCCTTCGCCCCTTATCAGTGGTCGAAGGTAGCCTCCTTCGACCCTTCCACAGGGTCGAATGAGCCCTGTCCTGGTCGAAGGGAATTCTTTCAATTCCACATCCCAGGTTCGCCCATTTAAAAAGGGTCGAACCAAAGCATAATTCTTCCTTCGACCACTCGAAGTGGTCGAACCAGAATCCATGTTTATCTAGTTTTCCAGTTTGTCGTGTTTAACACATTCTAACATACCTTAACATATGAGCATGCAACCTTCGTTTATGTTTAACACATTTAAGCACGTATAATCATTTACACATCATTTAAACACATCTATGTATATAATCCACCACACGACCCATAATCTACACATATTCTCAATTAGTTCATGTAATGTCACCAACAACGGGACCCGGTACTAGTGTATTCCCAAAATGACTCCCAATGATCCTCTAGATCATTGAACCCTGGACAATCCTAACTTGACCCGACTCAACTAACCCGGTTAAGTCCGTTTATAAACGTTTCTCGCTAAGGTAGACTTAGATGTTACTAAAATGTTTAAGCCAAATATGCCGGGTGTCACAGTGCAGCATGTTATGTCCAACAAGTTTCTGATCCACCAGTTGATGTTGAAGACTGCACCAGATCACAAGAAGTCGCAGTTCCGGATAATGATGTGTCCGATTGTGATTCTGATGGGGAATTAGATCTGGAAGAACTATTGGCTAAAGCAAATGAATTCATCAGCAAGCAATCTATTCTGGTAGATGTGGATTGTGCAAAGAACGATCTTTCTGGATTCTTTAGAGCTGAAAAGACTGCATCTCATTATGATTTAATGGCCATCACGGAATCGTCTACCAAGGTAAGTTCGTATTCCATTTCTAAATCTGATTGTGTAGAGTGTGATAAGCTAAGGTACAGAATCAATGTCTTAACAGACAAAAATCTGAACCTTAAAGCTGATCTGGGTCAATGCCAACGAATCAAAGATGTTTTGATATCAAATGAAAAAGGCTATAAAAACACCATTGAAAATTATAAGAAAGATATTTCTGAGTTATAAGACACTAAGAAACAGTTGGCAATAGCGAATTGTGACTATAAGAAGATCAAGAAGAAGCTTGAAAGTTATCTGAACTGCACGTATGTTCTTGATCACATAGTTGAGAATTCTGATCCCACCAGCCCCATATATGCGCAATGTCCACCTCCGGTGAGATTTGAAAACCACACTTTCAATGTCTTGCCGAAAGAGGAGTTTGTAGATATGGATGCAGCAGCAGCTAGAGCGGCAGAGACTGCTGAAGCAGCAAAAGCTGCTAAGGTGGCAGAAGCTGCTAAGGCTACAGAAGCTGTAGTTGCTGTAGGTGCTAGTGATTAGTGAGATTAGAGATGATGTGAGTGTTTGTGAGACAGATGTGTCAGATGATGAGCTTGATGAACCTTAGAGGTATGCACCGGTCAAGGATCACAATATTCCTCCTCAAAATCACATAATTACTACTGAAACATTGAGTGAACTTGAACTGAAAGTGCAAACTGATGATGGTAGGAGGATTAAAGTGTTTTATAAACTAAAGGGATCTGACAAAGTATATGCTGATGAGGAAGTTCCCCTCAGATGTATCGCTCCTGGTCTTGTTGCTAAAATATGGCAAGAATCTATCATTACCGTTGAAAAAGAAAAATGGAGTAAGAAAAATGGTAAGGATAAAAAGGACCAGGATAATCAGTCAAATGAATCTAACAAGAATAATCAAAAGAAAAACACTAATGATCCTCAAAATCACGATCAAAAGAAAAATCCGAAGAAGTATGTCATAGAATTCGTTAGATCTACTGGAAATGAGATAAATGACGATTCTCAGGTCAATATGCAAAACAAATGTTTTGAGGATCTAAAGCATAAAAACTCATTTGCTAGTAAATCTAACCAAAAGAGTAAAAAGGAGAATCAATATGAATCTCCACCATTTGAGGAGTTGTTGGATCAGTGGCTCTACTTAACAGTTCTTATTCATGAACACTTGTGTGTTGTAAATGTATCAAAGTAAATTGCACAACGGAATATTAAAGTGTTCAAGTTAAAGCATCACTTTTTAACAGGAGTTATGACTCCGCCTCAATCAATGAACTAGGAAGTAAAAATGAGAATCAATAGTGAATGAATATAGCAGTAAATGCAGAATGATTCTCAGATATATATGAAAAGGTTAACTACAACGTAATTTGAAGGAAAAATGTTAAAGTCTTAAATAGATGAGTAGTTGTCTAAAATAATGGGTGTAACCCCTCTATTTATAGACGAAAGTTTACATACAGACTAAGTAATCAAAAGCTTAAAATAATGTAAGATAATACTACAACAGGCTGTAGTATCGAAACTTGAACAAAGACTTTAGTGTAAACTAATATAATACTAAACTGCTGAGAATAAAGGGCGGTTAATGAAATTGCTGATGAGTGACAAACTTCTGTTGAAAGATCTTCAGGAGTTTGTTCTTCAGATATGTGTCTGGTTTATCTTCAGAACTTCTGATCCTTTTACTCTTCAGAACTTTAGATTATCTTTGACTTCAGCAGTTTCACAAAATGTGAAGAGGATATAAGACTAAGGTTTATACTGGCTTGTCAATCCTCTTTGACCCTACAATCCCCCTAGATTGATGAAGCCAAAAACTCTGTATATCTATATTTATAAGATCCTCTCTTCCTTAAGTAAAAAACTCTCTAGAGTTCCTTGACTGTTTGATGTCTGAGTTCTCTGACCTCTGGTTCTATAAGTAGTCCTTTTTTCTAGTATCATATCCTTAATGGTTAGTAGATCTTCATCAGATAATCTTTCCAATTCAGACAAGTTATGAAGGACTTTTGTTGAAAAGTCTTTTATTTCTAGAACCAAGGAACTGGACTTATGGGTGAAGCACCATTTTACAATTGGAGATTTAGATTTATGGTACAATTTGTAGGTTTGAATATAGGTCTGATGTTGGTGGTTTTTCCTTTTCAGCATTGATCAGATTGGATCTCCTTCTCTTTTCAACTATCATAGTACTAGGTGTATCACCTATTGAAATAGGCATGTGATGTTTAGTGACTACCTTGGTATGTTTTTGTTCTTTGATGGTTTGTTGCAGTTGATAAGCAAATGTTGCAGGATCCCTATATTGTGTTAACAGAGGCTTTTCTTCAATAGTGAAATCATCTTCAACAATGGTGTTCTTCTCAAGCAGAACCATCTTGAAGTGTGTTTTTGAGTTTTCCCCTGACTTTTTATTGGTAGCAGGCTGTGTGGGTTTGAATTTCTCCGGATTTGCAAGTCTATCAGCCTTGAACTTTTTGTAAGTTTCATAAAGTACATCTTCTTTCCACTTACATATTTGGATTTATGGAGCTTGTGCCTGTACAAAATGAGCACTCCCTTGAGTTCCATTATTCCTATTATAACTGGAGTTGAACTGATTTCCAGACTGTGGTTGGTTAAAGCTAGAGCTTCTACACTCTCTAGCAAAGTGTCCCAACTTCTAACACTTATGACATCTAAGTTTTGATTTGTCAAAACCAACTTTTGTTGAACTGTTCAGTCCTGGAAATTTCCTTCCTGACCTTTTATAAAATTTATTTATTTTTATGCTTAACATGGCCAGTTGATTTAGTATGTCCATTTCTTCTAAGTCATCACTACTGAAAATTTTCAAATCATCCATTATAAAACACATGTTATCAGTAGTTTGACTGTCTTCTTCATTGTCATAACCTGGATATGACCTTTCTGATGAGATCCTAGTGGTTATGTCAATGTGGTCAAAAGATCCAAAATCATTTGGACAAGAAGGTGAGTCTTGTCCGAAAAGTGTTGTACTACCTGGAACATAGTCATCAGCTGTTTTGCCAGAATTTTGTAACTTTTTCTTTTGATTTATTTCTCTTTCAAAAGTTAACAATCTCCCGTGTAATTTTGTAAGAGTGAGGGAGTTAAAATCTGGTCTAGATCTAAGAACTATGGAGTAAGTTTCCCATTTTTCTGGTAAAGACCTTAAAAATCTATGAAGCATAGATACTGTTGTATAGGTCTGACCATTTAACTTTAACTCAGAGATTAATGAGGAAAATTTTTCAAATTGTTGTGTCAAAGTTTCTCCATTAATGTGAGTAAATGTTTCATATTGTTGAGCAAGCATTTCTCTGGTGTTGGCAATCACCTCTTCAGTTCCTCCAAACTGCTCTTTTAGGCAGTCCCAAAGCTCTTTGGCACTTTCACAATGTAAAAGTCCAGAGTAGATATCATTTGGGAAAGCCATTTCCAACATAGAGAATGCCTTAGCATCAAGCTAAAGTTTTAGGAAATCTTCATCAGTGTAGTCTTTTGGGTCTTTTGGAATTTCTTCCTTAGTTTCAAGACTTATGTTTACTGGTTTATGAGGTCCATACATGACAGATCTTCAACAACTAGTGTTGGTCGGTGACAGAGTATGTGCCAACCTTTTCTGCCAGATATTATACTCATTTCTTACAAGCATAGCAGGTTTAGTGGCAGATCCAGTATTATGAGGATCCATTTTTGAGAATATTGATTTGTCAAGTTTTTCTCAAAGTGATGGATGATTAAAAGTGAACTTTTATCCTTTATTTAATATCAATAAGAGCCTGTGTCTGATTCTCAATTTGTTAGATTGATATTTGATCAGATAAACCAACGCTCTAATACCACTTATTGGATCAGTGGCTCTACTTAACAGTGCTTATTCATGAACACTTGTGTGTTGTAAGTGTATCAAAGTAAATTGCACAGCGGAATATTAAAGTGTTCAAGTAAAGCATCACTTTTTAACAGGAGTTATGACTCCCCCTCAATCAATGAACTAGGAAGTAAATATAAGAATCAATAGTGAATGAATATAGCAGTAAATGTAGAATGATTCTCATATATATATATATATATATATATATATATATATATGAAAACGTTAACTACAACGTAATTTGAAGGAAAAATGTTAAAGTCTTAAATAGATGAGTAGTTGTCTAAAATAATGGGTGTAACCCCTCTATTTATAGACGAAAGATTACATACAGACTAAGTAATCAAAAGCTTAAAATAATGTAAGATAATACTACAACAGGCTGTAGTATCGAAACTTGAACAAAGACTTTAGTGTAAACTAATATAATACTAAACTGCTGAGATTAAAGGGCGATTAATGAAAGTGCTGATGAGTGACAAACTTCTGTTGAAATGACAAATCTAGATGATGTTTTATTATTCGGCTCCTTTATAACAGAATAAGACTAAACTTTTAATCCAAAACAGCCTAAATCAAGAATTCCCAAATCTTAGGTTTCGAAACCCTAGCCGAACATATGAGCAATTGACCCAGAAATCGTGTTTATATTTGAAATATTTCATAGGGCTTTTGTTCATTGAATATATTAGGTCCTAGATACACAAAAGATGTAATCCAAAACGACCAAAGTTCAAAATTAGACAAAACTAGTAGCCGTTTGACTTGTCAGGCGAGTAGAGTTTCTACTCGTGTGAATAGTTGCACGAGTAGAGCCTACTCGTACCTTCTTAGAGGTGAGTACAATCGTACTCGTTCGTTTTATGGGCGAGTAGTATTTCTACTCGTCTGTAGCAGTCTATTCGGCTATTTTTGGTCATTTTGTGTCTGTTTTTGATGTGTTTGTGTTCTAATGACTTGTTTGTGTGTCCAGAAATATGAATTGGGATACGTCGTCTGAGAACAATGTTTGTGCTTTCCTTGGTCCTGTTGTGAAAGATAAATACAAGGTGTTTGAAGAGATGATTGATTTCTTTAAGCGCTCAAGGATTATCTATGCTATCTCAAAGCAACACGTGCCTTACAAGGACATACTTCGGGAGTTCTACCACAACGCCGAGGTGGATTGTACGGTCACGCCTTCTACTATCAAGAGCAGAATTCAAGGGAAGGAAGTACTAATCACTGAGCAGATTATACGAGAAGAACTTCGTTTTGAAGATTCATCTGATGATCCTATTACCTTTGATTCTATCCTTATCCGCGACGGATTTCTTCGTATGAAGTACAATGCCAAAGTTACCACAAATGAGATGATGAAAAAGGGAAATGTGTCACCATAGTTTAAGTATCTCATACACGTTGTCGTAAAGTGCCTAGGTCCTAGAAAGGCGACGTTTGATGAAATCAGGGATACATTAGAAAAAGCAGTTGTTGCTTTGACTCTCAACAAAAAGTTCAACTTCTCCGGGATGATTATGCACCATCTAAAAGAAGTTATTCAGACGAAGTCAACAAATAATCCATTCATTGTATATCCACGGTTTCTTCAGATGGTCATTGAAAATCAAGTGCCGGATTTGGTGAAGAATGAGCTAGAGTGTCTTGTTCTAACTCATATGAAAGAAACGGAAATGGGGAGGATGTTAGTTTCCAAGGGCAAATCAAAGGATCAACAGCCTAAAGACAGTAGGTTGTTTGGTCATCTGATCAAGCTGGATTATGAAGCACCCTTGGGCAACAAGTGGAGGCATGAAGACAGTGACTCAGAGGATGACATTGTTATCCAGAGGCAAACGTTTAAAGAAGGTGATATTTATGGTCGTGTGTCTATAGAATTGGGTAAGAACATTCCAGGCAGCACTTTTGAAGCTGCTGCTACTCATGATGATTTATTAGACATGGATGTTCCGGAGACCCAGGAGCCACCTTCTGCATCAGGAGAACAGGAATCCTCACATTTTGGTAAAGGTAAATCTATTGCAGACGAGGATGCTCCAGTAAATGTCACAAGTGATTTTGATTCAAAAAGCACAGATTCTGATGTTTCAGCCGGTACTCGAGCCGGGAAAGCGGCTGAGGAAAAGAAGAGATTGGCAGAAAAGAAGAGATTAGAGCAGGATCCTGACTTTACTGTGGATCCTGTTGATCAAATAGCAGACATAGATGCTGAGGTTTCTTCTCCTCCATCTGGAAAACAAAAGACTAAGGAAAGGAAGAGAAATAAAAGAATGGCTCATAGATCCCCCGAGAGAACTAAAAGAAAGAAAACTTTAAAATTCGGGAGACTATCTGAGGCTGTTCTTACTTCTACGCTTGTTACATCTACAACAACGACAACAACAACAACAACTACAGCCACAACAACAGAAGGTGCAGCGATGTTTGCAGGTATCTCTATGCCAATGCCATCAGCAGTAGTCTTCACTGAGTCAGTCTCAGCTACTAATGGTGCGCCAGCTTCATCACAGCAGTTAGTGTCTGGTACAGTTGGTGCTACTTTGCAAAGTTTGAAGGCACAACTGTTTTCACAACCCTCAGCATCAGCTTCTGCCACACAGTCGTCTTCCTCCTCGGCTCCAACAACTTATGAACAACTTCAGCGACAGGTACAAGAACTCACGTCGATTGTTAGTACTCAAGCGCGTGATAATGCTGAGTTGAAGGGTAAAGTTGCCACGATTGAAGAGAATGAAAAAGGTATAATCAAGCTGCTAAGTGAATCGATTAGGATCTGCAAAGATGTTCAAACATCAAATAGGCTGCTTCAAAAGTCAAATCAGCAGCTTGCAGAATCCAATCAGCAACTAGTTGCTTCAAACCAACAGTTGGTGCAGTCAAACCAAGAAACTATAGCTAGACTGACCCATGTTGAATCTCTATATAACCAGCTTCAGCTTGCCAATGTCAATAATGAAAGAAAAATAGAGGCGTATCAAGCTGAAAACCAACAATTGAGGGCTAGGGTGGACAAGCTAAGTGAAGATCACTCTAAACAAACTGGTGCCTCAAGTTTAGCATTTGGTTCTGGTAATGAAGAAGAGGAGAGAGAAGGCGAAGATGAGGAAAATGATGATGATAATGAAGATGATGATGATGATGATGACACTAAAGATGATGATGATAATGTTGATGATGATGGTGATGGTGGTGATGCAGGTGGTGGTGATCCTGGAGCCACGGGTGGTGGCGGATCATCATCTGATACACAGGAAAAGAGTACGAGAAAGAGCATGACAGACAAGACAAGGATCCTGAAGCAGGTTCTTCTGCTAAGGGGGAGTCTATCAGTGACAAGATCAAGCAAATGCGAGATTTTATGAAACATGGTAGTTCCAACCGAAGTGGCCGAACTGTTAAAGAATTTATTTATGTATGATGATGATGATGGAAACTTGAGGGAACTACCCAAGTGTCTGGAGGTGCTAGAGGACCTGGAAGAAGGTGAGATACCACCCAAATTGTCCAACGAATACTTGAAGCAGATTTATGGCTTGTCATTCAGAGAATCTTCCGGTGCAAGATACACTCCTCCTCCAGTTACAAATCCTAATAACAATAAGGTCGATATGGAAGAGGGAACTAGTGTGGTAACTCCAGAGTATGTTGTTGATAATTCAGCCACAGGAATCCCTAATATTGATGATGATATGCTGAAGGATGCTAAGGAAAAGCTCCAGGCTGATCCGACTCCTATCCCAGATGAGGTACGTTCCCGAATTGAGAGAACTATGAGATTGTGTGCCAACTGGTACCCTCCTATGGAAGCTAGAACATTGAAGAAAGGTCTTGTACAAGCCTCTACCTTCAAGAAGCGGTTATCCAAGATGTCTGGGAACGTGATTGCCTGGGCCTATATAGAACATGCCAAGATTTTTAGTGTTAAATGGCAAGAAGGGCTCCTGTACTTCAACACGTATGACAAGATCAAGAGCTTGCCCTTCTGGTATGTTAGAGACCTGGTACGTTTAGACTTCCCTTTATATTATGAGAAGCGACCTGGAATGGAGTGGTTCTACAGCATCCTGAAGGAAGAGAGTATACATGGTTGGAAAACTTTCACGCCTTAGTATCCCAAATCTCACAAGACCAAGAAGCTACATCCCATCACCAAGCATCCGATATCGGAACACAAGATCAAGCCACCTGATAGCATGACCAGAATTCCGATTGCTTATATTGAACAGGACTTCACTCCGAAGTTCTGGTTCTGGCATTACGATTCGTTAACTACTGAAGGAGTGATCGTTCTGGACAATGCTTCCAAGATGTGTCGAAAGATTAGGATCTGGGATCATATGTGGCTAATCAACCTGTCAGAGAAAGATGTTGAGACGCTGTTTCTGTATCCTATCCAGCATCTAAAGCAAGAAACCGATCAAGCGATAAAGTTTCAGCGCGTGGTTCGTTTCTACCATGCTCACAAGGTTCACGCTGGATGTGACTGGTCAAGGATCTCAAGGATCAGAACTGCAAAGACATGAAGACTAAAGATGCTGCTGTGCTGTTTCTGGTTGTCTGTTTAGTTGTTTAATGTTTGTTTATGAATGATGATAAGTGTTAGCTGTTTTGTTTGAAGTTTTTTTTTTTTTTTTTTTGTAAATAATACTAGCTAGGTCCATGGGGGAGTCTGTTAGTACATGATGTCCCTAGCCTAGTATAGGTGATGTTTGGTATAGTCTACGGGTGCTTGGGTGTGTTTGGAAGTTGTTCTGGCATGTTTGGCTGAAACACACGAGTATAATGGCTTAGGGGCGAGTACAAAAGTGTACTCGCCTGTAATCAAGATATAATGGACGAGTAGACTTTATACTCGTGTGAAATCAGAAAGTTTTGGGCGAGTACAATCCTCTACTCGTGTGAAATGTTGTCTACTCATGTCTAAGGCCCTGGACGAGTAGAACAGGTATAAAAGCTTCCAATCATTGCCCTAGTCATTAAGTTGTCACCTCACACATTCCCCAAGCACCCTACCCAGGTCGAAAGGTCTGAGATTGTCTGTAAACACTCGAGATCTGTTTTTATCAATCGAATCAGCCTTCTAATCGTATTTTATGTGTGTTGATTCTTCATTTATCCTAGTTTCTTAGTCGTTTCTGTTATCCGAACCTTTTCAGAGGATTCCGCACCCTGAATAGTAAAGCTCGTGATTGTCGGGTGACCCGAAAGCCAATCCTACACATCAAAGCCATTTGATCACTGGACCTATGGAGAACAATCAATGGTCAAAGAATTTGATCCATATCATCATATTAAGACCAAGGAATCTGAACAGGAGATGCCAACTTCGTCAAGGGTTGGAACCGTCTACACGAGGCGCTTTAAGGCGACTCTCGCACCAACTTTAACTGATCACAGGTTTGATCACCGAGGGAGTTCCGATGAATTGTTTGGTAATTCTCAGATTTTCAATCCTCATATGGATCACTACCGTACCAACAAATACATGTACAAATTATACGGGCAAGCATCATGATCAAAAGCAACCTATTGTAAGTATCCGAGACCCGTTTGTTGTTCTTTCTGCAATAAATCCTATCATTTACATAAAGATTGTCCCACAAACTTGGAAAGATTGAATTTATGATCAAGGGGACTGATTAGGGATTGTGGAATCAAATATGGTATGAAAACAAAAATCGAAAAACTCATGCAACCGGCAACACACATGTTTTAAGAACCTATACACATCATTCGGTATAGAGGGAAGTCCCGATGGTTTTCGGAGGGATCTTCTAAAAGAAAAAGGGAGCGTGGAAATTCATAATGAGGGCAAGGATCATATGGTGGATTCAGTCTACTATATACCGACCCTAAAGAAAAACGTTTTGAGTATTGAAAAACTACTTTCACAAGGTTTTAAAATACGATATAAAGGAGACATTTCCCATGTTAATAAAACCTACAAACAACCACTCAAAACCAATCAGTAACTGAGGGTTAATTGATCAAGGGTTCATTGTGATAAATTCAAAGACGTGCATTATCCATATATCTGTCCAACAAAGTATGGTTATGAATCATCAAACATTGGTCCAAAAAACAAGGGCAAAAGACCAATACGTGAATCAACATACATGAAGAACCTTCAACATAAGAGATAGGTCCTTTAGGATCATTTAGAGAGGTTCACTTTAGACCGAGACAGATCCGTAGCAGGCCCAATCCAACCCATCGGACCCATATTGTACCAAAAACAAGTGCATTAGAAGATTGCACCATTTTTATGGACATGGTGCACATTGCAACACAATTAGAGTATCAACGGGCAATGTTTAAGACTGAATTCTAGAGAAATCTTACTTGGTTCCTAAAGGACTTTCTCGAGTTTAGCACCCATTGGCTAATACCACCACAAGAATAAATGGGAAGAAACATAGATCTACTCAATCTATACATGACATATAGTTAGGAGGCTTTGATTCGGTTGAGAAACACAACTTATGGCATATAGTTGCAATCAAAATGGGATACAACATGGGATTACCAAGAATCACGAGAGAAGAAACCATTGTCAAGAACCTAAGAATGATCTACACTAAGTAATTGGAGTTACTCAATTGGTACAGTCTTAAGTTCATGGGAAGAGAGATTTGTGTAGAAGACATTGGGGAAGACTCCACCTTCAATATGGGATACAAAAAAAAAGCGACGAGGTACAACAACCATGTTAGGACAAAAAGGATTGAGGAAACCACTTTTGTAAACCTTAGTCTAATTCACTTCTGCAAATATCCTAAGTATAGAACTGCTGAAGAAAGAAGACTAAAGTACTGAAGAAGGATTCAACAAGTACTGAAGAAGTATCAGAAGTTCTAAAGTCTAACCAGACATTTCACTGAAGAACTACTGAAGACAAACTACTCATCAGTAGTTTGTCATTCATCAGCTCTTGTAAAGAATCTTTCTCACCGACTTATGTTTCAGTAGTTTATTAGTTTAGTATTACTTTATCTTTTTGTACAAGTTCCTAGAATGAAACTTGTTGCAACTTGTTTCTGACTTGCTTTTTGGCAAGGTTCATGTATATGTAAAGTCTATAAATAGATGGGTTCATCCCTCTGTTAGACATTGATTTTTATTGAAACACGAATCCTTCAAAGCTTATTATTGTTCTGTCCATTTCATTTATTGAGAATCTATTTGAGTATTTATTATCATTCACATTCATTACTTAGATTCTCATTAAACTTGTCTTTAGTTTCTAAAACATCCAGGGGAGTAATAACTCCTGTTGATAGTGTAACTTTACTTAATCATTCCGCTGTGCAAATCTGATTGAACTTGCTAAACACATAAGTGTTCACTAGCAAGCAATACATCAAAGAGCATTACTGATCCAACAATTGGTATCAGATCACTGGTTTATCTGATCACATATCAATCTAACACATTGAGAATCAGACACAGGCTCTTATTGATATTCAATAAAGGATTAAAAGTTCACTTTTATCAACATCCATCACTTTAAGAGATATTTGACAAATCAATGCCCTTTAAAATGGATCCTCATAATACTGGTTCTGCCAATAAACCTGCTATGCTATTAAGAAATGAATACAATATCTGGCAAACGAGAATGGCACATACTGTTGGGTTATATTGAGACCACAGTTACCAGATTAGAGACTTTTGGTAGTATATTGTATAGCTTGATAGTTGAAGGACCTAGATTGTAATTATAACATAGTTTTGTACAAAAACCCTAATGCTGCGCACTTAGCACACGGGCTCTGCGCACTTAAGCTAAGTGCGCAGGCCCAAGGGTCTTCCTATATATAGGATGTGTGTGCACAACATTGGGGTTAGGGTTTTGGTCATTATCTTTTGTTAGCACAAGATAGGTGCGTACTTGCTGTAATCCATGGTTCTTCAGTGTTAAATCATCAATGGAATTATCGTATTATTCATCTTGTGTGTCGGTTCTTACAATATTCATCTAGTTTCTTTGATTGTAGAAGATTAGTCACTTAAAACACCTAATTCATAGGTGTTTCTAAGTGATAACAATCTCGTGCACTTACAAGATCTAGCATTTGGGACTTACAATTTGGTATCAGAGCCTCTGTGCTCTAGATTGTATCTACTTTAAGATACCAAAACCCTCATCTTGTTAGTTTTTATTATCAAGATTATTTTCTTTATAAACTTTAAAATTTAGGTGTTTTTCTTATATTTTGGCTTCAAATTTCGTGAAAATCGTGTTTCTAAATGTTTAGAGTATGTTATTTTGATCAGAAAATGGTTTGGAAAGGATTCAGCTGAGTTTTATGTTTGTTACAGCTCGTTTTTGCGCACTTATTTCATATATCCTGCGCACTTATCTCATAAGTTGAGCACTTGTTTCTTAGTTTTAGTACTTGGCTCATATATTGCATACTTGTGACTGTGAGTACTTAAACTTGTCATTTTAGTACGCAGTCAGGGTTTCTGCGCACTTATTTGCATTTTCATTTGTCTTGAGCACTTATTTAGGGTTTCTGCGCACTTAAACAGAAATCTTGGATTTGTGCGCACTTACTGAAGGTGTAGTCTTGAGTACTTGGCTAGGGTTTCTGCGAACTTAAAATCTTAAACGAGAGCTTAAGTGAGTCTGCGCACTTATTTTAGTACGCAGGCTGATCAGTAAACACTGAGCACTTATCATGCCCAAGTGTTAACTGATCTGCGCACTTATCAAGAAACACAGCCACACGTATACTTCCGAGCTGCGCACTTAACAAAGACTACAACTTGACAAGGCTGTTTACATTCTTACAGGTTGCTGCATACATATCTGGACTGCTGTGAACTTGACTGTGAACTTATCTGCGCACTTATCTGCGTACTTAGCTGTGTACTTACGGACTTGGACATTTTCTGGACTGATAACTAAAATCTGTTTAACTACATTCTTAAAATTCATCTAAATCATGGCTGGTAACAATAACAATTCAACAGTTAACCCTATCACTCAACAAGATCTTGAAACCGGAACCACTACCAGAGTACCTAAGTTAAAAGGTGCTGAAGACTATGGGACTTGGAAGAACAGAATGAGGTCATTCTTTTATGTTACAGACTTCACCCAATGGAACTCTATCCAGTTGGGCCCGCACATTCCCATGAGAACCACTGCCACTGGGGAAAAGTTTAACCCTGATCCAACCACTTACACCGATGCTGATAAACAATTACTCCAAAGAGATCACAAGGCTTATGGTGCTCTAACCATGGCCTTATCAAACGATGTTTATAACATGTTTGAGGAGTATGGCACGACACATGATCTATGGTTTGCGTTGAATGAATACTATGAAGTGAACGAAGAGATGCGCCAGTACAAGCAAGACATGGTGCAAAAAGAATATGACATGTTTGGCAGTATTCGTGGGAAAGTTTGAGCTCACACATTGATAGGTTTATGAGCATGTTGACAAAGATGAAGAAGGCTGGAATTCCTGTGAACAACAGAAATTCTATCAAGAAGCTGCTAGACTCATTGCCAAAAGAATGGAGCATCCAGTGTATGCTGATCAGAAAAGAATATCTTGACGCCCAGTCTACCTTGGCTGATCTCATCAACACACTGAAGTCATTTGAGATGGACATTACAAAGAGAGAGATGAACCAGACCAATCCAAAGGCTGTACCCATCACTGCAATGAAAAACTTGGCATTAATGACTCTAGTGGGTAACATGGGTTCAAGCTCATCTCAGGTGTATGCTGATGGAATGATTGGTGGTAGCTCCAGTTCAGGAACGACCGTTCCATACTCTCAACCTAGTGGCAAGAATCCTCAACCCTCAACTCTCAATCCTCAACAAACAAAGCTTGTTAATGAACACGTTGAACTCTTCGACGCCTTCATGACCAGCTTTGAAGCATTAAAGACAGGTGATCTGAAGAATGACATGATGAGCCCTGAAGATATGTATCAAGTGGATCCCGATGACATGGAGGAGATGGACCTGAAATGGCAAATGGCCATGATTACTCTAAGGGTTAAGAGATTCCAGGACAGAACAGGTCGAAGGGTTGGATTGGGAAAGGCTGGGTTTGATAAATCAAAAATCAGGTGCTACAATTGCAAAACTCTTGGACACTTCAAGTATGAGTGTCCAACCTTAAATCAAGCTAAAGTTAAACTGGCAAAGAGGATGGTGGCAATTACAGATGGAGGAGAAGCCAACCAGCAGAAGGCGCTTGTGGTTCAAGACTTTGACTGGGGTGAGGAAGTTGCTGTGGCAGAGGCTGAAGTAAACAAGGCACTGATGGCAAAAATTTGCACAAAATCAACACTTGGTGTGAGTTCCTTGGAAGGGTTATCAGCTGAGATGCCAAAAGGAGAAGGGATGGAGAAGGCTGGTCTAAAAGGTGTGTTGAGTGAGGACAAGGGCAAGGAGGCTGCTGCTGAGGAAGCTTTAGTTGCTGAGAAGACTTCCACAGGCAAGGATGATCAACAATCGCAGAGCATGCAAAAGAAGGTTGAGGAGAGAGACCTGGTAAGTATCCCGCTCGAAATTAAATCAAAGCTGTGCTCACCAAGATGTGTCACATCCGTTGCTTACTATTTGTCCTCACAATAGGAGAATTTTAAGAGAGATGGATGACATCCGAAAAATCAACACTGAAATGAAAGAAAATGAGTTAGCTTATCAGCGAAAGTTAAATGCAACAATAGCTGAAATGCACACTCTAAAAATATTTGTTCTCATAAAAGATTTTTTGATAAATGACTTAACTGAAAAACTAGAAATATCTAGAAATGAAACAAATCATCTCCAAATTGTTGTGGACAAATGGAATGTAAGCAAGCATGCTCATACTGATATCCTTGATTGTTCAAGGAAATCTTTCGTCAAAGATGGAATTGGGTATAAGGATAAAAAGGGAATTGTAAAATCTCTATTTTTACCCTTGAGCAAAAGTGAATATATACCCATTCCAAAACCACATCCAAAAAATGATCTTTTCGAAAAAGAATGTGTCACGTCTGAGTCAAACTCTAATATAAGTAAAAGTAGTGCAGATATGACCCAACAGGATCAGGTGGACGATGATGAAAGTTGTGGTGGTCAAACAATGGGGTTAGGTCACCCAGGTGCCAATTACTCTACAGTGAATTGGTTCATCTGGAGCCATGACAAGTCAAAAACTTCTTTGAATTCGGATGACTGTAATAATTTAACTAATTTGGATGACTGTAATAGTTTATCTAGGATGGATAACTGTAATAGTTTATCTAGGCCGGATGACTGTATTACTTTAACTTCTAAACTTGATTTCAAGGGTGTTGTGGACCCAAATGATAGGATGAATCCTATCAAACGATCAGATATTTGTGTTGAAAATGTTATGCCTGTTTGTGTTGATCTTAATGATGCATTCTCTGATAGTGAAAATGTATATAGACCATCTCCATTCGTTCCAGAACTAAAAAGAAACAGGTTTGGGAAATTTCTTACTGAAGAAATTCCAGAGTTTACACCATCATCAACAGATATGTCATGTTCTGAAGAATTACAAAGTGAAACAGATAACACAACTTCTAGAGAATCACAGAGTGATACAGAAAGTGACATCAGCGAGCCAGAATGCAACACAAATGAAGAATCAAGCAACAACAACAGTGATGAAGCATGTTCAACAGACAGCCCCAACTCAAGCAACTACAAGAGAAGAACATCACAACCATCATCATCCAGATCTTCTTCAAAGATCAAGCCTAAACACTCTAAATGCTTTAGATGTGGAAATGAGGGACATGTGGTTAAGAATTGTCATTTGCAACCCAAACCAAAATGTGATGCCAATACCCAAAAATCTTTTTTAGTTCAAATTAAAGATCTTCAAGAAACCATAAGAAGTTTTGTTAAGGCCAGAAAAACTTGGAAAAGAGAAGAGTCAGTTTTGGGTGAAAATCACGACAGATTAAAACTAAAACAGACCTGGATTCCAAAAGTTATTTAAATTATGGTCTGAGTCGTGACTGTACATAGTGTCTCGTATATTTATCTGTATATTTCTCTTGTTTTATGTGTTTTTCAGAATAAACTACAGAAATGGTTGATAGCCCTGATGAGATATCTGTGGCACGTTGATAGCGGAGCGTCAAGGCACATGACGGGACTAAAAGAACTTCTCAAAAACTATCGATTCATTGATGGAGAATTTGTTGCTTTTGCCGGCAACGAGAAGGGCGGAAAGATAGTTGGGATAGGGGACGTGATTTCTGATTTTAGAAGATGTGAACTATGTTCCAGAATTGTGCTACAATCTGCTGAGTGTATCACAAGTCTGCGACAAAGGAATCTCAGTGTTATTTAATGACATGGAGTGCATCTTTCTAAAGCCAGGATTCATTCCTTCTACCAATATGATTATGCTTAAAGCTCCTAGACAAAATAATACTTATGTGATAAACATGAGAGATGCAAAGTCTGAATGTCAAATGACATGCTTACTTTCTAAAGCATCCGAGTCAGAGTCACTGCTATGGCACAGGCGATTAGGACATGTTAACTTCAAAAATATTAATAAGCTTTCAAAACTAAATCTTGTCAGAGGTCTTCCTTCTAAGGAATTCCCTTTTTCTGAAAAATGCTTAGCATGTGCCAAAGGAAAACAACACAAAAAGTCGCATAAGTCTAAAGCTGTGAACTCTATAGACTCACCTCTTCAATTATTGCACATGGATCTGTTTGGTCCTATTAGTGTTAAAAGTCTAGCTAAAAAGTCTTATTGTTTGGTGATAACAGATGATTTTTCCCGATTCACATGGGTGTACTTCTTGGAATACAAAAGTGAAGCTGCTGAGATTCTGATGCTGTTTGTTCCTCTCATTGAGAACATAATAAAGACAAAAGTTAGATCAATCCGAAGTGATCACGGAACTGAATTCAAGAATCAAAGTTTCGTGACTTTCTGCAACAACAGAGGAATTCATCTTCAGTACAGTGCTACGAGAACTCCTCAACAGAATGGTGTTGCTGAAAGGAAAAATCGTACACTTATTGAAGCGGCCAGAACCATGCTTATCGACTCTAAATTGCCGATCATTTTCTGGGCTGAAGCTGTGAATACCGCCTGAAGCTGTGAGTCTTGCCGATCATTTGCGGCCCAAACAACACTTGTACCAGATCTTCAGGGGCCTTCAGTGAATCCTCACACGTATCGATCAATGATTGGCTCCCTGATGTATCTAACAGCTAGCAGACCAGATATCATGTGGGCAGTTGGATGCTGCGCGCGTTTTCAGTCCAATCCTAAGCAATCGCATGAGACTGTAGTGAAAAGAGTCTTCCGCTACCTCAAAGGAACACCAAAACTTGGTTTATGGTATCCTAAGAGTGATAACTTTGATCTAATTGCTTACTCTGATAGTGATCATGCAGGTTGTAGGATCGATAGAAAATCTGTCTCTGGTGGCTGTCAATTTCTGGGTAACCGGCTTGTGTCTTGGCAGAGCAAGAAGCAGACCACCGTGTCCATCTCCACTGCTCAGGCCGAATACACAGCTGCATCCAGTTGTTGCTGTCAGGTGTTATGGATCCAAAATCAGCTTTTGGACTACGGTTTGAATGTCATGCATACACCTATTTTTATTGATAATGATGCATGTCGTGACATCGTGAAGAATCCAATTGATCATTCTAAAACCAAACACATTGAAATTCGGATTCACTCAATTCGCGATGCGCACGACAAAGGGTACATACAGGTGTTGCCTATAGATACTGCTGATAAAAAAGCAGATATCTTTACAAAAGCTTTCGATAAAACCCGGTTTCATCAGTTGGTTTCATGGCTTGAGATGATAAAAAAAAAAAACTTTACTTGTGCATATTTTATAGAAAAATCTTCTTTTCTTTTAAAACAAGATTTTTGGGGGAGAAAGTAAACCAGTCTATTCTTAATGCAAAATTAATTCAGGAAATGATAGGAAATAATCATATCTCGTCAGCATGTGAATAGGACCCAGAGGATGTTGTGGCCTCAAGCAACGATGTGTCGGTAAATTCAGCCTGGAATCAAGTAAACTGCTACTAGGTGATTAACAATGAAGATCTACACGGAAAGCTGGATTCCCACTGTGCTTTAGGTCTGCACAAGCTGAGTCCGGTCATACATAGGTTGAGAAATTAAAAGACACAGAAAATTTTGTGCATAGGTAAATCAAAAGACACCTAAGAGTGCAAGCTACCAATGCGGGGCTATGAAAAACAAAATTTTTTGAAAAACTGAGCAGCAAAAGACACGCAATGTTAGTGACGTGCAAACATATATAGATAGCTCATCAAACGATCAGATGATCATCTTCTCTGCTTATGGTAACATAGACCTGAAGCTCTCATCATTATATTTCAATAAACCTTGAGGATCGGTAGGCCAATACCTAGCACACTGTGGGGTCCATAAAATTTTCGTCAATATTACCGATAAACATGATAAACAGCATCGCCAAACCCATGTTGAAAGAGAAAAGGCATGGATTTAAGTGGACAAGCATACCGACAATTGTTCTTAGGCTGCAGCTATCCAACGGAAAGTTGAAACGGGTTCTGGCAGGTATGATTAGTATGATCTTGAATGCAGAAGGTGAGACTTGGTAAAACCCCACTTATTAAAATGGATTTGGGCTTTATAACTCTCCTATTGGGCCAATTCTTGTACACTGCGTACTTATTTGGCCCTGCGCACTTAACTCAAGTGCGCAGGCCCAACTGTTGATGTATAAATACTAAGTAAAATGTGGTTAAAAAGTTTTATCCTCCTTAACACTTTTTACTAACCCTAATTATCTGATTCATCACCTTGTTTATCATCATCACCGTTCATCATCATTCATCATCATCATCATCATCACACAATAATCACCCCAAATCACACCCTAATCACCTCAAATCAAACCTCGTTTCACTGTTTGTTGTTTCTCATCTACTGATGAAGATGGCACTTGACTAGGATCCTAGAGGCATGCACAACCAACCGATGAATCTCGATACTGATGATGTCAAGTTTAGAGATGTAGTGACTTGGATAAGACACAGCAAAGTCGGATTTGCTGTGCAGAACGCTGAACCAGTTTACGTTTCCCACATTGAAGATTTTTGGAGATCAGCTCGAGTCGAAACTGTATCAAGAGTCAAGCGAATCAACGCAACTGTCCGAAACAAGCTTGTAATCATCACTGAGGACACAGTTCGAAACGTACTGAGACTACAAGATCAACCAGGAACTTTCAGATTCATGTCTAAAGCAGATATTCACCAACAGTTCAGGAACTTCGGCTACAAGGGTGAATTTGACAAGAGAGGCGATGTCAAGAAGAGCCAACTAACAAGAGACTGGAGACTTATCAGTCATGTATTTCTAATGTCTCTATGTCACAGAAAGGGAGGCTACAATGCGCTCAGTGCTGAATGGTCGACAGCGATGATCAAGATTTGCAAGGACGAAACGTTCAACTTGTCAGGCATGACCTTTGACTACATGGTGAAGAATGCAGATGCTGGGTCAGGGAAATGGGCAATGTACCCAAGGTTTGTACAGATGATGATTAACACTCAACATGATAATCTGCCCCTCAGTGACCAATACATCTTCACCAAAGGTGCTCGATTCTTCACAGAATGCAACACACCTGACTGGGAACCAATGCTGGAAAATATGTATGCGGCCCAGCGATATCCTCTTGTTATGGAGCTATACAACAAGATCAGGAAGAGAAGGTCAGATGCTGCTGAAACTCGACAACCACCCAGAGCTGCTCCTGCACTTGGACCATCTGAATCCACTCCTTCAGCCCAGCCAACTGCTGAGGAAATTGCTCTAGAAAAATCAAGGGGCAAAAGAGTGGCGACTGAACCTGCTCCATCAAAGCCTAGCAAAAAGAAAAGACCAGCAGGTTTGTTACAAGCAGGGAGAGATACATTGACACCTGAGCAACTTGAAACTGCTGCAGCCTTACAAGAAGTTGTTGAGTTTCAGAGGGCAGCGAGAAAGAGAAGAAGAGAACAGCTACCTGAATCAGAGATTCCTCGTGTAGTAACTCAGGATGATATTGAGGAACAAGTGGTCTTAGAACACATGTTTGGGGCAGAACAACCGAATCAACCAGGGCCTTCCACTGCTGCTACTCCAGCCCCGAAATCTCCAGCCCAGAGATCAGCCGAACCATCCTCATCAGCTCCTGCTGCACCTCGTCGCAAACCGGTGCATCAGGAACTATATGAGAAGCTTGTCAAAGAGGTCGGTAAAACTGCTGCCAGGGAGATCTGCACTTTAAAGAGTGACGTGCACAACAACCAGGAGCTTAGAAAGAAAGTAAAGAAGCTCAAACACAAGAATCGAACATGGAGAAAATCATTAAAGATCAAAGATACATTATCAAGTTTCAGAATGAAGTTCAAATGCAGATGTTTGAGATGTTCCAAGAATTCAAGAAGCAACAAACAGGTGCTCCCAGCGCTACATTTGATGAGACTTTCGATTTCGGAAAGTTTTTGGAGAAGGAGAAAGAGAAAGAAAGGATTGCCGAGGAAAGTGAGGTTGATGAAGTGAGTGAAGATGAGATGCCAGAGAGATTCGTGGAGATGGGAATGGATGAAGAAGTGGTTTATGAGACATCTGATGGGCACAAGTTGGATCCCGAAAGATCAACTTGGTTTCCTCGAAAGCCCATCACCATTCCAGCCTTACATCAGAATATCCATCACACCAAGTCTGCTCACCAGGAGAAGATCATCTCCTGGAAATATGATGAAGAAAAGAGATTGTTTGCTGTGAAAAGGAGAGGGGGAGTGATACAATATTTCAAGGGTCAAAAGGAGCTGATATCTCTCCCCCGATGGGATATCAGGGAGCTAAGCAGGGCCCCTTTCATCAATCACTCCCTCGACTCTCAGGCTGCCATGGTCGAGTGGTTTATCAAGAAGGAATGTGACACAGATTTCCAAATCCTGAAGCCGCAGAAACCAAGAAGGAGAATCTCGAAGAAAAGAATCGATCCAGCAACCGGTCGTGGGATGATAACTTATGTGATTGACCCCCCACAGGTCGTCACACGAGTTCCTATTAGATCTGAGCTTCCAGTGATACTGAGGGACTTTAAAAAGTGGTTTTACGACAGCAACACTGGTGAAGCAGTCATTAAACTGCAGGATGATTCAGAGGCTTTAAGGATTTTGGATCCAGTGGACGTGTTTGCACTCAATTTGTCAGATCTGAATATGCTGTTTGCAAATCAGATCAATGTGGGTGCTGGGAACACGTTGTTTGAAGAAGCTGTGTTGTTTAGAAGGGCTGTGGATAGAGCCATGAATCTGAAAAGAGAGCTGCTTGAGATAATCGACAGGATCAATGCAGCAGATAAAGAAAAGGATGCTAGGGAGAAGGCTGCTCATGCTGCTGCTGGTGCAGAAACTACTCAACCTGAAGTCGAGACTGCTTCAGAGGCACATACAGAAGAACCTGCAATAGTAGCCGATCCTGAAGGAACTGCAACAGAATCAACTCAAGGTCCTCAAGCAGTTGAAGAAGATCCAGTCGCGTTATACATGCATGACCCCCCTGAACAGGTTGAGGGGAGGAAAGCGAGGTCGAGATAGATTGAAGATTGAAGAACTGGTAGCTGTGGTCTAGGGGTAGTATTGTTGGGTTATATTGAGACCACATTTACCAGATTAGAGACTTTTGGTAGTATATTGTATAGCTTGATAGTTGAAGGACCTAGATTGTAATTATAACATAGTTTTGTACAAAAACCCTAATGCTGCGCACTTAGCACACGGGCTCTGCGCACTTAAGCTAAGTGCGCAGGCCCAAGGGTCTTCCTATATATAGGATGTGTGTGCACATCATTGGGGTTAGGGTTTTGGTCATTATCTTTTGTTAGCACAAGATAGGTGCGTACTTGCTGTAATCCATGGTTCTTCAGTGTTAAATCATCAATGGAATTATCGTATTATTCATCTTGTGTGTCGGTTCTTACAATATTCATCTAGTTTCTTTGATTGTAGAAGATTAGTCACTTAAAACACCTAATTCATAGGTGTTTCTAAGTGATAACAATCTCGTGCACTTACAAGATCTAGCATTTGGGACTTACACATACATTATCACAGACCAACACTGGTTGCTGGAAATCTGTGATATATGGTCCTCACAAACCAGTAAATATTAATCTTGAAACTAAAGTAGAAATACCAAAAGACCCAAAGGACTATACAGATGATGATTTCCTAAAACTTGAGCTTGATGCTAAAGCTTTCTCTATGTTGGCAATGGCACTCCCAAATGAAATCTACTCTGGACTATTACATTGTGATAGTGCCAAAGAGCTTTGGGACTGCCTAAAAGAACAGTTTGGAGGAACTGAAGAGGTGATTGCCAACACCAGAGAAATCCTGGCTCAACAATATGAAACTTTTGCTCATATAAATGGGGAAACTTTAACTCAACAATTTGAAAGATTCTCCTCATTAATATCTGAGCTAAAATTAAATGGTCAGACCTACACAACTGTATCTATGCTTCATAGATTTTTAAGGTCTTTACCTAAAAAATGGGAAACATACTCTATTATCCTCAGATCCTCACCAGACTTTAGCTCCCCCACTCTTACAAAATTACATGGGAGATTACTAACTTTTGAAAGAGAAATCGATCAAAAGAAAAAGTTGCAAAGTTCTGGTAAAATTGCTGATGACTATCTACCAGGTAGTACAGCACTATTGGGACAAGATTCACCTACTTGTTCAAATAGTTTTGGATCTTTTGACCACATTGACATAACTGCTGGGATCTCATCAGAAAGATCATTCCCAGGTTATGACAATGATGAATATAGTCAAACTGCTAATAACATTTGTTTTATCATGGATGATTTAAAAAATTTCAGCAATGATGACTTAGAAGAAATGGACATCTTACACCAACTGGCCATGTTAAGTATTAAAACAAACAAATTTTATAAAAGGTCAGGAAGGAAATTTCCAGGACTAAACAGTTCTACAAAAATTGGTTTTGACAAATCTAAACTTAGATGTCACAAGTGTCAAAAGTTGGGACACTTTGCTAGAGAGTGTAGAAGCTCTAGCTACAACCAATCTCAATCTAGAAATCTGTATAACCCTAGTTATAATAGGAATAATGGAACACAAGGGAGTGCACACTTTGTACAGGCAAAAGCTCCAAAAATCCAATATATGCCATAAGTACAATATGTACAGATGCCTGCTCAACAGATGCAGAGCCAACAATCAATCCCTCCCATTCCAGATGCTCAACAACCTCCACAGACTCAGCAACCCTCACAACAAAGCTTGTTCACCTCAGGGTATGTTGACTCTAGCAGTCTTCCTTTTGACACTACAGAGTGTAATCCTGATGCAGACAACAAAGTGTTTGACATCAAATGGGGAGAACCTGACAATGGCAGAAAGAATTTTGCTTTAATGGCATTTGAGGGCTGCACCTCAAAATCTGCCCTGTCTCAGGTATCAAAAGAATCTTTAACAAAACTTTGTTCAACATCATGTAAAGAATCTTTTGCTCTCATAAGAGAGACTAATGTGCACTTACAAGGCAAAGCAAATGACTCTGAGAGAAAATTCACTCAGATGAAATGTGATTTAGAAAGAAAACTTGCTGCAAAGGCAAAAGAAAATTCTAAATTAACTAACAATGCTATTGAAACCCAAGCACAACTTAAAATCATATGATAGATGACCTAGGAAATGTCAGAAAAGAGCTTGCTGACACCAAGGTTACTTGTGAAAAATGGGTAGGATCTTGTAAAGGGTACCAACGGCTGCTAAACAAACAAAGTGCTTCAAATGTTAGGTTTTGCATAGGGTACAATCACACTGAAACACCAACAGATTTTTCCCCCAAAACTACTGAAGATGGGAGAAAAATTGTTTCAGGTGAAACTTCTGAAGAGAAAGAATGCACATCTTTTCATGAAAACTTTCTAAAAACTCACAAAGAAAGTTCTTCAGAAGTACTGATAAAATCTGACTTTAAGCCATCAGTAGTTTCATCTACATCAGGAGTTGAGAACCTGAAAACTACTGATGACCTAAAACAAATCAATACAGTCAGAAATTTGCCTTTAAATGAAAAAGAAAAGGCAAAAGAATGTGAAATCTGTGGTCTGTTTAACCACAAGACATAATTTTGCAGATATAGAAAAGGAATTCAGTACAACAAGAAAATTTCACAACTGGTTGTGGGAAAACAAATCAAAAATGATTTTGATGAAACTTTTTCTCCCAAGAAACAACAACCAGCAAACACCTTTTCTCAAAAAAAGTTGAAATCTCAACAAAAATCTTTTTTCTCAAAATTCTCTTTCAGTAGTTAGACCTACATCATCAGCAGTTTCACAAACTGCTGAGATTAAAGATCTCATGAATATGGTACAACTACTGATGACCAAGGTTGATGGTGGTCCTCAAAAGGATACCACCATTGCTCTTAATGAAAAATCCATTGCCAAAAAGACATGGATTCCTCAACCTAGTCAAGAACAAACTGTTAATTTTCTCAAGAGCAAACCCAAAGCCAAACTGGCTTGGGTTCCTAAACCTAACTAATTTGCTACTTTGTGCAGAGGGTCTCCAGAGGCTTAAATAGCATTTGGTATATGGACAGTGGAGGCTCAATGCACATGACAGGATGCAGATACCTGATAAACAATTTTATCAGTCAAAGAGAAAGATCTGTATCCTTTGGGAACAATGCCAAGGGATATGTGCTGGGACATGGCAATGTCTCCTCTGGCAAAATACAGTTTGACAAGGTCAATCTGGTTGAAAACCTTGAGTACAACTTGCTGAGTGTGTCACAAATGTGTGTAAAATGATATTCTTCCTTTTTCACAAAGACAGCATGCAAGATCATATCACCAGAAGGCCAGAAGTTGATAGAGAAGATCATTGAAGATCATACTTTGTTGATAGCCAAAAGATGTGGCAATGTCTATGCAGTGGACATTGAAAAGGACAAAGTACTGAACAACACTGCCTATTTCTTCTCAAAGGCATCAACTTCAGAGACTGATCTCTGGCACAGGAGACTTGGCCATGTGAACTTTAAAACCATAAATAAAGTCACAAAAATGGGCTTGGTCAGAGGTTTACCCTTGAAAGTATGCCAGTGTCAAGAACACTGTGTATCCTGTTTAAAGGGAAAGCAACATAAGTCCTCCTATAAGTCTATTGAAGAATCAAAAACAACTGCATGTCTTCAACTACTCCATATGGACTTATTTGGGCCAGTAAAAATCATGAGCCTTGGTAAGAAGAAGTACTGCTTGGTCATCATTGATGACTATTCAAGATTCACATGGGTATTCTTCTTATTCTCCAAGGATGAGGCAGCTGAAATCATCAAGTTCTTCATTCTACAAGTAGAGAAACAATATTCTCTATCTGTCAAAGCCATTAGAAGTGATAACGGGACAGAGTTCAGGAACAAAACTCTGGATGAATTCTGTTTGTCTAAAGGGATTATTAGACAATTTAGTGTTCCCAGAACTCCTGAACAAAATGGTGTGGTAGAAAGGAAGAACAAGACATTGATTGAAGCAGCAAGAACTATGTTAGCTGATTCAGGCCTACCATTGTATTTCTGGGCTAACACTGCATGTTATGTTCAAAATAGAGTCCTTGTCAACAAGAGACACTCCAAGACTGCCTATGAAGTTCTTCATGGCATAAAGCCCCTTATCTCCTTCTTCAGGGCTTTTGGATGTCAATGTTTCATTCTAAACATTAAAGACTCTATTTCAAAGTTTGCTGCTAAAGTTGATTCAGGTTACTTTCTTGGTTATTCTTCCACTAGAAAAGCCTATAAGGTTTTTAATTCAAGAACCAAGATAATAGAAGAAACACTGAATGTTAAGTTCAATGAGTTAAAACACACTCTTATTCCAGCACATCCTGCTGAACTCTTTGACCTTGACAGCTTCCACTTTGGACCTGAAAAGACTGTTACTTCATCTAAACCTACTTATTATGGTGATCAAAGGTTTGATGATGAGGATCCAGCACTATGGACTCCTAATACAGTCATTAAGTCAACTTTCAAACCTTTAGAAGTTTTACAAACTTCTGATTCAACAACTGCTGATGTACAAACTCAAACATCTGCTTCAGCTCCTGCAACTACTGAAGATGTTCAAACAGCTGAACCAGACATTATAATCCTGAGTGGTTTGTTTGATGAAGTACAAGAGCCACCTACACCTGTCAATGGTTTACAACAATTGATTAAACACAAAGATCATCCATTGGAACAAATCATGGGTGATATTGCATCAGGTGTTCTCACAAGAAACCAGCTTTCCAACTTTTGCTTCTTCTCAGCATTCATTTCTCAGTTGGAACCTAAAAAGTACCAAGAAGCCCTCAAAGACAACAATTGGGTGGAAGCTATGCAAGATGAGTTGCTTCAGTTCAAGAAGCAACAGGTTTGGGAAATCTGTCCCTTACCACCAAACAAGCTACCAATTGGCACAAGATGGGTTTTTAGGAACAAACAAGATGAAGCTGGTATGATCATTAAGAACAAGGCAAGACTGGTGGTACAAGGTTACTCTCAAGAAGAGGGAATTGATTATGATGAGACCTTTGCTCCAGTTGCAAGGCATGAGGCCATCAGGTTATTTCTGGCCTATGCCATTTCCAACAAAATAAAAGTTTTTCAAATGGATGTTAAGAGTGCATTTTTGTATGGAAAGATCAAAGAGGAAGTGTATGTTTGTCAGCCACCTGGGTTTGAGGATCCTTCTCATCCTGAGTGGGTGTACAAGCTTGACAAAGCTCTTTATGGGCTAAAACAGGCTCCAAGAGCCTGGTATGAAACACTTTCCAACTTTTTGCTCAAAAATAACTTTACAAGAGGCGCCATTGATAAAACTCTTTTCATTAAAAATGTTGGAAATCATGTCTTACTTGTTCAGATTTATGTTGATGATATCATATTTGGTTCAACAAACACAAAATTGTGTGATGAATTTAAGAAACTCATGCAATCAAAATTTGAGATGAGTACAATGGGAGAACTGCAGTACTTTTTAGGACTGCAGATTAAACAACAAACTAATGGAACTTTTATACATCAATCAAAATATGTTACAGAATTATTGAACAAATTTTCTTTACAAGACTGTAAATCATGTTCCACTCCCGTGACACCTACCACACAAGTTGAACCAGATGATCAAGGAAAACAGGTTGATCAAACCATGTATAGATGTATGATAGGTTCCCTTTTGTATCTAACTGCTTCTAGACCAGATATTATGTTTTCAACATGTGTCTGTGCTAGATATCAATCAGCTCCTAGGGAATCACACCTAATTGCAGTCAAAAGAATCTTCAGATATCTGAAAGGAACTCCTACACTTGCAATTTGGTATCCTGCTTCTAGCAATACCAAGTTATCAGCTTTTTCAGATAGTGACTATGCAGGGTGCAAAATGTCAAGAAAATCAACATCTGGTGGTTGTCAATTCTTGGGAAACTGTCTAGTGTCCTGGCAATCAAAGAAGCAAACATCTGTTGCAACTTCAACTGCTAAAGCTGAATACATTACAGCTGCAAGTTGTACATCATAGATACAATGGCTCCAATATCAACTTCTTGATTATGGAATCAAAGAGACCAAGACACCATTACTTGTAGACAACAAATCTTCCATTAGCATCATTCGAAATCCTGTTTAGCTCTCAAAACTAAACATATTGAAATCAGGTATCATTTCATCAGGGATTGCTATGAAAAAAGCAAGATTGAAGTGAAGCATGTGACAACAGCTAATCGGATAGCTGACATATTCACTAAACCCTTGACACATCAACATTTCAGAAGTTAGTATCCATGCTTGGGATGCTAAATTTGTAAGTGTTTCTTTTACTGTTCTGCACATAATTCATTTTTCACTTACATCTGTTTTTAGACCAAAACTTCTGAAAAACAAAAAGACAGAAACTACTGATGAACAAAAACATCAGTATGGGAATATTTTCTGAAAAATGAGTAACTTCTGATAAAATAAACTTCTGAAGTTATGAATAAAGTGTTTATAAACATTCTCATCAGTTGTTAACAAACTACTGAAGAGAAAATGGGAACTACTGATGATAATTGTTCTTCATCAGCAGTTTTGTCATTAAGGGCAAATCAGACATTTCCCACTTCAGAAGTTTGACCTAGGGTGGTTACAAACTTCTGATAAACACCTTTTCCAACACTTATCCTTTCAAAAAGCAAAAATTCCCTCCTTCTCTCTCAAAAACGCTCTCAAACCCTTAACCTGCAAAAACACTGTTCGATCCATACACACACAAACCATATGGCTCTAATACTGAAACAGGGACATAATCAAAGAAGCTACTTTGAGAAACATGAAGCCTGGTCCCAATACGACGAAATCATTAATTTAGTCGTTAAATCCCAATACTTCACTGCCCTCACCATTGATCCTCCAATCCACACTGAAACTCTAAATGAGTTTTGGGCGAATACGGAGACAGTGACAGTGAATGATCAAGTGATCTCCCTTAATTCAACCATCCAAGGGAGAAGAATGGCAATCACACCAGCAACTTTGGAATTAGACTGGGTCTAGATGATGTGAATGCCCCAGATCAATTTCCAAACTCTGAAATTCATATGACCATGACAGAGTGTGGTTACCAAGGTACTCTCTCACATGCTACCATTTTTAAGAAATATTTTGAACCTAAGTACAAACTTTTTTTTCATTACATAATAACGTGTTTGAGTCCAAAAACTGGATCTTATGATCATATGCCCTCTACTTTTCAACCTATTTTTCATTCCATTGTTAATGAAACAAAATTCAGGGCATCAGCACTTTTCTTTAATGAGTTGGTGTTACATCATCTCAATTCAAAAAGAAGTTTTTGTTGTATCCAATGTTTATTATGCAATGCATAATAAAGGAACTTGGAGAAGAGGTGCTTGTGGGTAAAACAAATGTTTTAAACCCATTAACCTCACAAGCATACTCTAGGCACAATAAACCGGCTGCCTGGCCAGAAGATGACCAAGGGGAACACACAACAGTCCCCAAGGAACCCTCATCTTCCAAACCTTCACCCAAAAAGGCCAAGAAACCCAAACAGCAAAAACAAAAACCTACCAGCCTTAAAAGAAAGGCAGTTCAGGAAGTTGAGATGCCTGAATTTGCTAATGTGTAATCTGCACTTGATAAAGATGTGACTGAAACATCCTCTCAGTCTCATCCATCTCAAACCCCCACTAGAGCACCAATCACAATTTTATTCAAAAGAAAGAAATTTAAGAAAACAATCCCCATTGACTCTTCTTTTGAAACTGCTAAACCACTAGCCCAAACTACTGAACCAGCACCACAAATTTCTGAACCTGAAGCCCTTGAAATTGCCAAACTTCTCTCTGGGCTAAAAGAAAACATCCCATCAGAACATGTCAGTCCCCAACAACCACATCAAACAGGGGACATACTTCAGAACTTAACATGGATGTGGATGTCCATAGCCCTAACCCAAGAGATGAGGATGAACTAGGGTTTCTAAGCCCAAACTTAGAGACTCTAGGTACATTTGAGGCTGCTACTACTCATATACCACCCAGTGGTGGATCTGAGGAAAGAAGTAACATTGCTAAGACCTCACTTGTGGCAACTACTGATGAAGGCTTAATGCCTGAGGTAGGAAATCCTCTGAACCAAGAACAAGAGCTACATGAGACAACTGGGTTGGGCCCAGCTCATGATTTAACTGATACTGTCCTCATTGAGGAAGTAAACAGGGATTCAGATGATTCCATTGATTTGGATGATGATTCACACTCCACCAAACTTGAATTGACGGCTGCTAGTGAAGGCCCTGCACCTGGTGTCTCTAAGCTCAAAGAGCTGGTCACACCAGATCAGGTTAAAGTCCACTTGATCCCTGATTCCCCTAAAGTGGCATCTTCTGTACAACATGAAGATCACCAAAAACACACCCCTCACTGAAAATGCCTACCCAATTCCCTGGGTCATCCAGCATAGACCTGAACCAACTATGCAGCCCAGATGGTCCCCTATACCAGCTGATGAACACTCTCATTGCCAATTACCTCAAATCTTTCACAACTGCTTTGGAGTTGTCAACCAAAACTCAGTTTGAGGTGATCAACAAAAAACTTGGTGAGCTGTCCAACAAGATAGATAACAACTCAAGACAGCTTGCTGAACTCACTAGTAGAACTTCTAAACCTAGCAGGCTTCCAGAAGTGGATGAAGCCAAAAGGGGGAGAAGATTAAGGAACCTAAGGAGTCACTGGAAGCCAGGATAAAGGCAAGAGTGGCTCTACAACAACAAGAACTGCTAGAAAAAGCCAAGAAACAAAAGGAAGATCAACAAAGGCTTATTTCTACAACTGGTATTGAAGCTGAACCTTCCCAAGGCCATAATGAAGAAACTGCTGAAGAAACCTCTGAAGACTCAGAAAGTACTGAAGACAATCCTTCAGTAGTTGATACTTCTATCAACACTTCAGCAGTTAACACTTCCAGCTTACAAGCAACTGAAGAGCCTTCCAAACCAACTGAACAACAACAACCAACTCCTATTCCAAGGTCTACAACAACAACAATGACTGTACTAAACCCTTATCCAATTTCAGAGTCAAAAGAATTACTTGAGAAAAGTTTACTTGCAGCCAAAAGAAAGGCTATGGAGGATGAGGTCTGGAACAGTTTGGAAGCAAGGGAAGATATGAGCTACAATAAAAAACTCCAAGCTTATGAAGCAGAGCTGAATAGACAAGCCAAGATTGAAAAGGTTGCTGAAGAAGACAAAAGACAAAAACTGGTGTCTTTCATCACAAAGAACAGCAAAACCAAAGAATATTCACTCAAAGGGCTCTCAATGGATGAGCTAACCAGAAGAGCTCAAATTGTTGCTGACAAACTTGCAACAGACAAAGATAGAAAACCAAGAGAGAAGAAATGATTGAAGAACTGGTAGCAAATGACTATGGTTCAAAAGCCTCTGTGTCAAGATGGAGAGAAGACAAACTACTGGACACATACAAGAAATACAAGGCTGCCAAGGCTGCTAATCCAGAGAAGTTCAAAACTTCTGAAGTATCAACTTCAGTAGTTAGAACTTCTGGTGTTAAAAGACCAGCTACCAAGAAGAAACCAGAGGACAATACACAGTTGTACATGGAGACTCTGATATTGAAGAGAAGTCTCTGATAACTCAATTTAGGGATCCTTCAACATTTGCTTACCAAATTCAGAAGACTATCACTGACAGACTGCACACAAAGGTAGTTACTGAACATCATTTACCAACTTTTAAATTACCTGATGTAGTGCAAAAAGAAGAAAGAAGTGAATCCCACATGAGAGTCACAGAAATAGAAAACATTCAACACTCAGGAACATCCCAGGGATCCAGCATGGTTCCCTATACTTCAGATTTTGACAAATCTAAAGTGCTGATCATCAGATGGTCCTTTACTGATGACAACTCAGTATTGGTGACAAGAAGAGATCTTACAAGCAAGGCCTACAAGTCCATGAATAAACTGAAGAATCTATCAACTCAGGACTTGCTTACAATTCAACATCTGGAACCTCAAAGGGGATCTCTCACTGATGAACAGCTAAATCAACTGAAGAATTCCATGTTCAAGGAGATATGGAAGATTGTGAATGACAGAAGAAAACAATAAGGAATTAGAAAAGGTTTTGGCTTCATCAATCCAGAGGGAGATTGTTAGGACAAAAAGGATTGAGGAAACCACTTTTGTAAACCTTAGTCTAATTCACTTCTACAAATATCCTAAGTATTGAACTACTGAAGAAGAAGTATCATAAGTTCTAAAGTCTAACCAGACAGTTCACTGAAGAACTACTGAAGACAAACTACTCATCAGTAATTTGTCATTCATCAGCACTTGTACCAAAATCTTTCCACCGCCTTATGTTTCAGTAGTTTATTAGTTTAGTATTACTCTATCTTTTTGTGCAAGTTCCAAGAATGCAACTTGTTGCTACTTGTTACAGACTTTCTTTTTGGCAAGGTTCATGTATATGTAAAGTCTATAAATAGATGGGTTCATCCCTCTGTTTTAGACATTGATTTTTATTGAAACAGGAATCCTTCAAAGCTTATTATTGTTATTTCCATTTCATTTATTGAGAATCTGTTAGAGTATTTATTATCATTCACATTCAATACTTAGATTCTCATTAAACTTGTCTTTAGTTTTCAAACATCCAGGGGAGTAATAACTCCTGTTGATAGTGTAACTTTACTTACTCATTCCGCTGTGCAAATCTGATTGAACTTGCTAAACACATAAGTGTTCACTAGCAAGCAATACATCAAGAGCATTACTGATCCAACAAACCACCAAAGAAGAAATCAAGAACAAGCAATAGCAGTGAAAGTGGCTAAGAGGAAATTGGAAGCTGTCAAAGATCATAAGAGGAATCAAGTTTAGGGGAGGCAATGTTGGAACTTAAACTTGATTCATCTTATCAAAGTTATGTTATGTAAATATGTAATTAAGTGCTACCCATAGACTAATTTGTCACACTCTAAAGAACACGTTTAAATATGTAAATAGGTAGTTATTTTTTGTTATAGTGACACACCCCTTGGTGTGGAAGTTATTGGTAGTTATAGTAGTTTGAAGGGTTGTGACTCTTAAAGACACACCCATTCAAAACATATATATGCAGCCTTATGATCATTTGTAAACTAATCGGTTTCAATCAAAGTTTGTATTCGCTGCACATTGTTTCCTTTACTCTCACATTTCGTCGACCCGTATATCGGATTCTATCACTGATGGGATATCCATAGGTAATTCATTTCTAATTTCGGTTTCCTAACTCATTTACTTTACTTGAAGCCTTTCATTTTCGGCAGCTAAGGAGGCAATCTTGGTCGACCATCCTAAGTGTGACACTTCATAAGTTGACAAGATTCGGACAGTTTTATGTGTGCCAATGGAGTCCACGTAATTGACTCCTTCTTCACAATGTCTTGCTTGTTGGTGGCACTCAAGCTTCTGAGACTTTTTTCAATCAAAAGTGGGTAGGTACTCACCCTTGGCTAATTTGAAATAAGGATTTTTGGAGAAGAATCCCACCCAAACATGCTAGTCAGTTTGTTGGGCTTTCCTTCTCTAGTAATCTCTATAAATAGAAACAAAAACATACCATAGTTGATAACCCGACTTCAATCTAACCAAAAGATGGGTCATTTGTTTTCTATTGAAATACAAAAATGTGGCGTATTTGTATGCGGTTTGGCACGAGTGTCTTTCTAGTTTAAAAATGATCCTTCATCACCAAGATTTTCTTGTGAAACCGAGCTGAAAAATCCAAATACAATGGGCCGGCTTCTCAATGCACAAATTAAAGAATAAGAAATCATCATTGGCAAACATGTCTCCTAACTAATTTGCGCTAACATTTTCTATTTTAATTTGTAATATATATAAGAGCGTATCTATCTATATATATAAAAGAAAACGTATATGCTGATGTGGTGTGCAATGGAGACCTCAACCTCCCTTTGAGAGTGCCACGTGACATCATAATTGAAAGATTTTAGTGTTTTTGAACTATTTCTTTTTTTAGTTTAAAAAAAAAATAAACATAAAACCCTAAATTAAATTGAGTTATTTTAGGAAAAAACAATTTAAAAATAAATTTAAAATTTTCTCTCTCATGTTTCCTTCCATAATTTTTAAACGTTTATATCTTTTATATACGGGATTTTTTAAAGAAAAAAAATTACACCAAATTAACGAGCGTTTTATTATCTTTCTAACGAGTACCATAGTCCTATATAAAAAAACGAAGAAAAATCGACTATTTTTTGTGGGGTTTCGTTCATACAGGAAAAAAACACACACAAAGTGCTCATGTTATTCATTAATCATGTTTTTTCTTTTAAATCAGGTTCTTATTTACGATGTTGAAAATCGGCCAAATCGCCATGTTATCATTGGGTTTTACTAGGTATACTTCATCAAGAGAAGTTAGGAGAAAGAATCGCGCAACACTGCAACACATGGTGTCACCTTATAGCAAGGTTATTTTATTTATTTATTTAATTACAAGAGTATTAATTATTACCATTAGTATTAGTATTATTAGAATGGTTATATTTTTCAATCCCGGGACGCTCCCGGAAAGAATTGATAGTTGTTGACGTGGGGTTCAATGGTGGCCTCAACCATCTCTTGATTATGCCACGTGGCATAACGAGATGCAATGATTACAACTTCCAACTTAAGTGTTTGTTTAGTTGATTAGGTTAGGAATTTAAAGACCCATTAGAATGTGAGAAATTAGAGAGAAGTGATGAGTTTTTTAATAGTTGCAGTTTACAAAAGTGATTATTTAGATGATTACTGATTAGGTTTTAGATTAGGGAATATGAGTTATTACTGATTAGAATACTATGAACATGCAATGATTAAGAGATTTTGTGGTTAGTTAACTTGAGCCATTTGCAATAGGTTATCACGTAAAATTAGATTTTTTAACCCCGGGACCCTCCCGGGGTATTCAGCTAGTAGTAATATATTTATAAAATATGGGAATGTAGTGTATTTTAGCTATAAGGTATATACTTCGATTTAGATTGGGATAAATGGTAGAATTCGATATATAATGTTTTCTTGTGTTGTATTTGTTTTCTTTTTAATCTCACTATACTAGCTAATGAATTATTGGTGCTATGGATTTTTTATAATGGTGCGGTCCAATAGACCAACAGCATCTTCATAATAAAAATGAATTTAATGATGCTGTGTTATTTATTTGATGGTTCTACATAGAACTAATTATTAATTGATGCTATATGTTTTTATTAAGGTGCGGTCAACAATATAAAATTCAAGGTATCAACCATAATATCTATTCTTCTTCTTTTTGTTGTTCAACTGTAGGTTTCCTCAAATTTTTATTTTATTTTATTTTATTTTTAATAAGAAAAAACTTTCATTATAGGATAAAGAAAATTATATTAAGGTAACAGGCAGGCGGGTAACAATCTGCGTCGCCACCCGTTTCTCAATAGCAAATCCTAATCTACTAAAAACATAACCCTGCCCACCCAGAGCCGAGACACTACTATGAATAACCCGCCGGACCCTGGTCAGGAAACGGGTGGCCTCCGGTGCCAATGAGACAAATGTATCAAAAACCAAGGGTACAAAAACGTGTTGGTTCTCCCGCAGGCTTTGACATGTTTTTCTACCTTCTTTGCCTCTGCTTTCCGCATTGCTTGCCCTGCTACAAAGCCACTATCCCTCAACCCAACTAGGGGAGATACACCCGTCAGGTCAACACAAGAATGTTTCCCCCCGGCCCACCCAAAGACAAGGAGGTCTGCTGGTCGTAGGGTGAATCTCCTTTCTACTGGATCCGAGAGGAAGTTCACACGGGCCTCCTTTTTGGCTGATGCGACAACCGGCAAATTCCGTACAACGATTAACATGATTCTAATCATGTTTTCGAAGTAATTAACATGATTTAAGGTTAATTATGCTTAATTGAGCCGTTATTAGTCCTACAATGTGCTTCTCAAAGTTCGTAGAAGTCTTAGTGCCTTTAAAGAAGGACTTCGCATAATTAACGTTAACGAACCGACATCAGTAAAAATCCGTCAAACTAGACTAACATAAGGTTATTCTATGTAAATACGACACGTATTTGCTATTGATGCGATTGGATGTGGAATCGGCGGGAAAACGGTCAAAAACGCAGTGTTTTGGAAACGCGAAAAGTAACCGACGCGGGAATCAAACATCAAAATGCGTGGTTTTAACCGTTATCCAACTTTCGGAATAATTATTTAATCGGTGCGTATATGCTATTGAAGTAATCCGTCAAATTGGACTAACATAAGGTTGTTATATGTAAATTTGGTGCGTATATGCTATTGAAGCAATCAAATGCGAAATTGGTGTGAGAAATGACAAAAAACGCAACGTTTTGGAAAACACGGAAAGAAACTAACGTGGGAATCGGACGTCAATATGCGTTATTTTAACCGTAATTGTACTTTTGGAATATTTATTTATTATAATTACGGTTATTTATTAAATTCCTAAAGTTATCGGATTGTCTATTTGAAGGAAACCGTGACCGGTCCAGTTGACGTGATTTAAACGCATATTCTTAATATACGCGTCAGATCATGATAATAATATTTAAGTTGCTCGATTTAGTAATGTTTCTAATACCGAACATAACCGACTAATTTAAATGACTAAATAATGTATTTAATTATATATGTAATTTTCTTGTATATTATTTTTATTTTTCTCCATGTATTTATTGAGCAGAAATTGTATAATTAAAAAATATATATTTTTTTAGTGGAGGCTTAATTAGTTGGTGCGGGCAGGTATATTACTTCTCATTTGTTCCCATTTGTTTTGAAGGTGTAGTTGGAATTTTTATAAGTGCGGGTATTCCAAACCGCACCACAAATATTGTCATTTAAAGGTGCTTATACATTTGGTGCGGCCGCATGTTGAAAGCAATTTAACTGCATCTTCAAACCACTTTTGTACTAGTGGCTTCTTGTTAACTGTGTCTCGTCTTTTTTTGCACGAAAAGAGCCGTTCGAAAAGAAAAATCAACCGCAGTGCATCAAAATACATATCTCAACATCAAGCAGGTATAAAGTGTAACTAATGAGGAGCGACAATCAACATGAATAAACATATAAAATAGCCGATAGCAAACATATGAAGTAGAAAGTTCCAACCTGTAAAACAATTTCAAAATAGTAATTAAAAATATAATGAGACAACACACAATCAACCTGTCTATTAGAATTTCTTAATAAAAAATACATCCACCAAATTAAACAAGAAACACAATAATACATAATAATACATAATGCCAGAGCTTTGATTCTACAAGTTTGATTAGTAAATGTTTAGTATTCAACAAATATTAAAAAAAAAAAATATTCTGTAAAAATAAATAAATAAGAGTTTAGATTAATCTAACCCCAATAGTTACATGGAACCTATGCACTGCCATGCAACTAAGTTTTTGTTTAAACGAATCATATATCATATGCATACAGCATACACCATACGCTACAAGAATTCCGAGCATTAGCGACGATATTTGTAGTGATCATATATGGCAATAACTTTAGATAGAGTAGTAATCAAGTATTTCAATAATATTCTTTTTGCACGCCACAAAATCAAATAAATATTAAGTCAAAGAACAAAGAAACAATCATGAACAAGAATGACAAATTACTTCAATGACGGAATTGGGTCTAATCTAGCCACAGGAACACAAACCAAAGGGTTAGCTCTAGACAGTGTGAGACTTGTTCCCTCTTCCATATCAACACTTGTTAGTTTTCCATCTTTTCCAGCCTTCCACTCAAAGCACTGAATCATAGCCCCAAGAGTTGTTTGCACCATCAACAATGCTAGTGAAGTTCCAGGACACATCCTCCTCCCACTACACTACTAGAAAACTTGGCTATTGTCACCAAAAGTTGTTACCTAAAAAAATGGTAGCAAATTTAGCAACCGATTTTACACCAAAATATGTATTCTAAGATAAGGTAACTAATCGGTTGCAAATTTTGACACTATTTATTTTTGGTGGTAAATTCGTGAGAAAAATAAAAAGAAAGAATTAAAAAATAATAATTTATAAAAAAACAATAAATCTATTGAATTGTGACCACCTTAGCGGTAGCAAATTTATATTGCTACCATATTAGCCACGATAAAACGGGGCTATTGTCACCAAAAGTTGCTACCTAGAAAATGGTAGCAAATTTAGCAACCGATTTTACACCAAAATATGTATTATAAGATAAAGTAACTAATCGGTTGCAAATTTTGACACCGTTTATTTTTGGTGGTAAATTCGTGAGAAAAATAATAAGAAAGAATTAAAAAATAATAAATTATAAAAAAAATATTTTGAATTGTGACCACCTTAGTGGTGGCAAAGTTAAATACCTATTTTTTTTAAGCGCAATGCATATACGTATATATATATACACACACACACATACACACATATATATATATATAGATAGTATCTAATCAGTGGTAAATTTTGAGACTAAATTGCTACCATATTAGCCACGATAATTAACACTACGCCTAAATAGGCCTGTAGTTAGATAGATTCAATCATTGTTACTTAGACCTAATGATGGTCAATTAGACCCGATGATGGTCAATTAGGCCCGTTGATGGTCAATTAGAACCAATGATCGTCAATTAGATCAAATGATGGTAAATTAGATACAATGATGGTTAATTACACCAATGATGGTCAGTTAGATCCAATGATGGTCAATTAGAACCAATGATTGCCATTTAGATCTATTGATGGTCAATTAGATCCAATGATGGTTAATTACACCACTGATGGTCAGTTGGATCCAGTGATGATCAGTTAGCCCCCAATGATGGTCAGTAAGATCCAATGATGGTCAGTTACACCTAATAATGACTAATTAGATCCAATGATGGTCATGTAGATCCAATCACTGTCAGTTAGACCCAATGATGGTCATTCTGGCCCTATGATGGTCAATTAGACCCGATGATGATTAATTAGGCCCAATGATGATTAATTACACTCAATGGTCGTCAATTAGATCCAATGATGGTTAATTAGAACCAATTATCGTCAATTAGATCCAATGATGGTCAATTAGATCCAATGATGGTTAATTAGAACCAATGATCGTCAACTAGATCCAAGGATGGTTAATTCAACCAATGATCGTCATTTGGATCCATTGATGGTCAGTTAGGCCCAATGATGGTTAATTAGATCTAATCATTGTCACTTAGACCGAATGATGGTCATTTTGACCCAATGATGGTGAATTAGACCCGATGATGGTTAATAGTCATAAAGATGGTCAATTATAACCAATGATCATCAATTAGATCCAATGATGGTCAATTAGATCCAATGATGGTCAATTAAACCAATAATGGTCAGTTTGATCCAATGTTGTTCAATGACGGTTTGTTAAATCCAACGATGGTCAGTTAGGCCCAATGATGGTTAAGTAGACCAAATAATTGTCACTTAGACCTAATGATGGGCAATTAGTTAGATATTTATAGACACACACCCAAACACACATACACAAAAACTATTATGATATTACTAAATCGTTGTCATCGATCAAATTATAGATTCTAAAATAATTTTAATTTTAAATAAATATACATATACAAACACATAAATGCAATTAAAACAAATGGGATGTGATACATATACATAAGAACCCATACATACATACAATTAAAACATATTCATAAGTACAACTAAACAAATTGAATGCAATATTATATTGAGAATATTTTATAGAATAGTAATCAAGTTTTACTAGTGTTTTAATTAGATCACTCATAAAAATATGTGTACTAATTAAATCATTAAAGTTTATTTTATGTTCTAATCATATATAGTTTACCTGAATAGCAGGTATAATATCTATAATTGGAACATTAAAGTAAACTTCAGTGACCTGATTAGAACATCAAAGTAAAGTTGACTTATCTGATTGGAAAAAAAATGTTTTGTAAAAATTGTGAATATTTAAAAAAATGCAAAATTTTTAAAAGTGTTTATATTTTTAATTTTTTATATTTTTTTAATTATAGAAATTGCGAAAAAAAAATGTTTAATAAAAATTGATGACCTTCTAAATGGGTAAAATATCAATGATTTGAACATTAAAATAACTTTAGTTACCTAATTGGAACAATTTTTTTTTTATGAGTGACTTGATTGAAACACTCCTAAAACTCGGTTACTATTTAGCAAAGTTACCCCTATTATATTAGGGATGTTAAAAGATAATTTTGAATATTGAAAGACTATATTTTAAGCATTAACTCACCCCTATCTATAATAATGTCTAAAATTTCGTAAAAAAAACAATGGACTCTAGAATTACGATAAATACAAAACACAAATTAGGGGTGAGCAGAAAACCGAATTAATCGAACCGTAACTGAAATAGCTGAAAAAACCAAACCAAAATAATAACCGTTGGTTCGGTTTTTGAATTTATAATAACCGAAATTTTCGGTTCGGTTTCGGTTATCCATTTATCAAAAATCGAAAAAAACCAAACCGAACCGATAAGTTATAATACTATTAGATGTGTATATATATTAGTATCTTTAACCCATGCTGGTAGGCCCATTACATTAATAAAAAATACCCAATGTCAAAGATAGGGCCATCACACTAATAAAACAAATGCAAGTCAAAGCTTTTCAAACCCTAATCATCAAACATATCGTCGTCACTTGCTTTTGCATTTTTGCTACTCATTGGTCGTTGGCTTTTCCTTAAGGTATTGTGCTTGTGTTTGGTTTTGTGTACATCGATGTATTAAGATGATTGTATGCCTCTGTTCTATTTGTGTTTATTATTACATAGTAATGAATGATTGTATACTTTTGTTCCATGTGCTACTCTGTTCGTGATTAATTTATGAAAAGAGTTATTGATTTGGTGAGAAGTGATTTTTGTTTTTGGATCGGCAAAGGACGTCACCTCGGTATCCTGTTTCGAATCCTCATTTCTGCATCGTTTCTAAGGGCATAAGCCCTTTCAAGGGTGTATTTTTGCTGGCCCTAAGATTCGAACCGTGTACCTCTTCCAGGCAGGAACCTCCCTAAAGAGTAAACGCTCCCACCTCTCCCCAACTAAGCTGGGGGTCATTAGTGAGAAGTGATTGCTTCTGATGGTTTTGTTTTCTTATGCTTCTATTCACATTTTGTGCATAGAAATGCAAGTAATTGCTTTACGCAATAAAACTCCTTCACTAATTTAGCTTCAAATTAGATACAAATATAATAATAAAAATTAATACACTCTTTTTAAACTAAAAGCATGTTAATCAGTTCTAGCTAGTTGGTAGTTTGGGTGATGAAGTATTCAGAGGGTGTTTGGGATTGAGTTTGGAAATGCAAAAGTGGTTTTGGTCAGAAGTGCTTATTGGCTTATGACTTTTTGAAAAAGAGTTTTAAAAAAAGTGTTTGGATTAGCTTTTGAGATGAGAAACGTCAAACAGCCAATAGATTGTTTTTTTTAAGTGTTTCGCTTAACTTATTATGAATATTGGTTGTATGTAGGGCTGTTCAAATCGCTCGCCGCTCGTTCGGAAAATGCTCGAAAAACGCTCGCTCGATCGTTCGCTCGGTTGTAAGTGAGCCGATTGGCTCGGTTCGATTTGTAAACGAGCCAAGCATGAGCAAAGGTCCGCTTGGCTCGGTTCGGCTCGAATAAATTATTATTTATTTATTATATATATAATTATATATATACCCACAAATCATAGTAATATTTATAGATTTATACATAACATTTGGCCCAATATATGCAAATAAAATATGATTGGCCCGCTTTATGAAATAAAAATTTAATACTAAGTTTAGTAGTAAAACTTTAAGTCGTAACATGACAACCTTGACTTCTTTATGTTATTAGTCGTCCATCCCTAGTCATCGCTTGATATCACCCTATGTCACAAAGCGACAATTGTTCTCTGTAGTATGCTCACTGCCTCAACCTAAGCCTCATTCTTGGACACTCGGACCTCAATATTAGTGTCCTCATCGGACATTTCCACCTTAGCTGTCACTCGACAACGAAAACATTGAAGATAACACCCCAATGTCATGATTGTCCAAATTACTCTTCGCTCATTTCTCGCTCGACGCTCGCTCGAAAAAATTTACGCTCGAACAATGCTCGCTCACTTTTCAGCTCGATTGTAAACGAGCCGCTCAGCTCGGTTCGGTTTGTAAATGAGCCAAGTATGAGCAAAGGTCCGTTCGGTTCGGCTCGGCTCGTGAACAGCCCTAGTTGTATGGGTGGTAGATTTGTAATTTTTTTTCCCAAAAGTCAAAAGCCAAAAGCCAAGATTTATAACTTCTCAAAAACAATTTTGCAACCCTTAAAAGTCAAAACAGAAAGTGCTTTTGGGTTACACAAACAACTTATTGACTTATTGGCTTCTTGAAAAAGCCAATAAGTCAATAAGTTGTTTTGAAACTCAATCCCAAACACTGTCTTATTAGATCAAACTAAGAGACTTTGTGGTCTGGTCCATGGGGTAGTTAGAGAGATGTTCCCAATGAAGATAGAACACGATTGTTTGAGCGATTTCAGGTGTGTAAACAATTTTATTTAACTTCTTAGACCATTTGTACATTTATTTAATTTTTTTTTCTTTTTCATAGATGTATTTTCAGCGGGAGGATAAACACAATGCATCAATTTATAGGTGTTGGGAGAAGTGCATTGCTGGTAAATTCCCTAATTTGTTGCGGGGGATAAGAAATAAGGCTATAAATACGGCGATACAACAACATTTACTTGAAGGGGATGAAGATGATATAGATATGTCTGTTCTTATTGACTTTAAACCAGCACGGATAAGATCTGAGATATGGAAACAAATGGTTGACAATTGGAACACACCAGAGTAGAAAGCAAAGTCTTTAAGAAATAAAGAAATTAGACGTAAGGCAACCGGGGGCAAACATACCCTTGGATCTCAAACCTATGTGACCGCGCAAAGAAAAGTGGTAAAAAATGTTAATCTCCCTTTTTTTTACCATATATACCATGTCAATACTGTCATCTTTATTAACTTCTAAGTTTTACATTTACAGGCTAAGATAATTGGGCGTGAACGATCAGCTCAATAGATGTGGAAGCAGTCACATTGTAGGAAGGAAGCAAACCATTAGATAAACATTTAAGTGGTAGCAGTTTGCTACTTTTGGATGTTGATTCAGAAGGGGATGATGAAGAAAATCTTGTGTGGGTTGACGATAGGGCAAAGGAAACCTTGGTAAGTTCAGTAATTAGTAAATCCAAACATATTTAAAAAACACATTGAAATTTGAATAACATATTTACATGTTTAACCCAACAGGTTAAATATAATGGTTATGTTGTGGAGAAGTACGGAAATGAGCCCAGAGAACATCCCAAATTTGATGACGACTTGTGGTACCGAGCTTCCGGGGGTAAGAATAAAGGAAAAGTGTATGGGTTAGGCAATGTTAGAGACTCATATGTACATGAAAAAGAAGACCCCGATGTATGTTTATTCCTTTTTACCTTGATAGTAGTTTAAAATATATAAAAGAATTATTTACTCTTTAACATAAGTGGAATCATATACATTAGTAATTTATAGTATGATGTCAAAGCTTTCTCATGATTTATGTTCGCCTTGATTCATGTAAACATGAGGTAGATATGGAGATTGTGATGTAGATATGATTTATATTATTTCAACTTAAGCTTTGAATTATAGGTCAACAATGAGCATAGGCACCCTAACTTTTCACCAATACTTGATTTCTTTATCTACTTTTATGCATTTGAATTGTTTCCCATGAATATTGTAATTGTTTGGTTTGTGTTTTCTTTTTTATTGTCAGGTTTGATTCCTTTAATGTATTGAAAATGTTTAGGAATTTCTTATTAAGTTGATTAGACAATCTCGGCTAATCGTTTAAGTAAAATTTTGTTCTTAGTAATAGTATGTAAATATATCTGAACATGTTATTTGGCTTCTAGCACTAGAATTGTAACTCACAATTGGATTATGTTATTGTGCAACTTACTTGACCCGTTATTAGTTTTTGTTAATTCCGACTTCTTGATTCTATTCATTACCTGTTTTGTAGATTGAAAAGTTGAATTTTTGTTATCGAAGAGCTTGTTAAGGAAAAAGATGAAGATGAAGATAAAGAAAGGATTGCAGGCTTGGTGGCTGATGCGGATAAAGAGGCTATGAACAATAGAATGGGACAAATTGAAGATATGTTAACAGCTATGGGTCAAAAATAGGCTATAAACATTTATACATGAATGTTTTGAAGTTTTTCATGGATAATTTGGTTGTTTGATGTGTTATTTGGTGTTTTTATTAGTCTTTTATGTGATTTTATAGTTGGAAAAACTGTAACAAATTTGTTTTATATAATTTGAGATTTTGTATTATTTGACTGTTTTATATAATATAGTTTCTTGAAATGTAATTGAATTAATAAAGCAAGAAAAAACCCTGTAGAAAAGCTAGATGGTAGCAAATTTTAAATGAAAGTGATGGCTAAATGGTAGCAAATTTTCAATGAAAGTGGTGGCTAAATGGTTGCAAATTTTCAATGAAAATGGTGGCTAAATAGTTGCAAATTTTTAGTGAAAGTGGTGGCTAAATGGTAGCTAATATTCAATGAAAGTGGTGCTTAAATGGTAACAAATTTTCAATGAAAGTGGTGGCTAAATTGTAGTAAATTTTCAATGAAAGTGGTGACTAAATGGTTGCAGACTAAATGGTACCAAAACGGTTACAAAAAAAGGTGTAAATTTTTAATAAAAATGGTGTCTAAATGGTGGCAATATCAGTGGCTAAATGGTACCAAAATGGTAGCAAAAGACCTTACTAAAACATTGTAGGAGTGGTGGCAATAACTTTAACCATTTTTTGTGGTGACAAAAATATGGTAGCAAAATACAAAAGTGGTAGCTATTCGGTGACATTAGGGCAACAGATACGTGTGTTTTTGCTACCGCATTATCGGTTGCAAAATGGTGGCTACAGAGCAGTTGCTACCGTAATGTAACCGAAAATGTGGTGACAAAAGCCCAATTTTCTAGTAGTGCTACCAAACGGTAACATGTGAAAGTGTTGCCCCCTCACATCCAACGCGTTTTCAATGAATCTTTCAGGCCGGAATTCAAGTGGCTTTTCCCAATAGTTCGGGTCTCTACCAAGAGCCCATATGTTGATAAAAACATTAGTTTTCGCCGGAATATGGTAACCTGCCACTATGCAATCTTTTGTTGATTTTCTTGGAATTAAAGGGGCAGCCCCATGTAGACGTAAAGTTTCCTTGACAATTGCCTGGAGGTACGGGAGGTTGGGTATGTCCGATTCTTCTAAAAGTCTGTTTTCGCCGATTTTGTTATCGATTTCTTGTGTTGCTTTTTTCATTATGTCCGGATGATTGATGAGTTCTGCTAAAGCCCATTCTATGGTAAGCGCCGAAGTGTCCGTTCCAGCTGTGAACATATTCTGAATGACAAATAAAAATAAAATTAATACTTGCTTATACAAACTACAAATGCACAACCATCCGATATAAAAAATGCTTTCATTGTTAAATCACTAACCCCATCTTAATAATCAAAGACATAAAGATCCCATTGATTTGACGTTTTCAGTATATATATATATAGGTGGGTACGTTTAGCAAAACTTATGTAAAATGTTCTAATATTACCATGATTAGAGCCTTAATGTTATCTTTGGTCAACTCTATCTCCATATTTTCATCTTCTGCGTTATCGAGTAAAATGCTTAGCAAGTCTTTCCCTTGTGATCCCATCTCCTTCTTCCGTGCCTCTTCATGTTCTTTAATGATTCTCTCTATCAACTCATCATATCTTTTTCGAATGTCTCTCAACTTTTTTCCAATTCCCTGCAAGTCTAGATTCTTAAATAACCATATGTAGTCCGAGAGATTGAACTTACCAGCCATATCATTAATTTCAGCAACCAATTTCCGCACGTCCTTAGCCTCGCTCTCCTTGTCCGAACATCGTTCGCTCATAATCATTCTCGATATCACATTATTAGTAGTCTTCACAAGCTCCCCACCAAGATCTACTGATTTCCCATCTTTAGCATAATGAGATAATGATTCCATAAAACGATTAATCTCATCATGCCTAACAGAACGTAGTAAGTCAAGTGTAGTTCCATTTAGAAGCTGTAACATAACTATCTTCTTCATGAATTTCCAATATGGTCCATATGCAATAAAGGCAAAGTCTTTTGATCCATAAGTTAGGTAATCCAAGGCTGAGTTTTCGGGTCGATCTAGAAATGAATTTTCATGTGTTTTAAGGAACTGGCTTGCGGTTTCGGGTGAACAAGCGACAACACAAGGTACGGAGCCCATAAGGACACGAAAAACCGGCCCGTATCGGAGAGAAAGCTTTTGAAAAGCATGATGTGGGGTTGGAGAAAGGAGGTGGAGATGACCAATGATGGGGAGTGCAAAGGGACTTGGTGGAAGATGATGTTTAGCATGAGAAGATTTGAAAAACATCCATATTAAGATGATGGAGATTTGGCATACAATAAAGAGGTAGAAGTAGGATTGAAAATCAGCCATGGGTTGTTGTAGTTTTTTCATAAGAGGGAGAGTTGATAAATTTTCTTTGATGGATATTAATATGGAAAAAATGTATAGATGACCTTTTGCCTTCATCGTTGACAGATATCTCTCCGACAATAACTTCTCCGTACCCGATCATAATGTTCAACAACTGAATTTTACTTGCTTGCATGAATAGTTGTTGTACTAATTTTCGATTCTTGATAGTTTGATTAATTATACTCGTGTTCAGCCTTTAAATCAACAGTCGGATCGGCGCTAACAAGCAACCCATACAAAGTTCGTTGTATTGGTTGCGGAAAGAATTCAATAGTCGGACTGTGGTTTTTTTTTTTTTTTTTTTTTTTTTTGTAGTGATTTTTTTAATATAATTATTGTAAAAATGGAAAGAAATCAACAGTCGGATCGGCGCTAGCAAACGGATGAAAATTAGACGATTTTGTTTACCCTCCCATTGATTTCAAGCGTGTAATTTTTTTCTTCTCTGACATTAAACTTAGTACAGGTGTGACCTATTTTACATCACCAAACAATTCCAAACAACTGTTCGCAAGTAAAATTTAGTTGTTGGACATTGTTCATCCTTTGAATTATAAACCAAATTGATGACAGTCGTTTTCAACATTGTAAAGCGATTGTTACTGTTCTGAATGGGTCATCCCCATGGCTCATCCATCACTATTCAGACACATTATAAAAACCCACACCACCAACACCCACCCCACACACAATATTATTATTTATTATATACCAATGGACGATCGTTCCACTCCTGTAATGATCAGGAACATTTCCAATAACTGTTCAGTTATGGATCATTTGATCAGAAAATATATTCTCAAACAATTCCTAAAATAAATCTTTCGATAATCAACACCTTTCTCTTGAAGCAAAACCTCTCTAGATTTAGCATCACCAAACGGATTCACCTTAGGCCTCGGTTTGTCCACTGCAATTCCTAACATTAATTTCAATTCCACCGTTGTCCATTCTTCTTCTCAAGTAAAAACTATGTCATTGTTATTGTATAATAATAATGTAATTTATTAGTTTCAGCGAGGCGCTTGGCTTGCTTGATTAGACCACAGGCGCCTCGCTGTGACCATAGCCAGGCGCTTTGGCCTTTTTAAAAAAAAAATTGTTTTAATTTATTTTAAATACTTTTTATTGATAAAAAATAATTTTAATTCATTTTAAAGAGTTTTAAGTTGTTTCCAATCCAACAAAATTCGTTTGAGGCGTTTAAGGTCATTTATTGCTCGTTTGTGTTTTTTGGTAGAAACATCCGAGTTTGTACAACTTTTATAAATCATTGTACGTGGTGCTCGGACTATAAAGTCGATACCCATAATTTTTCAAAATACAATTTTTGCATGTCTAATAAATATGCTGGACTTCCGGACTCTGTTTGGCACGTTTCGGAATGTTTAATTGACCGTTTATGATTTTCAGAAATCACATCCGATCAATTAAAACGAACCGAAACGTGGAAAACAGAGTCCGGAAGTTCATGATATCAATTAGACATGCAAAATATTTTGTTCTAAAGAAATATAAAAAATATTAAAAAAGGACTTATGTTATTTCTTTTCAAACAAGAAGTTTAAACCAACAAGAGGAACCCTTGTTTGATTATACTCGTGTTCAGCCTTTAAACTTCGTTTGCCTTTGGACCGGTAGTCTATGTGTTATATGTGTTTTTTTGGGGCTTTCATTGTTTGATACTGCATTTGATTTTATTATTGTAATTTTATTTATTTTTTTGGAAGTAAGTTAAATCTTGTCATAGATTGATTGACTAAATTTTACTAATTTCCGATTCTTGGTAGTTTCATAAATCATTTTACTAATTTCTGATTCTTGATAGTTTCATAAATCATTTTACTAATTTTCGATTCTTGGTAGTTTCATAAATCGTCTGTCAAATCATAACCATCATCATCATTACACCCTCAAAATAGATACAACATTCATCACAATCATTGCTCCAACATAACTTGCACCAGCTTGAGATATGAGTTTGATTAGCTTAAATCTCTCTGATCCATGGTATCCTCTAACCGTAGCGACAACGAGATCCATATTTCAAACATGGAGCTAAACGATATCCTAATATTAGACGTTAGGATTTGATAAACACAAAGCTTATTATTAAAAAGCAACACAAAACAAAATTGGAACCCTTAAATTGTAACGTGATATAAAGAAAGGCCTATTAGGAGTGCCGTGGAGGAAGATCGGCGGTTTGCTGTAGTAGATGGTGGCGCAAAGGTTAGCGGGAAGTTGAAATTTTGAATGATGTTCGTCGGTTTGCTCTCTGTATACTAATTCAAAACAGAGATAGGAAAGTAAAGCTCCATGTGAAAGTGAATACCATGGATCAAAGAGATTTAAGCTAATCAAACTCATAACTCAAGCCGGTGCAAGTTATGTTGGAGCACTGTTCATCTTCTTCTTCTACTTTCTTTCTCTTGATCTTCACACTTACTTTTGGAGCTCTGATCATGGGTCGAATGATTGTGTTTATGTTCTTTTATAAGATGAAAATTTGTGCCGGTCCGACTGTTGATTTCTTTTCGCAACCAGTACAACGAACTATGTATGGATGATATCGATCAAACCTTCATAAAACAACCAAACCACCGTTCGAAACCATAACTTATTATTATTATTATATTTGCAACACACACCTTCAAACCATTCCTCGTAAATCCCTTACAAAGCACAAGGATGAAGTCTTGGAAAAACTCACTAAGAAGCCCTAAAATTTCGGACCCTAACACGCACGAGACGAATGTTGCAACATGAGTTCAACCAATATAACACTCAAAGCTTTAGACTCCAAGCGGATCCCTTGATTGCCAACTCACCCCCGTAGAACATAGACCTCTACAAAGTTTGATCAATTCGCCTTTTTCACTTATTTAATGAAATTTAACGCACATACCGCATTCGAATTGGTTTTTTATTTTTTCTAAAAGTAGAAAAAACTAGAACAACATTAACAACTAACAAATATTGTAGAACAAAAGAAGAAACTGTTCCTCTCTGTTGCCAAGCATGTCAAGAAATGATAATTTTTAAATATTGCAACTCAAGGTCTTCATTAGAACTTAATGGTGGTGAACAATTGTTAGGAATTGAATTCTTAGAGATGATAGAAAATAACGAAGATTAATGTTGTATCTTTCCCGGAAGTACTAAATTTTCATTTTATGCTAGAATCTTAAAGGTATATTAGACATGATAAAGGATAACGAAAATTAATGTTGTATCGTTCTCGAAAATAATGAATAAAAAAATAAATAAACACTTTTAGAGTTTTTAGTGATAGTTTAATTAGGGTTATTAATTTGTTTTTAATTTTTTTATGATTTTTTTTAAAATAAAAAAATTTACAGTAATTAAATAAATAAATAATAATGTTTTGTCACTGTTTGTATAGTTCTTATAATAATGTTTTTGTAGTTAGCTCGTGAAATTAAGTGTAGAGATGGATCGGATTTCACAGCTTCCTGAATCTATTGTTCATCACATACTCTCTTTTTGTGACATCTGTCTCTTTTAATTTATTGAATTTACAACATTAGTCCTTTGTAATTACGTATTTATGAATTTTGTCCTTATATTTTCTTTTGTTTATTCCAAACAAATTAAATGTTGAGATATTAAAACGTTGCAATTGTTTTTTTTTATAAATACGTTTCATTGGGATAAATATATATAGAATTCATATGACTCGTTTTTTTTTCTTTTAAAATATAAATGTGACAACATTTATAAAAGTTTTAAATTCTCAAAAAAAAACTTTGAAAATCAACATCCGCAAAAGTTATAAAAGTTACATAAATGTTACTTTTAAACACTTAAACCCTAATAAAAAGTTGAAGGATAATGATTTCTTTTATGTTTATTTGAAAAAGAAAACTTGAATTTTAAGGAGTTAGGAAGTTGAGGGGTGTTTTCTATCAAAACCTCAAAGTTCAAACAACACTTCCCCTCCCTTCCCGTTTTAATCTTTTCCGGTGAAGAATAGTCGCCTCCGGCGACCAATTTTCCAGCCAGTCCACCTTGTTTAAAGAACATTTAATCAAGTTTAATACCACTATTGATGGGGTTTTGATTAGTATGACTATTATCGGCTGTTACATCCATTCTATTATGTTAATAACAAGCTTTAATCGATAATTATGATTCATTAGTCGTAACCGTCGTGATTCTAACTCCAATCAACAGCAAAATGTCTTAAAACACGATTTACCTATAAATTAAGGTCATAATCGTAATCAAAAGCTCTTCACAAGCATAACCCACTTATAAAATAGACAAAATCTCGTCTGAAATCCTCCTAATTGACCCACGCTTACGGTTTCTTTTCTTTCTCTTTCTCCCTCGAAATCGAACCTGTAAGTTCATTTTTGTTATGCCATTTTGTTTGTTTTTGATTTAGGAACAAAAGCCCCATAGTGTTAGATGTTAACTTAGTCGATTATTGGATTAATTATGGCGATTGGATTCTAGTTAGGGTTAGGGTTCATGATAGAATATTTGGGGAAGAAGAAGCTTTTTGTGTAGTTGTTAAATTATTTTCATTTTCGTAAACAAACATGAACAAGACTAGTCTCATGGGAGACGGGTTTGGTCATATTTTTTTAAATCCATTTTTGATATTATATAAACATACATAAATCATATTTAACTTAAAATATTCATAATAAATTTATTTTTGCTCTAAAAATTATAAAAATTTAGGTGTAGAATCTTGACACCACAAACTTAATTTCCCCACTTTTATTTTCTGAAAAATGTGTTATTTTAATATTTTTATTAATTTAAATTGTTTTAATCATATTTAATTGATTAAAAATTCCTTTGTAATGATTTTGATACCAAACTTTTTGGGATTTTTTTTTTCTAAACATCAGGACTAAAATAAAAATTATTTGTCTAGAAAACCTCCATTTTTTTATTTTCCTATTTTTAATCATTTAGACATGATTTAAATTAATTAAATCATTTTTTAAGTACAAATAAAATGAGAAAAATTGTGAAAAAAAATTATTTTGATTATTGTCCTTCAGAATGTATTTACTTTTAACAAAAATATCTTTTTGAACCATATCTTGTATTTTGGTTATACGCTTATTTAAATTCTATAAGACATTGATTGTTGCTTAAAACTTAAAATATGTTTTGTAACTATAATTCTTATAAAACCGAAATACTATTATTTCAAAAGTCATAATTATCTTTTGTGTGAAGCATTTGTGTAACTTATAGTCATATATTAAATTATTTATAATTATAGTTATTGTGATTACTTACGATTATAGGTAAATTAATTAACTATAGTCATTGTCATAATTATTCAAAACATATCCTTAACTAAATGATCGATTGGTAATTGTAAATCCCAAAAAATTATACCCGATATCAAGTGATTATAATCAAAGGCGAAATCAATGATTATAATGATTCAAGAAATATGAAGAACGATTTAAGAAAATAATAATCTTCACTAGCATACGGGATGACTCACCGTCTGATACTCTAGAGAATTTTTTGATTAAAACAAAACCGCTAGTTACAAATGAACCATAAAACAACTTTAAATATGTGGAAGGTTTCTCAAATGGGCCAACATGGCCTTAGCCCTTCCACAGCCCAATCCACTAGTTAAAGCCCAAATACTAACAAACTGAGAACTAATAACTGAGAACTACTAAACTGTCCGAGAACTAAAACTAAACATAAACCTATACATGTATGGACCTAACAATCTCCCCCTAGGTATATGCTTTATCTTCAACTCCAGCACCCCATTTCTTCTTCTTTGATGGCTGTAACACAACATGAGGATTTGCAACAGTATGTCCAAACAATTTAGTTTCAAGTCTGCTCTTCTGTCCTGCCCACAACTTCATTTTAATTATAACTGCCACTGCACTGGTAAACGCCTTTGCACGCCATTCATGTTCTTCAGTAGCTCTTATCTGATTCTTTGCCAGCACTTGAATATCTTTCTCAGAAAATCCCATCAAATCAGTGGGATCACAAATACGATACTCAACATCATCACATGTAATCACTTCATCACCATTAAATGAATCATACACCCAAAACTGAAAACCTGCAAGAGTGTTATCTGTCAAATCTCTAGCCACTGGAATAGTCGTTTCTTTCTTTGTTGCTGGCCACATCACAGTCTTCATTCTGTCCCCAGTGCGATGATTATACACCTTTCCATGTGTCCTTACCCACGACTCTGCAGTTTTCATATCCTGAAAATCACGTTTGGCATTCTCTTCTAACCATCTTCGGAGTGCAAAACCTGTCCTTGTCTGGGAAGTCAATTCTTCACGATAATGAGCCTTCATTAGTTCAGTGAGATCTACCTTAGTCCAAGACTCAAAGTCTGATCTTTTGCCATAATACTCAACTCTCCCATTGTTTCTCTTAACAAGCCATTTACCTTTCTCTTCACTGAACATCCAACTCTCTATCCCTGATCTATCACCATACAAGTCAAAACGATCCTTTCCTGTATCTACCATAAATCTGTCCGGTTGACGTTGATTCAGTGAGTCTTGTTTTGCCTTATTTGGAATCACAATTCTTCTTCTAGGAATCACCTTCTTCTTGCTTCGATTCGGTCTTAGTTCATCGGCAAAATACTTTCTCAAACCTTCTTTTCTTGCCTTATTAGAGTCTTCAAAATCACTACCAATTTCATCTTCTAGTGTAAACTCTTTGTTTCTCGCAGAATCTGACTCTACATCTTCAACAACTCGATTAACGACCGGAGCACTCTTTTCTTTGAATTCTGATCCAAATCTGTTCTCCAACTTCTGAGCCAAATTTGTGACAACTGCTATCACATTCCCCATGTTTGCTTGAACTTCTTTGATCATTTTGTCCTTTTCTTTAACAGATTCTTCAAGATCAATGATTCTGATATCTTTAAGAATTTGTTCATGTTCCAACATGATCATTCTTCTTTTCAAATCTACAACATCGACATCTTCAAATTCATCCACTAAATTATCGAGCATAGCTGACTTTCCTCTTAACTCATCACCCGACAGACTTCCACCAGCTCCACTTGAACTTTCTAGTTCTGTATGAACAAATGAAACAAATGATTTTTTAGATAATACATTAACATTTGTTACCTGAGGCTCAATTTCAACAACTTCCTCTGCACTTGAGTTGTTTCCAGCATCAAAATCAATTGTCTTCTTGGATTCAGCAGTACCATGTTCAGTTGACTTGGGCACATCAACTGACACCTCTTTAGTAGATTGGTTCAACATAGGTTCATTTATAAGCACACCTGGCCTTGGATCTCTTATTCTTCGTTTCAACGGTCTTTCTGGCTCAGGATCCGTCACTTCATCTTCAGTAGACACATTTACTAGTGTGAGAGGAGGATTCTCAACAGCAGTCTTTGCCTTTTCTAACTGCACACTCACCACTTCAGACGACAACACAGAATTATCAATGACAAGTGTTTTTGTTGTCGCTGTTTGTTGTTTCAACTCAGGTTGATCTTGCTCTTTCTCTTCATTCACTTTCTCAATAATACATGCTTTTGAAAATGTGCCATACAGTTCATCATTTGACAAGTCAATATTTTCAATAACAGTTTCCTCCCCAGAACATGCAGGTGGGTCTATTATCTGCACATCGTGATCTTCAGCAATCATCACAGTCATACTTTGTTCTGGTTCTGGTTCTGGCAAGGCAACTTCTGAAAATCTTCCAAACTTTTCAAGCGGAATAGTGTACCTATATAAGTCTTTAGCTCCTTTCCTCTCTTGACACATCAATCCAAACATATTCGGACCCATCATCTTTGCATCAAAACTGTTAACAGTTCTTTCCAAATCCTTATACTTGGCATCTAAGATCATTTGAATGAACCTTGGATACATCATGAACAAGTTCTTCTTTACCCCTTTTAAGTTTCCCAGCATTTCTTCGAACACATATTTAGAGTAGTTGTAATTCCAGTTCAGAACTAGAGCTGCAACACCCGATGCTTGCTTTTTATTCAAGGAGTCCCCACTACCTTTGTTTCCAGAAATACACATAAGGCATACATGAACCAAAAATCTCCAGTACGAATGCATGAGCTTCTTTTGCACTGTTGGGTAACCACCTTCATAACTCATTCTTCGCAAAATGCCTTTAACTTCTTCATCAGGATAGGAAACTGGATATTCTGGTTCGTCCCCAAATAACAAAACTTCTCTTATAATCTGCTCTGACACGATTACTTCCTTATTCTAAATTATAGACGCAATCACCTGAACGCCATCCTTATTGATGAATTTTGCATTTCCCCAGAAATCTTCAATCCATGATTTGCACACTGGTGGATTTTCTCTAACAGCATGCGCGATTTTACACAAGTTCAATCCAACAATCATGGAATAAAATAGCGCTTTATGCTTCTCGGGAGGATCCAGCAAGTATCCTGCAACATTATGTTCGTTCACAAATCCGGTCTTTGGTTCTCTCTTTGCTTTTTCGTTTTCAGCAATCGCATCACCTGAATCAACAGTGTTATCCATATCTGCACAAAACCGAGCAAGTAAGAACATAATTTGGAGCTAGACAACCCAAAGATTTGATCGTAACCATGATCAATCATGTATCGGCCAAATTCAATAAAACACACATTAAAATTTGCAACATAGTTCTCGACTGATCCACATAAACCAAAATCTTAAAAGAAGTTAATTTGTTTTTTTAGAAACGTCATCATCTAACACCACGCGCCGCCTTTCGATATCGATACAACACCCATAATCAACTAAACCTGCAAAAATTCTTGAATAATATCACAGTAATATAACTAATCTTTTACCTGAGATGATTTAACACCGAAAACTCATTGGCCGATTAAGCACGATTTCAAGTGAAGATGATGACAACAATATTTATGAACTTGGGTTTTCGGTTGAAGAAATAGGTGACTATAAGGGTTTGTTTCAAAAGCTTTTGTGTTTTTATTCTCTGGTGGGACCTATTTGAGAGTCCAAAGCCACATAAAAAACCGAGAATCAGATTTGACCACCGAGAACTCCTTTTTTTTTTTAATTTCAACTCAACACATTTCACTTATAATGGTTATTTGGGTTAGGATGTTGATAAGTTAAATCAAACAAAATAGAAATAAACAAAACAAAAACAAAAAAAAATAAATTCAACCAAAAATAAAACTTAATCATGGGATTGCTTACGGGATCAAATCACTGTGTCTCAGACCGACTACATTTATTAGTACTAACTTAATTTAGCTGGTCTGAGCGATTGCCAATATATGATCCACTTAAACCCTTATACCTCCGACCTTATTATATAACCACCCGTGATATTTAAATTATCATGTTTTAGTGTATTATTTATGAGCACTCAACAAGTCACAATCAAATCCTAGTGTTATATGTAGTACCAGCTATCAAGCAAGTAGTTTCCTTACAAGAGTTAGCCTTACTCACTAGTGAAAATTCTTATCACTTCCCGTATGATGCAGCAATTCACAAGATAATAAACAAAAAACATAAAATAATTATCCCTCTAAATTTGTGCATTGGGAGAAACAATGGGCAAATTTATGTACAACCAGAAAAGAGTTTTTTTTTTTTTAACAATTTTAGTCAGCGAAACGAATGACTCTGAGAAGAGCCACAAGATCATTGAATCGTGCTCGGCCCACTGGCTTTGTGAACAAATCCGCCACATTGTTATCTGTGTGGATTTGTTCCATGGTGATTAGATGTTGATTGTAGGAATCCCTGATAAAATGAATTTTAATAGGGATATGTTTAGTTTTTGAAAAATAGACAGGATTTTTAACGATTTGAATTGCAATGTCATTGTCACAGTAAATAGGAGTTTCAAGAAATTCCAAACCGTAATCCAGCAATTGATGTTGCATCCAGATGACCTGAGAGCAGCATGCAGAAGCAGCAACATATTCCGCCTCAGCAGTGGACATAGAAACCGTCTGTTACTTTTTGCATTGCCAAGAAATGAGCCTGTCCCCAAGATACTGACATCCATCTGTAGTAGATTTCCTGTCAATATCACATCCTCCAAAATTGCTGTCAGAAAACGCTTATAATTCAAATGGAGAATCTCTAGGATACCAAAGGCCAAGCCTAAGTTTCCCTTTAAGATACCTAAAGATTCTTTTAACAGCAATAAGATGAGAAAGTTTAGGATTAGCCTGATATCGAGCGCATTGACACACAACAAACATGATGTCAGGTCTACTGGCGGTTAAGTACATCAGAGATCCGATCATGGACCGATAAAAAGTCTGGTCAACAGCTTCCCCTTCAGATTCAGAGGACAATACCGGACGTTCAGCCATAAGCATATCAGCACTTCGACATTCTATAAACTGAAACTTGGTTAACACATCATCCACGTATTTGCCTTGATGAATGAGAATCCCCATGGAGTCCTGTTTAACTTGCAACCCTAAAAAGAACGCCATTTCCCCTAAAGAACTCATTTCAAACTTCTTTCGCATCACTTCTTCAAACTCCTTACACAACTCCTCACTTGTGGAGCTAAAATTAATATCATCCACATAAATTTGAACCAGAATCTGATGCTCCCCCACTTTCTTCAGAAACAATGTCTGATTAATGACACCACGAACGTAATCATGAGCCAGAAGATGTTCAGTCAAAGTGGCATACCAGGCTCGAGGTGCCTGATGTAGTCCATACAGAGCCGTGTCCAGCTTATAAACATGATCCGGGTTCTTGGAATCCACAAATTCCGGAGGCTGACTAACATATATCTCCTGTTTGATCTCCCCATATAGAAAAGCAGTCTTCACGTCCATTTGATAGACGGTGAAACCCTTGAAGGAAGCGTATGCCAAGAAAATTCTAATTTCTTCTAGTCTCGCAACTGGAGCATACACCTCATCATAATCTAGCCCTTCTATCTGTCTAAATCCACGTACTACCAACCGAGCTTTGTTTCGAACAATAACCCCACTATCATCCTTTTTGTTTCTAAATACCCATCTTGTACCTAGTGCTTTCTTTCCTGGAGGAAGTTCTACCAGCTCCAAGACTTTTAATTTTGTGAATTGGTTTAACTCCTCTTGCATTGCATCCACCCAACTTGATTCTCTTAAAGCCATCGTAATGTGCTTTGGCTCAATTTGAGAAATAAAGCATGAATACAAGCATATATTAATATCACTTGTTCGACTTCTTGTCATAATTCCTGAATTGATTGGTCCAATTACTTGGTCAACAGGATGGTTTCTTTGAATAGGTGCTGGTACAGGAGTATCAGAACGATCTCAGCAGAGGATAAATTTGTCAGATTTTTCTGGTTTTCATCAGCAGTAAGCTCGGGATCTACAGCTTCATTCACAATCTCTTTCGCTGTGTCATCGGGAGTGGTAGTTGTAATGACAATACTTTCTTCAGGAATCGAATCTTGAAGAGATGATCCAAGCACGTCTAGAGTAAATACTCCTGCATCTGATGGTTGAGTATGATTGTCAGTAATGGAATTTGATGACACATGTGTGGTATCATCTGAAGCTGTGACGGGGGTGATTAGGTTAGAACTCTGAGATGGTAGTATTTCTTCATCAACAATCACTGGAGATACTGCCACCTGTGTAGAGATTGAAGATGATCTAGATACTAGGGGATCCTGTGACAATTGATCTGCACAATCAGAAAACAGATTAAAAGATTTGAAAAAAGTAGCATAATCGTAAACCCAGTTTGGTCCTTGGCCTGCATCAGTTGGATTCTCTTCGAGCCACTCCACATCATATGATTCGATGACTTCTTTGGTACTCTTTCTGTAAACTCTGTAAGCTGTCTTCTTGGCATACCCAACAAAATAGCATTCATCTCCCTTGGCATCAAACTTGGAAGTAGACTCTTGATGCAATAGAGTGCAAGGACTACAAAAGGTTCTGAAATGTTTTACTGTAGGGCGTTCTCCATATAGAATCTCGTATGGAGTTTTCATCTGAACTTTGTTGAGCAACACCCGATTTTGGACGTAACATGCGGTATTCACGGCTTCAGCCCAGAAAAATGTTGGTAACTAGGAATCAACTAGCATTGTACGTCCAGCCTTAATCAGTGTTCGATTTCTTCTTTCAGCAATTCCATTTTGTTGTGGAGTTCGAGAGGCACTATACTGTCTATCAATCCCCTTTTCATCACAGAAAAAATCCATGACTGAATTCTTGAATTCAGTTCCATTGTCACTACGAATCCCTTTCACTTTCTTGTTCGTTTGATTTTCAATAAGAACAATAAACCTTTTAAGCAATTCTGCAGTCTCACTTTTGTTAGATAAGAAAAATACCCAAGTGAAGCGTGAGAAGTCGTCAGTAATAACCAAGCAATATGATTTTCTGGAAATACTGAGAACATTCACAGGACCAAAGAGATCCATGTGTAACAGTTGCAAAATTGTGTCAATGGAGTTTACTATTTTTGAGAAATGAGGTTTTCTGTGTTGTTTTCCTCGTGCACAAGAAACACATTTTTCAATGGTGATGAAATCTTTCACTGGTAAATCACGGACTAAACCACCCTTAGCAATATGATTTAAATTCTTCATGTTACAGTGACCAAGACGGCGATGCCTAACATAGCATCATGTTCAGTGATTTTAGAGAAAAGACATAGTAACTCTTCAGATGGTTTCTTATTCATATCAATGACATAAGCATTACCCCTTCGTTCAGATTTTAACAAAATCCAGTCTTCAGGTATAACAATACCTGGCTTTAGAACAAAACAACCTTTATTTGTAAAGTGAGTTGAAAAACCATTGTCACAAATTTGAGATACGCTGAGTAAACTATGTTGTAGTTTAGGAACATAGTTAAAATCTTTAAAACTTAAAGCACCATTTGTAACAGTACCTTTAAACTTATATTATACGTATACAAACTTAAGTATGCTCACCAACATTATTTATGTTGACAAAATTATTTTCGTACATGTTTCAGGTTAGCTTGATGCTTCACATAGGACTCTGGGCTTAGAATGAATTTAAATCAGTTCGTTGAGACATGTTGCGATTGCAATCTTTGTAAATCAACTTATATTAGATGAAACTTACATTTTAATACCATGAGCTTTCGAACAATCGTCACTACGTGCCACCTTGATGTTTCCGCCATCGGTTGGGGTGTTACACTTTTATTCAGTGGCGAAGCTTGACCCGAAGGTTCGAGAGGTCGGAAGACCGGGGGGTCGGAAGTCACTAGTTTCGGGGGGGTCGAATACCAGTTTCGGGGGGTCGAAACCCTATATTTTCAAAATTTTCTATACGAATACTATATAATCGAAACTTCTGCGCGAAAATCCGGGGGGGGGGGGGTCGGCCGCCCCTCCCCGCCCCTACTATGCTGCGCCACTGCTTTTATTAATAATACTCATGCAGACCTTGTTCGAATGAGTGTATTCTCTAAGACTTGGTTTCGCCTTACCGCGTCGTTCCCCTTTCTAAATTTCAATATCGATGTTTTATAAAATAAAAAAAATACATTTGAATACATCAAAAAACAACCCAAATTAAACCCCTGATCCAAAGCGCGCACTGACGTGTCGTAAAACACATCTATTCTCCTATGTATTTTGAGTTATAAATTGAGTCTTTTGTATATAGTTTTTAGTAATTTTAGGCGTGTATTCATTTGTTTGTCTATTTTTATCATTGTACAGTTTTATTAGTTTTTTTTAGTCTTAGTACTCGTTTTTATTATTTTATAGGTGTTCGTGGAAAATGAGCTTAAAAAGAAATAATTTTAATTGAGACACGAACACTTGAGAACAGGTGTTCATGGACGTTGGAGCATAAACGAGTAACTTTGGTCAAGTTAAGAACACCCGAGTCAAAAGCACGGAGTATAATAATACTAATAATATAATAATAATATAAAAAGAAAGAAAAAAAATAAAAGTTTGACGGGCTCGTGGCCCACCATAAACAAAACAACACGGCAAAAGTCGGTGCACATATGTGATGGATATATATATTAAAAGAATTCGACGGCAGCAAGGGAGAACCATTAAACATTCATTCAACATTCATTCAAAGAGCGACATTCAATCGACGAGGAGCGACATCAGTTTCAAGGTTATTTCTTAAAGAGTTTTGGAGAAGAAGAAGGTCCGGGTGCACTAAAGATTAATTATTTGAAGACTAGGTGGTTTGTTTATCGTTTTTATTTATTTTGAGACATGTTTATCATTGTTTTTCGAAACTTTATGACTATGTTTCTGATTTTAATTATAAACTAAATATTTCTATGGTTGCTTAGGTTTATGAACTAGACACGTTTTATGCAGTATTTAATGATTTTTGGTTTTTAATCTTGATGTGTAGAACTACATGATTTAAGTTTATTGTTGGATTTGATATATGTGTGTTGGTGTTAATTTTATTTGAAGTTTGTTTATTGGTTTTGTGGAACTAGGCATGTAGAGATACCCCCTAGGTCTTGAAATCAATCTAGTTCGTCAACTTAGGTTAGCGTGCTAGTATTTGGAGTTGGAGTACGACACAAGTATAACAAACCAATATAATAAATTAACTAAGACGTGCAGTCCATTCTTGAGGGTGAGAAATCTAACTCGAGTTTGCTAGGTAACTAACTAGGCATTGTTCGGTAGTTGGCAAGCGCTAGGGCGGGAGTCGCTACTTGTCCGTGTTTAGAGTTTTCCTAGGTTTTCTTCAGTAGAGTTTAAGTCTGCTTCATAGTTTGAGGGTTTTAATCCAGGAGAGGTTTTAATCTGATTTCTGTGGGATTTTGGTACGCTAGGGCGATCCGGATCCATTTTAGCATTTCTACACTTGTCCCGCCTCGAGTCTAGTGAGTTATCCTTGACAGGAGGTTTATTAGATAAGAATAGGGTCTCAAGCCAATTACCAGATTCAGGATTTATTGCTAGTGTCTAGGGATTTTACCTAAGTAACCAGCCTTCTTCCTATCTGATTTCTCCAGTTCCTTAAGTTCGCATTAGTTATCGAGTTAAGTTAAGTTTAATCTATTTAGTTTCTTCTAAGTTTTTAATCATTAGTTTAACCCCTCATATAAGTATATATTTATTTAGGCTAGTATTCGGTATAGGTTGTGATCTAGAGTTGCATTCGCGTCTTTGGGTTCGATACTCGGTCTTATCTGTTTACTGCTTTGCGACCGGTACACTTGCCGTGCGTGTGTAGTTTTTAGGTGAGTCGTTTTAATTAAAGCTTGTGTTATTTATATATATACATTTACACACATCAAGTTTTTTGCGCCGTTGCCGGGGACGCAATTGGCACTCTTGAGAACTATCTGATCCGTTTCTGGTCTACTATTTTGTGAATAATTTTTTTTTTCTTTTTGCTTATTATTATTTTTTTTGTTTTTAATATATAATTTTTTTTTATCATGTGCGAGATCTGCGGAGGACCCCATTTTACCATAAGATGCCCTCATTCATATTCATCAGGGTATTCCACGGATTATTATGCTAACGAGTATTTGCAGCCGCAGCCATATCAGTCATACCAGCCTTCATACCCGCAGGCTAACATGTGGTTTAACCCTGCAACATCTGAGTCACTAGATATAATAAAAAGTCGGCCTGATCATCTACGAGCTGAGATGTATGAGGAAAGGCAAGCTGGTAGCTCGTCAGAGTATCCACCTAGCCAACATTTGTATCCACATCCCGATTATCGGGATGTCTCGTCTCACACTAGGCCCGACTTTGCCGCCCTTCTTGATAAGCAAGACGCCTTCATTGCTAATCAACAGCTCATGCTCGAGGATATGCGTTCTTTGCTATCCATGCGCACCGACTATTTGAGGGAACAAGATGCGGCACTTGAGAGGCTACAGGCTCAGGTGGATGAACTGAAGACCATAATGGACGTTGAAGTCCCACCTCCAGTTCAGCAGGTTTATTTCACATATGATGATCCAGACGAGACGGTAACACTTAGATTACCTGATTGTATTAGGCCGTTGCTGAAACTGTTTGTCCTTACTCATCTGATTCTATGCATGATTTAACTGACCCATATGATTCTTTACACTTGTCTTATGAGGATGATATTTTGCAGGATTAAGGGTTAGAGCCAGAGACCATAATGGACGCCTTAGTCCCACCTTTGGTTCAACAGGATGAGCAGCCTTGCCAGATCTCTAGTTCAGCAGCATATTCTTGGGGGGGTAGATGTCTGGAGGGAGGCTGAGGAAGATATGGATTTTTCAGAATCCACAGGCTGGCTGTATGAGAAAGAAGTGGTGGAAGAGGAATACACCACTGACCTGCTTGAAGAAGCAGCTGATGGGAAGCAGCGTTTGGTGACGAGTTGGGTGATTTGTCAGCTCCAGAAATGGACAAAGATTTTGACCAAGTGTCACCAAACAAGGAAGATGAGAAAGAAGCAGTGGTGGAAGAAGAAGAACACCACAGCCGGCCCGTGCAGGCATTGGATATTACATTGCTACTAGTGCCACCACCACGGGAGAAGGCGAAGAGGCACCTGGACCGACATAGGGTGAGGGTCAGGAGTTGTAGAGACAACAAGTCCCCTCATTACATGCCAAGAATCAGGTTTGGTCCAGGTAAATTCAAATATTGGTGGCCCGACCCATTTAAATTTGATAAAATATTTTTTAATTCCACTAATGTAATTTTGCTAAATAGTATGGACCGGGTGGAATTAAACGGGTTGGATCGGGTCCAGAAAAAAGAGAAGCCCCCTGATTAAGTTTAAGTGTGAGGAGGCTCTGTAGAGTTTGTAAATTTATATTTATACCTTTTTTTTCTAGCTTTTCATTTTTTTTATTTGTGGTCGTTCTTTGGTAGTAGTTTGTAGGTTTTTATCTTTCTATTTTATCTTTGTTTTTTGTGTCTTTGAGTCAGTTAGCAGGTTTGCGTGTTTGCTTAGGTAAAGGAAATTTCACAATGAGCGGGTCCCATGTATTATCTTTATATATATTTTATGACTGAGAGTTTTGGTAAAGGTTTGGGTAATAAGAGAATTTTTCTTAAAAAAAAAAAAATTTAATTAATTAACTTTCTCTGAAAAAAGACTTTTCACATAATGTGAGGAGTCTGGGCTGACCTGTTCGCCTCATGCGACCAGCTATTACCCCGGAAAGTTATATTTTTTTTCTCTTGCAACGCGTGTTGTGATCACCAGTGTCCTTCACGTTGAGCGAGAACCATATTTTTTTTTCTTTCTACCCACTTGGTTCTACCACTATTTTTCCAAGCAGGTGCGTCTTCTTGTTTGTTGCTATATTATGAGTCTAAGTTAGTAGTTTGAGTCTTTTTATTTTTGTGTGGTTCGGTATTATGCTCGGGTTTTGTTTGTTTCATTTTGCGTAGGTTTGGATTGCACCACCCGTACTCAATCTCCATTCGGGTGATTTCGAAGCTGTTTATCGTTTATCAAGGCAAGCCCAGAGTTTACCATTTTGTCAAAGCCGATCGCAACCAAAATGCTATACAATCGAGTTGGATTGGACTAGAGTTTTTTTGGAGCTTACGCATTAATTAACCAGCTAAGTCTTTTCCAATTTGCCCTCGTCTTTTTATTCTTGTATTTTATTTTTGTATTTGGAATTTATTATTATTATTATTATTTTTTGTTTGGAGTCGTTTTCTATTCCTACATTGAGGGCAATGTAGAGTTTAAGTGTGGGGATGGGAAACTGTCGTTTAGTCTGTATATAGAGTCGTTTTGAGTCAAAAAAAAAAAACGAAAAAAAAAATTGTCCCTGATTTTGAAGTTTGCATTATAAAATATAGGAAATGATAGATAAAATCAAGTGTCTGGTTTTCAAATATTATATGTATTAGAAGAATAAATAATCGAAAGCGTGTTGACTTGGGATGTGTGGGTAGGCCCAGTCGGTAGAAAAGTTTCCTTTAAGCTAATACACCTAAATATATTAGGATACCTTGTGGGTTCTTATCTAGGAAAAAAATGGGGAAGCTGAAACCGCCAATAATAGTATAAGAAGCACCGTTATAAGTAGAAAACCGTTAGAATTTCTAATCACTTAAAAAAAAATTAGAAATCAAAACAAAAATGCTGAAGCTTAAGGTGCCTGGCCACTGGGATAGCGACTTGGATTGGTCACACCCTCTGAGTTAAGTATGCTGAGATGAAAAAAAAAATGCTAAAGCTTAAGGTGCCTGGCCACTGGGATAGCGACTTGGATTGGTCACACCCTCTGAGTAAAGTATTTAAAAAAAAAAAAAGTGATTTTAAACTCTCTCGGTTTTCTACATAAAACGGTTAGGAATAGTCAATTGGTTGTTTCTTTTGTTTCATAAGCTTGAGGCGAGATTAGGTGAAACTGTGGCTTCTTTAGTGTGAGACCCTAGGTAGACTAAATGAACCTAAAATTAAACTAACATGATAAGGGGCTTAGAAACCGGCGGTTGGGTTTAAGAGGACAAGTATACCTACAATCGCAGTTGGCACGTGATCAGATTTTTAAAATTAAAGTAACCTATGTTTTGAGGCCAGATTATTTGATTGTGATCCCATTGCATAATTCTTTTTCAGGGACGAAAAAGGTTTAAGTGTGGGGATGTTTGACGTGTCGTAAAACACATCTATTCTCCTATGTATTTTGAGTTATAAATTGAGTCTTTTGTATATAGTTTTTAGTAATTTTAGGCGTGTATTCATTTGTTTGTCTATTTTTATCATTGTACAGTTTTATTAGTTTTTTTAGTCTTAGTACTCGTTTTTATTATTTTATAAGTGTTCGTGGAAAATGAGCTTAAAAAGAAATAATTTTAATTGAGACACGAACACTTGAGAACAGGTGTTCATGGACGTTGGAGCGTAAACGAGTAACTTTGGTCAAGTCAAGAACACCCGAGTCAAAAGCACGGAGTATAATAATACTAATAATATAATAATAATATAAAAAGAAAGAAAAAAAATAAAAGTTTGATGGGCTCGTGGCCCACCATAAAACAAAACAACATGGCAAAAGTCGGTGCACATATGTGATGGATATATATATTAAAAGAATTCGACGGCAGCAAGGGAGAACCATTAAACATTCATTCAACATTCATTCAAAGAGCGACATTCAATCGACGAGGAGCGACATCAGTTTCAAGGTTATTTCTTAAATAGATTCACCACGTGAACCATGCACCCCAAACCCGGGATGTGTAAAAGAAAGTTGTCTCAAGATAGACTAGAAAACATTACCAATGTGGTCTCAACCCGAGACGCATGCTTTGAGAAAAAGTAGTGAAACTCACCTTATCGCGTAAGCAAAGAATCCGAACAGCAAGTATTATATGCTACCGACACCCTAATAACAGTGTCACTACGTGAGTATAGGCGTAACATCATCACACCATATAACTCGTTTGTCCAAGGCGTTTTAATATTCAAAAGTGTGTATGCGACGCCTAGTGATTCTACATGCAATAGTAAACCCTACGGACTCGTTGGTGAATGAGTTGGTTATAATTAGTTTCTACAGCCCGTATGTGTCATAAACATGTGTACTTCCGTTATATGTCAATTTTAGATCACCTAAGACCTCAAGTAATCACATAAGCACATAATACACAATCTGTGTTTTCAGGACAGATTGTGCGCCATCAAAACGAATTTATTTAAAATAGTAAACCAGTGAGTTATCCTCCCAAATTTTTACTGAATTTTCTTTGGGATTCACTTGGCAATACCTATTTTTGTTTTGTCTTAATTCCAAACACAAAAATTATAAAAATTTTTACAACACAGCAGTGTTCAGAAAATTTCCTCAACAGGTCAGTTTAGTAGGAAAATTCTTAAAAATTGTGTATTCATCCAAACGAGATGAATCCACTTGGAAAAGCTCTATTTTTCCAGTATTGACCTACTGTAAAAATTTCATAACCTAACTCCTTGTAGATCTCAAGTTATGACCATTTAAAGTTAGCCCAATTTACAAATCCGAAAATCTGATATGACCCCTAATCAATTAAAATTCCAAAAACGACTCATCCGACGTCCAAAACACATGATTTTTCCCATTATGAAAAGCTAAGACCAGGTGTGACCTAACCATGCCAAGAAAACACTAAAATCATTATGTTAGAGCCGTGTTACAGCTCCTACAAATTTGACTAACCATTCTGTCCAGATTTTAGTTTCGCCTAAATCATACTTTAATCGCCTACCGTGTGCATAAAAACTATTAACAATCATCAATTATCAACACAAAACATTCCTAATACCTATTTCATCAGATTCTATGATTAAACATGTCAAGATCAAAGCTTTAAGAATCGAAACACCAATTACTTGCGCAACAAGTATCCTATGACGTTACTAAGCGTTTATGAGTATGTTTCATCCATTTAATCTTCAAAAAGATTCATGCTTTAATGTTTTATAAACTCATTCAGACCTGGACAAACTTGTTATATGACTTTTATTAATGAAAACACAAGATAGAAGCATAAGAAATCGTAAAATATACCCTTAGCTCTCCCAATCGATCAATCGCGCGCCTTGGAGCCTCCCAATTGATGATCTTGAGCCTTAGCAGGGGTTGTTTGAGTGAAATATTCGTGTGGGGCAGTAAGGGGGCGATTAGGGTTGAGTATGAGGGTTGCATGGGAGTTAAGGATGCTTAAATATGTGTTTGAGGCGGTTTAGACCCATCAGGTCAAATGGAGCGGCCGCTCGGTGCCTGTGAGCGGCCGCTCACAGGTCCGGGTGGCGCGCTTTTGCCTCGTTTCGCCTCCTGACGCGTTATCCTTCGACGTTTTCGTTATTTCGGACCATAACAACTGTAACCCCATGCATTAAGACCCTAATCAACCTCATGCTCCACTTTTAATGATTTCTATTAACGTGTTCGGTTTAGGTTCACATAATCACGTATGGTTTTCACATAAGTTTGTCAGGTATCACCGAGACACATAAGTTTATTTTTCACCAACGTCCGAGGTTCACTAATCATGCAATCACACATTGACTCATAACCATGCACGTATGTCTTATCTAACTAACCCTAGTTAAGTATAATGCAAGGAATGTAACTAGAGTTTAGTTAAAGTGAGAACCTGAATTTTTGGGGTATCACATCATCCCCAAGTTGAAAAGAATTTCGTCCCGAAATTCAGCAAGTAATCAGTAAAGCCAGCTAAAAAAATGTATGCTTGGTTTCCGGATGTCACATCATCCCCAAGTTGAAAGGAATTTCGCCCCGAAATTCACTTTGAGCGAGCTGCTTTATGTTCGGCATTTGATCTATGCACAGGTTCAGGTTCAGAAAAGAGGTGTGGATATTTGAGCCGCATCTGATCTCTGCGCTCCCACGTGTATTCCGGTCCTAGACGGGAATTCCACCGTACCTTCACGATGGGTATAGTGCTTTGCCTGAGTTTCTTGACGCCCTGCTCAAGAATCTCCACTGGTTCTTCCACGAACCGTAGCTGGTCGTCCACCTGGATCTCCTCCAGCGGCACTACCAGTGTCGTATCGGATAAGCATTTCTTCAAGTTTGAGACGTGGAATACATTATGCACTCCACTGAGTTCGTCTGGTAAATTCAGCTGATAAGCTACCGGACCAATCCTTTTAACAATCTCGAAAGGTCCAACATAACGGGGATTCAACTTCCCTCGTTTCCCAAAGCGTATCACTCCTTTCCAAGGTGACACCTTTAACAAAACCTTGTCCCCAACCTGGAACTCCAAAGGTTTTCTACGTTTGTCCGCGTAGCTTTTCTGTCGATCACGAGCAGCAGCCATTCTAATTCTGATTTGCACTATCTTCTCAGAGGTTTCGTGCACGAGTTCGGGACCTGTTAGTTGGCTATCCCCAACCTCAGTCCAACAGATAGGAGACCTACACTTGCGCCCGTAAAGTGCCTCAAAAGGCGCACACTGAATCGAGGTGTGGTAACTATTGTTGTAAGAGAACTCGATTAAGGGCAAGTGCTTGTCCCAGTTATTACCAAAGTCCACCACGCATGCTCGTAGCAGATCCTCTAATGTTTGGATGGTACGTTCACTTTGTCCATCCGTCTGTGGGTGATAGGCTGTGCTCATATCGAGACGAGTTCCTAGAGCATCTTGGAGAGTAGTCCAGAATCGAGAAGTGAATCGCCCATCGCGATCAGATATAATGGAAGTAGGCACCCCATGCCTAGAGACTATCTCCTTGATGTATAGGTTCGCCAGCTTCTCTAACGAGTCTGTTTCTTTTATTGCCAGGAAGTGGGCCGATTTGGTTAAACGGTCCACGATAACCCAAATCATGTTATGGCCCGCTGTTGTTCTCGGAAGCTTCGTAATGAAGTCCATGGAAATCCCATCCCATTTCCACATCGGTATCTCTGGTTATTGAAGTAGGCCTGAAGGTTTCTGATATTCAATCTTAACCTTCGCACAAGTCAAGCACTTACTAACATAAGTGGCTATCTCTGCTTTCATGTTTGGCCACCAGTAGTGAAGAAACAACGAGTATAACTGAGGGTTAAGTGTAGGGTATGATTTGAGTGGAATATAAGGTGACGACTCGTGTTCGCAGCAGGGTATAATCCTTCGCTCACAACGATGATTGATCTATGGTTATATACACGAATGGCAAGCAATCATATATAATGGACAAAGATATAAGTGGTTCGATCTAGTAAGATCTACGTCCACTGTGAAAGATGATCTTTATTGATATATAGTGTGAATAACGATACAAGTGGAAGTACAAGTGTGTTCGTTCTTATTGGCTAGTATTCAACGTCCTGAGAAAGGAGGTTGAGTCCTCCTTTTATAGGAGATGCATGGGCCAGGGATGCTGGAGCCCATTTATCTCTTAATGGGCCGGGCCTGGGGACCGGGCCGGTTAATCGGTAGGCCCCCTTAGTTGGATCCTAACCTTTGTTTAGGTAAAGTGATCCAAGTTGGCGAGGGCTTCTTCTGATTGGACCACGTGTCACTTCGTGGTTGGCAGTTTGGGAGGTTCTTCGTCCACCACACACGTGGCGTGCTGTGGGTGGTGTGCAGGGGCGTCAGGTGTCAGACAGCTGACCACTTGTCAGCTGACACCTGACGGGAGGAAGCAAGTTGGTGTCCAAGGGGAGTGTCTTTGGGTGTTGCCAACTTGTGACTCTGCGCCTTTTGGCGCTGTGGTGCTCCTGGAAGTGATTCTTCCCGCGGGTGTCAGACTTCTAGTGGAGGCTTTTTTGTATGGCGGGTAGGGTGCGCCTGAAACGGTACCCTACCCCTTCAAGTCCCCCAAGTCCAGGGTGTCTCCTGTTCTTGCTTAGAGGGCTGGTGGGGCGCTGGACTAAAATTTGTCCTTTGTATGCCTTTTTTGTTGTGATGGGGGGAACTACTTTATTTTGAGCGGAAGAGTGCGCGTTGCAACTCTTGTGTCATGTGAAAAGATATTGGCGTCCCATTATCTTTGTACATGGCTCTTTTATAAAGCAGTTACCTTTTAGGATGTTTAAAAAAGTAAAATCCGACGGAGAACGTCCTTTGGATTTTACGTCAACCTAGCGCCAAGTGATGACGTGGCACTTAGGGTGTGAAAGGGTAAAATCCGGCGGAGAACGTCCTTTGGATTTTACGTCAACCCTAGCGCCAAGTGATGACGTGGCACTTAGGGTGTGAAAGGTTAAAATCTGGCGGAGAGCGTCCTTTGGATTTTACGTCAACCTTAGCGCCAAGTGATGACGTGGCACTTAGGGTGTGAAAGGGTAAAATCCGGCGGAGAACGTCCTTTGGATTTTACGTCAACCTAGCGCCAAGTGATGACGTGGCACTTAGGGTGTGAAAGGGTAAAATCCGGCGGAGAACGTCATTTGGATTTTACGTCAACCTAGCGCCAAGTGATGACGTGGCACTTAGGGTGTGAAAGGGTAAAATCCGGCGGAGAACGTCCTTTGGATTTTACGTCAACCTAGCGCCAAGTGATGACGTGGCACTTAGGGTGTGAAAGGGGTAAAATCCGGCAGAGAGCGTCCTTTGGATTTTACGTCAACCTAGCGCCAAGTGATGACGTGGCACCGGGCCAACGCCAGAAGATGACGTGGCAGTCATAATGGCTTGGTATTAATTGGTGTACTGAGTACGCTACCCTTATAATTAATTTTTGAATTTTGAGGGGTCTCCTTGTATTTAGGAAACGTGCTTGGGAAGGTGAGGCGGTTTGGTGGACGTGTCAGAGTGCAGAAAGGATGTCTGCACAGTTGTCAGTCACGTCAGCACGTGGGTGGGGAGTTACCAATCGTCTGTCAGGCGAGTGGCCGTTCACGCGCGCGAGTGGTGCAGCCTGTCAGTCTGAATGCTGACGTTGGGCAGGTGAGAAGTCGTCCTTTGGGCAGACGCGTGTCCTCACGTGCTGATGAGTAACTGTTCATCCAGCCTTTTATGCCACGTGTTGCGTCCAGATGTGTCCTTCCCTGGCAAGATGAAGGGTCATCTGCCAGCTGTGTGCCTCGCATTAAATGCTATGGGTATAAATACCCGAGGAGGTTTTTTGAATTCCTTCTTATCCTTCTTGTCTCTCATAATTTCCTTCTTTTCTCTCATCTTCTCCGGTTGATCTTCAAATTTTCCGGTGACTTTTCAGAAAAAATTCTTTGTTTTTTCATATATTGTGCACTATGTCTGAGGGTTCCGACGTTGGTGGTAACCCTGCTAAGGCCACCGAGAAGTCGAAGAAGCTGATTCACAACACCACCTGTAAATGGGGTGAAAAGAGTTTTTCGAAGTTTGTCAAGGCCATGGAGTTCGATCCTTCGTGGGAGGTGGAATTGCCGTCAAACAAGGGCACTGCCTTGGCTCCTCCCCCCGGGAAGATGAGTCTTTATGGGGCTCATCTTGCCCTCTGTGGGTTCCGGCTACCTGCTACCAAGTTCCAGGTGGACACCCTGGTGCAGTATGGCGTTCATGTTACCCAAGTCAGTGGATTTGGGATGCTTCGTCTAGTGCACTTCGAAGCCTGTTGTCGTGCCTTGGATATTGAACCGTCGTTTGAACGGTTTAATGTTTTTTATGTGCTGAACATGGAGGGTTCCTGGTTCAACTTTGTGCCTCGTCCTCAAGTCCCTCCCTGTGGGACTACTGCTCCGAAGTCCCTTCATGACTGGAAAGAGAAATTTTTCTATGTCAAGAGGGGTGTGATTCCGGTGGACATGCCGTGGAAAGTTGTTGCCGAGCGGCAACGGGTGGGTGACCATCCTGTGATGGAGGGTTTCAGGGACCAGGAGTGGTTCAAAGAGCTTGTGGCTCGTGCTTCCCCGTTTGACACGGGTATGTGTTCTGAAGCCATGTTGGCCTTGCTGGGAATGAGTAGGGTGCAGATCGTTGAGGGAAAAGAGCCTGTGGTTACCGTCTCTGGTACGTCTTCTTTCATTTTATTTTTCTGACCTCTCTTTTTTCTTTTTATTTTATGTAAATAAAGTTGTGTTTTTGGGCCCAGGGATGTCGAAGTTTGAGGCGTTCCTGCTGAGGGACAAGGCCCCACTTGAGTGGAGAGATCCTGCGGGTGGTAGGATGTCCGTGATTGACGAGATGGTGGGCCGATTTTATTTTCTGTATCTGGAGTTCAAGCCAACCGTCCTCCTGTTTTCGCGTGAGCATCCTATAAACCCTGACCCTATATCTTCTGTGCATCATGCGGGGGTAAACCCTTGTTTTGTCGTTTCCTCTGATGAGGAATCCACTGGATCTTCTGTAGAGATGGTGGATCCAGCGCCTCCGCGTGGTCGTAAGAAGAGCGTGCCACACTTTCATAAGCATAAGGTCTTATCTGAAGCTAAGTCTGCGCCTTGGAGTGCAGGTGGTGAAGGGCCTCTCTTTGGTCAACGCGAGCGGCGTGCAGAATCGTCCTCTTCCGCCCCTGAAGATGATTCAGCGGTCAGTCCGCTGAAAAAGAAGCGGAAGTTGGGTAAAGTTTCTGGAGGGAAAGCTGCATCCTCCAAGTTTGGTTCCGCACCGTTTTCCATGGAGATTAGCCCTCCGCCGGAGCGTCGTCCTCTGATCCAGAAGACGTTGAAGAAGGTTACTAGTAAGTGATGTTCCGCCTCTGTGTTGCTTTTTTGCCGTTTTCTTGATATCTTTCTAAGTGTTTTGTTTTTCTTGCAGTTGTTTCTCCGCGAGCTTCTGGTTCTGCCCCCGAGCCAAGTGAAACAGAGGCTGCTAGGGAGAGGCGGGAGGAGGAAGAAGCGAAGGGTCGCGCGGAGAAAGAGGCAGCGGAGGCCGAGCAACGGGCCAAGGAAGCTGCCGCCAAGGAGGAGGAGGAGAGGGTAGTGGCGGAGAAGCTGCGTCTGGAGGAGGCGGCTAAAAAAGCTGAGGAAGAGAGGTTGGCAGCTGAAAAGCTGCGTATGGAGAAGGAAAAAACTGAAGCCGAAGCAAGGGCTAAGGAGGCGGCCGCCAAGGCTAGGGCGGAGGAGGAGGCCGCCAAGCTTGCTAGTGTTCAAGCTTTTTCTGGTGGTTCCCCTGGGGGGGTTGGAGGTGGACCTGTTGGGGGGAGGTCTAGTGTGGACCGGACGGACCCGGGTTACTTCGCGGGCGACGTGATTTGGCGTCCGCACTGGAGTATCCGGGAGAACTCCCGTTTTGCCAACCCTCTAACGGCTGAGGAGTTCATTTCTGAAGTTGTTCCTCCCAAGGAAAGGGAGTATCAAGATAGCCTGCCCCGGTCGCAGTTGATTACCGATATCTGTGTCGGGCAGGCGCTCCAAGTCGCCGCTATTGAATCCTTAAAGCGGCGTGATCAGGAGTATGCCCGGGATGTCGCGGAGTTCAATGCTCGGCGGGCTAGCCAGGCGCAGAGGGAGGAGAAAATGAGATCGGAGGTAGATAGGTACCATGATAGGGCCTATAAAGCTGAGGACCGAGTGAAGGAGCTGGAGAAGGAGCATGCGTTGGCTCATCAGCGGTGGGTCGATGCATGCCAGGTGACCAACCAGGAGACTATGAAACTGAAGGATCAGATCCAGACCCTGAAGAACGAGAACGCGAAATTTCGGGACACCGCGGAGGCCCATGCCAAGGTTTTGGCTGATAAGGACTCCGTGGTGGCGGGTTTAAGGTCTGATCTTCGCAACAAAGATGATGAGCTTGTTGGTGCCTCTTCTCAGCTTTCCGAGTTGGCGGGTGAGAAGGCAGCGTGGGTGAAGGAGAAAGCGCGTTGATGGAGGAGCGGGCCTCGTTGGAGGAGTCCTTGACCGTGTCGCAAACAGAGGCTGAAAATGCCAAGTCTCTCTTGGACGAGGCCACCGTTGCGCAGGAGAAGGCTCAGGAGTCTATCCGCTGGGTGATGACCGAGGGTATCGCTGGTGTAAGTATTTTTCTCTCCTTTCTACTGTCCTTAGTGTATTTTCTTTCTAACACTTGTTTTTATGCAGATTTTCAAGCGGTTCTGGAACGAGCCCAATCTCGGTGATCAGGTTGCTGCTATCGCTATCGCTGCTGCGCGCGCTGCTGGAGAGGCCGAGGGATTCGACACTGGGTTCTACCACGCGCTGAATGGAGGGTGCATTTCTGAAGGTGCGCATGATGGTAAACCCAGGGAGAAGGAGTATGAAGCCGAGCTTCTGAAATTTGAGCAGGTCGAGTTCCCCATACTGAAGACGGTTGCGGACTGTAATCAGTATGCTGATCCAGCTGGCGCCCTCCGTTACTATATTGAAGAATCCGACCGTTTGGGTGCGGAGGCGCAGCAGAAAGGGAAGCAGCCAGCGGGTGGTGGTGAAGGTCCGTCTGGGACGCGCCCGGAGGATGTTGAAGAACAGTTAGTTGATTTCGGGGAGTCTGGTGAGGAATAGGATTCCTCTGTTTATGTGTGTTTCTTTTTTTTTTTCTTTGTAAAGCTTGAGGCAGCTTGATCGCCTCTTTTTGGTAGTTTATATGAATGAAACTTTGTGTTCGTTACCTTGTGTTTTTGGATTGATTGATGAGTCTGGCGATAATGATACATGATATTTATGCCTTCAAGAACCAAGTTCCGATATTGCACACTTTAAGAGGCGATAGAATTTTCTTAGGATTCCAAAAAAATAAAAGTGGCCTAGGCATGTGTAGCCTAAGTGTTTTACAAGAATTATATGTAACAGAAACGTAATTGTGCCGCGTTCCAAGAGTGCGGGACAGGCGTTCCGTCGAGCTTCTCTAACACGTAGGCGCCTTTGCCCAAAATTTCTTGTATTTTGTAGGGGCCTTCCCATGTTGGGGCAAGTTTACCTTGCTTTTCCGCGTTTGAAGCGCTATTGTTTCTGAGAACGTAATCTCCAATGTTAAAGTTATGTAACTTAACTTTTTGATTGTAGTAGCGTTCCAGTTGACTTTTGTATTTTGCTTCTTTGATGGCGGCGAGCTCTCTTCGTTCTTCAAGCAAGTCGAGGTTTAATCGTAGCTCTTTGTCATTCTCCCCTTTTTCCGCCATGAGTACTCTTGCGGAGGGGCATCCGATTTCGGCGGGAATGACAGCCTCAGAGCCATAGGTCAGGCTGAAAGGAGTTTCGCCATTGCTGGTTTTGGTGAGTATGCGATTTGCCCATAGGACGTGTGGAAGCTCGTCCACCCATCCTGTTCGTTTGGTCCCCAGCCGCTTTTTAATGCCTTCGATGATGCTTCGATTTGCCCTTTCGACTTGGCCATTCCCTTGGGGGTGAGCGACTGAGGTGAATATCTGCTGGACGCCCATTTGCGCCAACCATTGTTGCAAGTGTTGGTCGGTGAATTGGGTTCCATTGTCGCTTACAATTTGATATGGCAAACCGAACCTGCAAATGATGAACTCCCATATGAACTTCTTGGTGTGTGCGCCGTCGATTTTTGCTAGTGGCTTTGCTTCGATCCATTTTGTGAAATAGTCGATTGCCACTATTAAGAACTTTACGTTTCCTGGCGCTGTGGGGAATGGGCCAACAAGGTCTATTGCCCATTTCTGGAACGGCCATGCCGCTGTGACGGGAATTAGGTCGTTTTTAGGACGCAGGGTGTTTGGCGCGTGGCGCTGGCAGGAGTCGCACTTGCGCAGTTCTGCCACTGCGTCTGGGTGCATGCCTGGCCAATAGTAGCCTGCGTTCATTAGCTTGGCCACCACCATTCTAGGTCCTGCATGTAGTCCGCATGTGCCTTCGTGGATGTCTCTGATGAGGAAAGAGGCGTCTTCTTTGTCGACGCATCGCAGTAGCGGACCGAGGTATGATCGTCGATAGAGGATTCCGTCCGTTAACTGATAGTGCAAGGCTTTGTGCTGGAGCTTTTGTGCCTCCGCTTTGTTATCGGGTAACGTTCCGGATGTGAAGTAAGCCTTTAGTGGTGCCATCCAAGAGGTGTTCCCTGTTTGGATGACGTTGACTTGCCTTATAGGAACTGATGGGGCTTCTTGTAGTTCGACACGGACGTTTTTGGCCATGTGCTCAAACACCGTGGAAGCCATCTTGCTTAGGGCGTCGGCGGGTTTGTTCTCGCTGCGGTTGATGTGAACGACCGTGCAGGAGACGAATTTGCGTATGAGTAGTTTGGCCTGTTGTAGATATAGGGCCATTGTGGCGTCCCTTGCATCGTATGTGCCATTGATGTGGCCCGCCACAAGTAGTGAATCGACATGCGCTTCGATATGTGAGGCTCCCATTTGGTGTGCGATGCGTAAGCCTGCTAGGAGCGCTTCATATTCGGCCTCATTGTTTGTTGCGGCAAAGTCTAATCTAATGGCGTACGTGTATTCTTTGTTATTAGGGCTGATCAGCCGCAGGCCTGCACCTGCGCCGTCTGAATTTGACGCACCGTCGGTGTAAAGGTTCCACCTTTCATTTTCCGGCGTTGGTTGTGCGGGATCCTGCTCCGCGAGGCACTCCGCGATTTTGTCCGTTGGTATTTCGGTGGCGAAGTCGGCGAGGACCTGTCCTTTAACTGCGGGTCTGGGCTTGTAGTTGATAGTGTGTTCACCTAGTTCGATTGCCCATTTTGCTAGACGTCCCGAGGTTTCTGGCTTGCGTAGGACGTCGCTGATTCTGTAGTCTGTTAGGACGTTTATTGGGTGGCCGTGGAAATACCGCCGCAATCTGCGCGAAGCGTGGATGAGGGCTAGTACTAACTTTTCCATTGTGGAGTACCTAGTTTCTGCGTCTAACAAGGTTCTACTGATGTAGTAGATGGGTGTTTGTACAGTTTTGCGGTCTACCAAAAGTACGGCGCCGATTGCCCTTTCTGTTACAGAGAGGTATAGGGTTAGCGGCTCTTTGGGTAATGGTGCTGTGAGAGTAGGTAAATTCATAAGACATTCTTTCATTTCTTTAAAAGCTTTTTCCGCCTCAGGGGTCCAGCGGAAATTACTTTTCTTAAGACAGTTCTTTAGAGTGTCTACAAATGGAAAAGACTTTGAAGCATAATTTGAAAGGAAGCGGTTGAGAGCGACTAGGCGCCCCATTAGCGTTTGTACTTCCTTGATGCTTGTTGGTGAAGGCATTCTTTCGATTGCTACGACTTTGTCTGGGTTTGCGCGGAAACCGTCACGCGTGACTACAACGCCTAGGAATCTTCCTTCTTCCATGCCGAAGGAACATTTGCTGGGGTTGAGCTTCATGCGCACCTTACGCAGTTGGCTGAATGTTTTCTGGATGTCTTCCAGCATGTTGCCTTCGTCTTTGCTTTTGATGACGAGGTCATCAACGTATACTTCCAAGCGCACCCCTATCTCGTGGATGAAAGCGCTGTCCATGAGACGTTGGTATGTGGCTCCCGCGTTTTTCAGACCGAAGGGCATTTTGGTGTAGCAAAAAATGCCCGTGTCTGTGCGGAATGCCGTTTTGTCTTCATCTTCCTTTGCCATTTGGATCTGATGGTAGCCTTTGTAGGCGTCGAGGAAGCATTTGAAGCGGAATGGTGCTAGGGAGTCTACCTTTAAGTCGATTTCTGGGAGAGGGTAGCAATCCTTCGGACAAGCTTTGTTTAGATCTTTGTAATCGACGCACATGCGCCATCCGCCTGTCGCTTTTCCTACCATAACCGGGTTGGCGACCCATGTTTGGTAGCGTATTGGGCGGATAATGCCAGCGTTTAGTAGCTCACTGACTTGTTCGTTCATCGCCTTTGTTTTCTCCGGTCCCATTTTGCGCATCTTTTGGGCAACTGGCTCCACTGATCTGTACGTGTTAAGTTTGTGTTCCGCGATGTTTCTTGGAACGCCAATCATGTCAGATGGTTGCCAGGCGAATATGTCTATGTTCTTTACTAGTAGTTGTTTGAGGTGCGCCCGTATGGTTTCGGAGATTTCATGGCCGATGATGACCGTTTGGTCCGGGAATTTAGGGTTAAGAACCCAGTTTTCCGGTTCCGATCGGGTTTGTGTTTTTTGTGGTTTTGCCACGTCGATCGCGTGGCACTGTTTGTTGCCACGGACTATTGCTACGCCGGTTCGGGTTGGGAAACCTACCATTTGGTGTGGGGTGGAGGCGTTGGCGTTGAACTTTGCCAAGCCTTCCCGCCCTAGTAGGACATCGTGGCGAGAAGTGACTGGTAGGACCATGAAGTCACAGATTTCTGTGCGTTCGTGGGTACCATCTGTTAGGGTAACCGGGAAGGTGATGATGCCGCGCGGCATGATGACTTCGTCGATAAAGCCTGATATTGGTGCGTTGACTGGAACGAGGCGGGCTTTGTCATCCTCGTCCAGTTGTTGAAAACACTGATCGTATCTGATGTCAGTGCTGCTTCCGCCGTCTAGGAACATTGATTGTGTTCGGTAATGTCCTACGACGCCGGTGACGATTAATGGTGCGGTGGCGGAAGGTCCACCTCGTACTCTGGGGAGGAGGACGTCCACCTCTTTCCAGGAGTCATCGATCTCTCTTGGGCGCTTTCCTTTATTTTGGCGTTTTCCCGCGTCGGAGGTCATATTGCAATGATGATGCGGAGTGTGCCTGATGTAACTTGTTTGTAGGTTCCGGATTGTTTTCTTTCCGGGCTCTTCATGCTTGTCGTCTTGGTTGTTGCGCCCGCCCCTATTAACTTTTTTGACGAGGTGACCCAGTTGGCCTGTCTTCAGTGCTGCCTCGATTTCTAGTTTTAGGCTGTAGCAGTTGTCCGTCAGGTGGCCGTAATCGTTATGGTACTCACAGTATTTGGTGCGGTCCACGTTCTTTCGTTTGCCTAACACTTTAGGCTCTTTGAAAGTGACTTGCTCTGTTTTGAGTACCTGAGAGGGAGTTTTGGTTAACGGCGTCCAGTCGGTGGTTTTCTTGGGTTGGGTTTTGTGGTCCCTTGATTGCCTGTTTGTGATTGTCTGGCGGGCATCTGTGGAGGGCGAGTATTTGCCTTCGTCTGTTGGTCCTGAAATGCGGGACCACACGGATTGCTTGCCCTTGTTTCTGTTGGAGTTGCTGGTTTGGTTATATCCGCGCTGTTGTTTGATGGAGCGCTCCGAGGATGCGTATATTTTTGAAGCCTTGATGACTTCTTCCCAGGAATCAGGGACACCTGTCTTCCCGGATAGGGTTTTCATCAAATCCTCACTGCGTACTCCGTGGATGAAGCCTGCGCGGGTTAGTTCTTCCCCACAACCTATTTGCAGCGCCTCTTTGTTGTAGCGCACGATGTAGTCGTCGATTGACTCGTTGTCTGTGCGCTGGCAGAGGAGGATGTGGGCCTTATCTCGTTTGTGCCGTCTGAGATGGGAGAAGTGATCCTTGAATTTTTGGATGAGGTCATCAAAATCTAAGATGCCCCCGATGGGGAGGTTGTCGAACCAAACTCTGGCTGCGCCGGTAAGGGTTTGTGCGAACAGGTGACACCAGACCTGTACAGGCCAGAGGACTGTGGTTCCGGCGCACTCGAAATCATGCAGATGGTCCGTGGGGTCTCGCAGGCCATCGTATCTGCCGATGCTGCTAGGGAGTTTTGCTTGTTTTTCTATGGGTGCGGTGGCTATTCTTTGACAGAATTTTGAACTTAAGGCGAACGACTTCGGCCTGTACGGTTTGTTTAGGTCGTCATCTTCCTTATGGTGTGATGTCGCCGAGTTTGTTTTTGCTAGCTTCCGCCTTTTGGCCCTTGAGGCTGTTGCGTCTGAATCGCTGGTGGGTTGGTAGCCGTCGGATTCCGACGCGGAGTCTATTAGGTCCTGGTCGCGTGCGTTTTTGCTGCGACCTACACCCTGAGACCTTGGACGCGTGGTTTGTTTTTCCTTCCCCTTCCGGCTGTGTTTGGCGGAGGGGGAGGCCTTGCTTTTAGATTTGCTGTTTTGGATTTTTGCCAGCATATTCTGGTAGATCTTGGTGTTTTTGAGTTGTTTTCTAAAGAGCCACTCGTCGGGGTCCATGGGTGTGTTGGGTGCGTCTGATTCGGAGGATTCTGAGGCCGGAACCGCGCGGGGCGGTGTTTCCTCCCTTATGGTTGCTGGCTGCGTGTCCTTATCCGGAGTTTGGAGCGTTGCCGCTCTGGTGGTCTGAACGACCGTAGAGGGGGTCGCTCCCTTGGATCCGACAGGGGTTAGATCAGTCATTTTGTGAGTAAAAGATGTGGTTTTGAAAGTTTTGTGAGTCTTTCAGCCGGTACGGATGGCGCCAATGAAGAAACAACGAGTATAACTGAGGGTTAAGTGTAGGGTATGATTTGAGTGGAATATAAGGTGACGACTCGTGTTCGCAGCAGGGTATAATCCTTCGCTCACAACGATGATTGATCTATGGTTATATACACGAATGGCAAGCAATCATATATAATGGACAAAGATATAAGTGGTTCGATCTAGTAAGATCTACGTCTACTGTGAAAGATGATCTTTATTGATATATAGTGTGAATAACGATACAAGTGGAAGTACAAGTGTGTTCGTTCTTATTGGCTAGTATTCAACGTCCTGAGAAAGGAGGTTGAGTCCTCCTTTTATAGGAGATGCATGGGCCAGGGATACTGGAGCCCATTTATCTCTTAATGGGCCGGGCCTGGGGACCGGGCCGGTTAATCGGTAGGCCCCCTTAGTTGGATCCTAACCTTTGTTTAGGTAAAGTGATCCAAGTTGGCGAGGGCTTCTTCTGATTGGACCACGTGTCACTTCGTGGTTGGCAGTTTGGGAGGTTCTTCGTCCACCACACACGTGGCGTGCTGTGGGTGGTGTGCAGGGGCGTCAGGTGTCAGACAGCTGACCACTTGTCAGCTGACACCTGACGGGAGGAAGCAAGTTGGTGTCCAAGGGGAGTGTCTTTGGGTGTTGCCAACTTGTGACTCTGCGCCTTTTGGCGCTGTGGTGCTCCTGGAAGTGATTCTTCCCGCGGGTGTCAGACTTCTAGTGGAGGCTTTTTTGTATGGCGGGTAGGGTGCGCCTGAAACGGTACCCTACCCCTTCAAGTAGAGAGTTTTGAGGTCCTGGTACATTTTGTCCGCACCGGGATGTACCGAATAACGAGATGTGTGAGCCTCATCGAGCACTAGCTGTCTAAGATCCCCTGAACGTGGAATCCAGACCCGGTCCGTAAAGTACTGAAGCCCATCCGACTTCAGTTCTAGGTGCTTGTCAGCACCATGCAATGTTTCCAACTCGATGTTTTCCTTTTTCAAGGCCTCGCCTTGGGCTTCACGTATTTTATCAGGCAGATTAGAGTGTATGGTAAGTTGTAAGGCTCGCACACGTTTGGGTTTCGTTTCCTTACGGCTCAGGGCATCAGCTACTACGTTAGCTTTCCCTGGATGGTACTTGATAGCACAGTCATAATCATTCAAGAGTTCGACCCATCGTCGTTGCCGTATGTTTAGGACCTTCTGATCAAATATGTGCTGAAGGCTCTTATGATCTGTGAAGATTGTGCACTTGGTTCCGTAGAGGTAGTGCCTCCAAATTTTGAGAGCGAAGACAACCGCTCCCAGTTCCAAGTCGTGAGTGGGATAATTCTTCTCGTGAACTTTTAGTTGTCGTGAAGCATAAGCGATCACCTTCTCGCGTTGCATCAAAACACACCCTAGCCCTTGGATAGATGCATCACAGTACACCACAAAGTCCTCCGTACCCTCAGGTAGTGATAATATTGGAGCACTGCAAAGTTTAGTCTTTAGTAATTGAAAAGCAGCTTCTTGGGCATCTTCCCACTTGTAGGTAATCCCCTTCTGTGTCAAAGCAGTGAGGGGTTGAGCGATTTTTGAGAATCCCTGAATGAATCTGCGATAATAACCTGCAAGGCCAAGGAATTGTCGGACCTCCGTGGGAGTCTTAGGGGCCTCCCATCTTTTAATCGCATCAATCTTAGCGGGATCGACCTGTATTCCTGCCTCGTTCACCACATGACCCAAGAATTGGACCTCACGAATCCAGAAGTCGCACTTGGAGAATTTTGCATACAACTGCTCACTTTTCAGAAGTTCCAAGATCAGTCGTAGGTGTTGCTCGTGCTCTCCCCTACTCTTGGAATAGATCATAATGTCGTCTATGAACACTATGACAAATTTGTCTAGATAGGGTTTGCACACACGGTTCATGAGGTCCATGAACACAGCTGGTGCATTGGTCAGCCCGAAGGGCATTACCAAAAATTCATAGTGCCCATAACGAGTTCGAAAGGCTGTCTTTGGCACATCCTCCTCTCGGACTCTCAGTTGATGATACCCCGACCTTAAGTCAATCTTGGAATAGAAACTCGACCCCTGAAGCTGGTCGAATAGATCATCAATACGAGGTAAAGGGTAGCGGTTTTTAATTGTCACCTTATTTAATTCCCGGTAATCGATGCACATACGGAAACTCCCATCCTTCTTCTTCACGAATAAGACTGGGGCTCCCCACGGTGAAGAGCTAGGTCTGATGAAACCCCTATCCAATAGCTCTTGGAGTTGGGTAGATAGTTCTTGAAGTTCGCCTGGTGCAAGGCGGTATGGTGCACGCGCAACTGGGGCGGCGCCTGGTGCAAGGTAAATTTGGAACTCCACTTGGCGAACCGGTGGAAGTCCTGGCAGTTCCTCTGGGAAAACATCTGGAAAATCTCGGACCACCGGGATGTCCTCGATTTTTGTTTCGACTTCAGCTCGAGTGTCAGAAATGTTAGCCAATATGGCTGGATAGCCCTTCCGTATGCACTTCTGGGCCTTCAAGTAAGAGATGATGCCCACCATGGCACCACCGCGATCACCCTGGACAGACAAGAGTTCCCCACTGGGGAGGGGGATACGAACAACTTTCTCCTTGCAGAGAATTTCGGCGTGGTGCTTGGACAACCAGTCCATGCCAACCACAAGATCAAAGCTTCCTAGGGTGATAGGTAAAAGGTCGATGGCAAACAACTGTCCATCTAGTTCGAGCCCACAGTCACGAAGAACGTGGGTTACCTCAACAGGCTTCCCATCAGCTAGTTCTATAGAGTACAGGGTCTCGAGTAATGTAGGAACTATCCTTAGTTGTCTGCTAAGTTTTGATGACACAAAACTATAGTCTGCACCAGTATCATATAAAACAGAAGCGAGAGTGTCGTTCAAGGAACACGTACCCGTCACGACGTTGTTATCATTCCTCGCTTCCCCAGAGCCAATCACGAATGCTCTACCACGCGCCCCATAGTTGTTTCCGTTGTTGTTGTTGTTATTACCAGTGTTGGTGTTGTTGTTATTTCCCCCATTGTTTCCATTACCGTTCAGCTGGGGACAATTCTTTCTAAAATGGTTCTCGCTACCACACTGGTAACACGCCTTTCCACCCTTCTGTTGCTGACCCTGCGGGGGTGGGTTACCCTGAAGGTTGACTCTACAGTCTTTCTGCACATGCCCCAGCTTACCACAACGATCGCACTTAATCCTGTTACATGGTCCAGAGTGGTGATAGTTGCACTTAGCGCACTTGGGCCGATTTCCGTGATAACCACCTTGAGTCTGAGTACGGTTGTTGTTATTGTTGTTGTGGTTGTCGTGTTTCTTGTTCGGGTGCTGCTGCTGTTGATTACCATTACTTGGGGGTTTGCCAGACGCACTCTCCCACTTTCTCTTATTATCATTAGTGCCAGAGGATGAAGCACCTCGAGGGGGCAGTAGTCCCTCCTCTACTTTCTGGTCAGTCAGCTGGTGTGCCATACGAATCACCTGCTGAAGATTGTTGAAGTTGGCAGCAGTAACCATGCCCTTGATCTGCGGCACCAAACCCTTGATGTACAGTTCAATCCGCTTGTAGAGCGGAGTTGAGTAGTTAGGGCACATAGTGGCTAGCTCATGTGACCTAGTGGTGTAGGCTTCAATATCCGACCCCACCATTTTCAGATTCAGGTACTCAGTTTCCAGCTTCTGGATTTCATCCCGAGGGCAGTACTCCTCCCTCATCATCTCCTTGAAAGCATCCCAAGGCGTAGCATTTGCCACATCCACACCCAGTATTTGTTTCTGAGAGTTCCACCAGGATAACGCCGCGTTCTCAAGTGTACCAGCGGCATATTTGACCCGGTCAGCTGGTGGACAGTTGCACATAGCAAAGCATGACTCCACCCTTTCGAACCACCTAAGTAGTCCAACTGCACCTTCAGATCCCCCAAAGTTTTGAGGCTTGCAGTCCATGAAGGTTTTGTAGGTGCAGGCTGGAGGGTGGTGTGGAGGTTAACCTACGTGCAAACACGGGAGTCATATGAGTAATAGAGTTTAACGCTGGAGTTCGTAGAAGGAGCAAAATAAGACGAATTAGTGTTACCAGCTTGGATAGCTGCGAGGGCTGCAACCACCCTGTCGTTGACAAGTGCAGTCAGCTCAGCTTGTGTTAGGTTGATGTGTCCACGTCCATGACCTCTTCCCGCCATAGTAGTTCTACAAATATACTATACCCATGAGAATACAATCGTTTGTACATCACAGTGTACTAGTAGATCACGCACGTATAAATAATAAAATAAAAGTTCAATCAATAATAAAATACCAACGTTCTAAAACAATCCAAAAGATCATCCAGTCGCACGAGATTAAATAAAAGTCATAATATACTACGAACAAAATAAATAACTAAATAAATAATAATAAATAAAATCAATCGTCGTCCGTAGAGATGACTGATCCTTCATCCTCACTTTCCTCCGGTAACTCCTCAGGTTCTTCCTCCTCTTCCTCTTCTATAAGAGCTGCATCAAGTGCCGCTCCCAAAGCATCAAACTCATCCTCCATGGGTTCCTCCTCAAGGTCCTCTTCCCCAATTGGTTCCAAAGCTTCCATAAGCCGGTTGCGAACCATGGCTAACTCCTCTCGAGTACGCGCCAACTCTTGTTTGGTAGCAGTAGCATCCTGTTTTGCTTCCTCAGCCTCTTTCTTAACTTTCCTTAGTTCGCTGAGTAAGTAGTCAATCTGTCCCGCCACATGTGTCAATGTCTCGTCAGCATTTCTTCTCCAGAACTGGAACTCCTTAATACCAGTGTAAGCATTATCCAACTCAGTGTGTACATGCCTCACCATTCCTGCAAGTGTCCTCTCCCACGAGTCCACAATGGGAGGTACTCTAGCTGGCACCCCATAACTCACGACCCACGAGTGCAAAATGTCCGTGAACCAACGCCAACGATTTGTGGCTTCACATGGCTCGAGTGACGAAGATGGGGCCTCATAAGGGTCATACATGGGGCGTCGTCGCCCGTCATGAGCACGGTATGAGTAATTTCGGTGAGCGGGGTTAACCATAATTACCTGCAATATGTTAGGTTAGTGTTCGAAGTCGAGAATAATAAGCGTGCACTGAAGACGATGAGTGTACTAATACTTATGCTATAATGATTATAGTCTAGAATGCAATGCAATTCCTAGTTCACTATAACCAATGGCTCTGATACCAATCTGTCACACCCTCAAATTTCCACTGCGGAGTTTTACCGCGAGGTGCATGACAAACAAGGACCCATAGCCATAAGTATCATGAACGACTCTAAATGCCCAAACCATTTAGTTCGTTTTTAAGAAAAAGTTTCAAAGTTTAACCAAGCAATTTAAAGTAATGCGGAAGCGTAAACAAAGTAAAACATTTGCAAAAGTCTGCGCAAGACAACGCGCCCAAAACCAAAGTTTAAAAGTACGAAATAATAAATATTCATAACCCAAGACACAAATGATGCATGCCCTAAAACGTGCTCCGTACCTAAGGACCTGCAAAGCATGCTAAAATGTGTCAACATAAAGTCGGTGAGTTCACAATATAAGTAAGCGATGTAAATAAAAGCGTAGGTTCTCAAAACCCCAAAAGTCAAGTGTACAACGTTGGTCTCTCAGACCCTGTAAACAATAGCTAATTCAAATGTCAGGGGTAGCTAGCCCACTCATGATAACTAAAACCGGCGAATACCGAACTACTAATGAACAAGTTCCCATAACCGGGATAAAGATGCCTTGCATCATTGTCCATCGACAATGATTATGTTTGAAGCTAATAGTTCACATCCGTGCTCCCAGCACGATGTGAGGTTTGTTAGACCTAATAGCGCTATCAACTAATTAACCCGCTTGCCCAACCGGCAATTGATTCGGTATTTTGAAGGACTTAAAAGATGTGTTTGGTTTAGTTCATCAAGGACATATATATGAATTAGTAAAAATAGATTCACCACGTGAACCATGCACCCCAAACCCGGGATGTGTAAAAGAAAGTTGTCTCAAGATAGACTAGAAAACGTTACCAATGTGGTCTCAACCCGAGACGCATGCTTTGAGAAAAAGTAGTGAAACTCACCTTATCGCGTAAGCAAAGAATCCGAACAGCAAGTATTATATGCTACCGACACCCTAATAACAGTGTCACTACGTGAGTATAGGCGTAACATCATCACACCATATAACTCGTTTGTCCAAGGCGTTTTAATATTCAAAAGTGTGTATGCGACGCCTAGTGATTCTACATGCAATAGTAAACCCTACGGACTCGTTGGTGAATGAGTTGGTTATAATTAGTTTCTACAGCCCGTATGTGTCATAAACATGTGTACTTCCGTTATATGTCAATTTAAGATCACCTAAGACCTCAAGTAATCACATAAGCACATAATACACAATCTGTGTTTTCAGGACAGATTGTGCGCCATCAAAATGAATTTATTTAAAATAGTAAACCAGTGAGTTATCCTCCCAAATTTTTACTGAATTTTCTTTGGGATTCACTTGGCAATACCTATTTTTGTTTTGTCTTAATTCCAAACACAAAAATTATAAAAATTTGTACAACACAGCAGTGTTCAGAAAATTTCCTCAACAGGTCAGTTTAGTAGGAAAATTCTTAAAAATTGTGTATTCATCCAAACGAGATGAATCCACTTGGAAAAGCTCTATTTTTCCAGTATTGACCTACTGTAAAAATTTCATAACCTAACGCCTTGTAGATCTCAAGTTATGACCATTTAAAGTTAGCCCAATTTACAAATCCGAAAATCTGATATGACCCCTAATCAATTAAAATTCCAAAAACGACTCATCCGACGTCCAAAACACATGATTTTTCCCATTATGAAAAGCTAAGACCAGGTGTGACCTAACCATGCCAAGAAAACACTAAAATCATTATGTTAGAGCCGTGTTACAGCTCCTACAAATTTGACTAACCATTCTGTCCAGATTTTAGTTTCGCCTAAATCATACTTTAATCGCCTACCGTGTGCATAAAAACTATTAACAATCATCAATTATCAACACAAAACATTCCTAATACCTATTTCATCAGATTCTATGATTAAACATGTCAAGATCAAAGCTTTAAGAATCGAAACACCAATTACTTGCGCAACAAGTATCCTATGACGTTACTAAGCGTTTATGAGTATGTTTCATCCATTTAATCTTCAAAAAGATTCATGCTTTAATGTTTTATAAACTCATTCAGACCTGGAAAAACTTGTTATATGACTTTTATTAATGAAAACACAAGATAGAAGCATAAGAAATCGTAAAATATACCCTTAGCTCTCCCAATCGATCAATCGCGCGCCTTGGAGCCTCCCAATTGATGATCTTGAGCCTTAGCAGGGGTTGTTTGAGTGAAATATTCGTGTGGGGCAGTAAGGGGGCGATTAGGGTTGAGTATGAGGGTTGCATGGGAGTTAAGGATGCTTAAATATGTGTTTGAGGCGGTTTAGACCCGTCAGGTCAAATAGAGCGGCCGCTCGGTGCCTGTGAGCGGCCGCTCACTAGTCCGGGTGGCGCGCTTTTGCCTCGTTTCGCCTCCTGACGCGTTATCCTTCGACGTTTTCGTTATTTCGGACCATAACAAGTGTAACCCCATGCATTAAGACCCTGATCAACCTCATGCTCCACTTTTAATGATTTCTATTAACGTGTTCGGTTTAGGTTCACATAATCACGTATGGTTTTCACATAAGTTTGTCAGGTATCACCGAGACACATAAGTTTATTTTTCACCAACGTCCGAGGTTCACTAATCATGCAATCACACATTGACTCATAACCATGCACGTATGTGTTATCTAACTAACCCTAGTTAAGTATAATGCAAGGAATGTAACTAGAGTTTAGTTAAAGTGAGAACCTGAATTTTCGGGGTATCACACCATGTGTGACTTATTTTAAACTATACAATGTCACACTTATTTAATAAACATAATATAACTTATACTAAGATGATCAAAGATTATATTTCTAACATTCACGCCTCTAATCTTTGATTCATCATATCTTGATCCTTCTTGATCATTCTTCACTGCTAGAAGTCTTTGATCTTTTCTTTGGAGGGAGGTCACTATCTTGCCATTCCTTGTAGCCTACCTTTAAATCAGTCTTGTCTTCATTGCTTTCCACTCGTAGTTCCCTTCCTTTGAACTTCAAATCATACCAGTTTAGTATCTCTAAGTACTGATTATAAGTGATATGTATGTCCTCCACTATGCCATTATTTTTCATCTCTCTTGGCAGCCCGTAAGCATAGCCCATTCGGATTTCAACTTGTACCAAAAGATCATATTTGTTGACAGCATCATATCCTCCAAATCTTTCTACTGTCATGTCGATCTCTTTATTTCCATAGCCTTTGTTGTTATAAACTACCTGATGTTCTTTTCATTTGTTTATCACAAACATTCTGTTAGAATCCATGAAGGAAAATGTATTCTGATTACTTTTACTCCCGTAATTCCACTGACGATCAACAAGATCATGCAACTTCTCCTTGCCAAAACGCCTTTGAGAATTTCTTCGGAATCAGGGTGACCCACTACACCCACGGGCCTTGTAACCACCGCTGAATTCTTCTTCCTTAACTTCAACATAGAATGGATTCTTGTGTAGCCAAATCACTTGGCTTTTCCCTTCACTGGTTCCACGATCTTGTGGCTCTGATACCAAATGTGGGATTGAATAGAGAGAATTTGTATAAACTTGCTTTATATTAACGTAACATCCAAATACAAATGAAAGGGTTATTCCCTATTTATAGTTTACGAAAGGGTGTGTCTCCCTTTGTTAACCAACGCAACTGTTCGGTGGTAACTACCTATAACCGACATGTAACTAACATATATATAACTTAGGATAAAACAAATATTAAGACTAACATAATATTGTGTGGTGTTCCAACTATGTTCTATATAAGACAAGTTTTCGAAGACCGTTATTGGCATGTTCAAAAGATCTTGTACTATTTATTTTTATTATGTAACCAATTAGCTTTGCGTTTCATGGTTTAGCATGTTATTAGGAACGATGGTTTGCATCAATCCTAGAACCCTAGAATTTGATTGATGCTAGTTTTGTAACCAACAATGTGTGTTGGTATAGAGCTCCTATAAGTATAGTCATTGTCTCTCATTGTACAAGTACATGTGAACAGTTTGCAATTTCATGAGAGTGATATGCTTTGGATCTTGAAGTGAATTATTCTTGAGTTCTTGTTTGTTCTTACGGTTATCTAAGTTACAATTCATTGAGTGTTTGAGTGAAATTGTTAAATCTGATTCCGCTTTTCTAATCAATCACAGAAAAAAGTTTGTTAGTGTGAGAACGTATCCTCCACAAAACATTCACAGGCCTGTGAAAAATTTTGAATAAAAACAAGAACTAAAAAACTAAAAGAATTGACTTGCTATTAATCTATAATGTGCTCAGAATCTATAATCATTCCATAAACCATGTTTGCGTTGCTCAAGGTTTACCTAGTAGACAATATGAGCACCTGTTCCTTTGTTGGATTTTCTCGTATCTTCGTTAGCAATGTTGCACCAAGATTTGAAGTTTGAAACTTGTCTATATCGATCATAGTAAACATGTTAAGTTATTGCCTATGCAAACTTAGTTTACCAGAAGCAAATTAAAACCAAAACCGAAATAACACACACTGTGGGTATTGCACATAGCATTTTGTGGATGAGTTGACATTTGTAATGACAGATCTATATTCCCAAATCAACATATAACAATATTGCTTCTAGCTTATGATCCTAAAGAGTCGCATGTAGAGAAACGTAAATCAAGTATGCATTTGAGTATGACACTAAGTCAAGTTCATTTTGTATAAATTATAAGGTGAAATAAAAATTACAAAATTCCTACAAATATTAATCGTTATTAGTATGAGAAATAATGCCGATGTTTGGAATATCCTAAAAACATTAATCCTTATAAAGATCGGAGCAAACCCATGGTTCATTTAGGAACCGAAGAAGGGACTAAAGCCTATCGTAAATATGACACTCCGACCAGATTGTAGTAAGCAAGGATGTAGTTTACAAAGAGTCTATTAAATGTGTTGGCAAACCCACATAACTCGAGGAGGAGGAAACACGGATTATGGGCTGAATTTGTAGTTGAGAACGAGCTTGGTTCGACAGAAAGAGGTCCTAGTCATGTCGGGCCTAATTAAGGGGAGAACATGAACATCCATTAGCAGAAACGTTAAAAGCAGGCCCAAATTCATCTGGGTCGGCCCAATCGAATCTATCAGAGAATGGGCCATGTGTCTCTTGGCAAATTAGACGATATTAGGTTGTGCTTCACTTGCGTACAACTTGTATAATGTGCCACTTAGGGTTGCAAACGAACCGAACGAACACGAACAAGACCTTCTTTGTGTTCGTTTACTAAGAAAATTATGTGTTCACGAGCAGTTCATGAACACTTACCGAACGAGATTTTATGTTCGTGTTCGTTTGTTAATTTTGTTCACGAACACACACGAACATAAACATATATTAATGAACACAAACAAGTGTTATGAACACAAAGAAGTGTTCATGAACGGAACCAAACAAAATCGGACATATATTAACTTTTAAATAACATCGAATTCACATACATTAAGATAAATAAAAATAAAAGAATATAAAAATTAAAAACCTTACTAAACTATAGAACACAAACGAACATAAACGAACACGTTGCCGAACGTTCACGAACATAAACGAACGAACGCGAACTTTGTTCATGTTCGTTCGTTTAACTAAACGAACAGAATGTTTTGTTCGTATTCGTTCATTTATTAAACGAACGAACACGAACAAACTTCCCGCTGAACAATTCATGAACTGTTCGCTGAAAGTTCAGTTCGTTTACAGCCCTAGTGCCACTCTTCTAATAATATAGGCCAATGTGTAAATGAATTTAAACGTGGAACATAAATGTTAGAAGCCATTGTGCAAAATAAACAGAGAAGGATGAATAATGTGTTTGCAAGATAAGGTGGAATATATATAATGATTAATGGGCCCTAAAGATACATGGAGAATTTGTTTTGATGATGAAATGAAATTTTAATGGGTCCCAACATTGTTCAGGAGCCGATGGGTTGGGACTTTCTTCTTTTTTTTCACTTTTCTTTTTAAAACTTCCATATATTTTTTTTTTTTTTTTAAAGGTATAGATCAATGGAAATCCTTATACAACCCTAACCTATTGGTCTCAAGTTCGAATCCCTACCCACGCACCGGTGTCCTCCTTGCTTAAGCTCAAACCTTCACAGAGAATTTTTTTGTGGTGTACATGGATTGAACCTGTGACCTCCCCCAGGATGGGAAGCCCTAAGAGAAAACCCACCCTACCTTAAAACTTCCATATATGATAGTTAATTAGATGGATGTTTCTTGTAAGTTCTACACATAATAAAGATACAATGTTTGTTTAAGAGTAGTCGTTTTGTACATAGAAAGGTTACTATGAGTTGGGGATATAATGTGCTATATTGTATATTTTTGAAACGAGTACAGAATGACGTATGACAATCCGAAGGCAGTTGGTCAATGACTAAAATTTGCAATATTGTGTGTTGACGCGGTTTGAAATAATTGTTTCTTAAAATACGTAAGGGGACAAGGGGCGTTCTCGGGTGGTGGTATCGGCTACCCTTTTCCTATCGGTAACAACACCGCCAGGGAGTCAGGTAGGCCAAATCAAGTAGGATAGTCAGGTGGTATTTACTGATTGAGGAGAGAGCCGCACATGAGAGGATAGAGAGAAACCTGAATTCGGGTTAGGGAAAAGACCGCCTATGCTACGGTGGGAGGGTTTCTGTCGGGTAGTCTTGGAGGCACCGGTTTGTGGTATTTTCGTCGGATTCTCCTAGCCTCCCAAATCCACCGAGATTATATGTGCATTATTTTCATGTAGTTTAAAGATTGTCGATTCTAGTATATTTGTGGTCCTTTGGTTTGTATTCGTGGGTTATCACTCGTCATATGGTTTATTATTTATTATTTTACGATATATTTACGCTTTAGTTAAATTAAAGTAGATGATTGAATCACAAAAGGGTCATTATTAAAAACTTTAAAATGGAACATGTAGATGTAGATGTAGATGTAGATGTAGAGGGAATTCACTAAGGGGCCTCTTAATGAGGCTCTGAACCATTCAGCGCTGAATGATTTAGCATTCAGCGCGTTTGTTTTAGCTTCTGAATAGAATGATTAATGCTAAACCATTAAGACTTGGGATGTTGCTGAGCCATTAAGCACTGAACTATGTTGAACCTTAATGAGGCTCTCCTACTAATGTGGGACAGAAAAAACTAACAATAAGAGATCTAAACTTAATCATTCAGACCTCTTAATAATTCAGCACTTAATCAACCAAACAACCCCTAAGGCTATGCGGAGTGGGACGAGGAAGAGGTCGGTGTGCTGGGGTGGAGACTTTCCCCGACGGAAAACACCCCCCCCCCCCTCGTCCTCATATCCGTGCAAACGGAGAGAATTCCCCTTCTTCCCCGTCCTCCTTTTTCCTCCGTTTTCTTTCTTTTTCCCCGTCCTTTTTCCAACCGCTTTTCCGACCGCCAGAGGTGCTTGGTTTGAGAGAGAGAGGGGGTGGGAGCGTGTGTGTGTCTTGTTTGAGAGAGAGAGAGAGATTTTGTGTGTGTGTGTGTGTGGTTTTAGAAAGAGGGTGTGTGTGTGTATGTGTGTGTGTGTGATTGTGTGTGTCTGGTTTATAGAGAGAGAGGATATGAGAAAGGAGACATGTGTGTGTAACAGGCGAGTGTGTGTGTGTGTGGGGGGGGGGGGGGGTTAATGTTTTTTTAAATAAAATCAATAAAAAATAGGAGAGGGGAGGGGGAGCACACCCCTCATTTGGGGGAAAGGAAGGGGGAAGGTGACGTGGGGCTGAAAAAGACAAAAGGAAAGAAGGGGGAAGGGAGAGCACAACATATAGCATAATGCTATTAAGCAAGTCTCTTTACAGTTGTGGTCCATTGACGTTTTTTCTACCCAGAATTTTGTAATATATTTCTTGTCTGTAACAATTGTATCACGTGTAAGAGATAATAATATCTTTTATAATTTGAATGTAAAATCAATTTGTATTCAATGCTTATCTCCTCCAACATCTGGCATCAACGTCTCAGTGACCGGGACAATTATCTTTACAGTCTTTAAAACATTCCAGTTTCATTGATTTTAATAAATGTAAAGACAATTTTTGTTAGTCATGTGTGTTTGGTAAAAGCATTAGACTTCCTTTTTATGCTTCTACTTCTGTTTCTGTTCAACCATTTGACATAATTCACAGTGATTTGTGGACATCCCCGGTTATTAGTTCAAGCGGCCATCATTATTATATTTTATTTTTGGATGATCTTACTAATTTCTTATGGACATACCCATTAATTAAAAAGTCGGATGTTTTCTCCACATTTTGTCATTTCTGGAACCTAATAAAAACTCAATTCCAACACACAATAAAAACGTTTTAATGTGATAATGGAAAGGAATATGTCAATCATGCTTTCCAAAACCACTTTCAAAATAATGGCATGATTTTCTGCCTATCTTCCCTCACGACTCCTCCCAAAATGGAAAAGCCGAGCGTAAAATTCGCACGATTAACAACATGCTTTGAATGTTGTTATCCCATGCCTCTCTCCCCACCTACTTCTGGCCCTACGCCCTCGAAACCGCCACATACCTACTCAACATCCTACCCACTAAAACCACCCGTGATAAAAGACCCACTGAACTTCTCTACCTATCCACCCCGACCTACGACCACCTTCGGGTATTTAGTTGTCTATGTTACCCTCTCACTCCCTCCACCTCCATACACAAACTCGACAATCGTTCACAACCTTGTGTTTTCAAAGGTTACCCCTCTAATCATCGTGGGTACCGTTGTTTTAACCTTGAAACAAAACAATTCATAATCTCACGTCACGTCACCTTCGACGAGACAACCTTCCCATTCAAACAAGCTGTCACACCTCCTCCCACCTATGAGATCTTCGACACTCCCCTACCTGCCACCATTTGGCCACATATCCAAACTCAACAAAACCAGCCTCTCGGCCCAACTCCCTTACCTCCCACAGCCCAACACGCCCCTGGCCCACTTCCGCTCACTAGCACCACCCAGCCAACCATTCAACCCGTCAGCCCACCACCTGCAGACCACTCACCCATCCTACACACTGATCCCACATACCACTCCAACCCAGGACTATCCTCCCCAGCCCACGGCTCACCACAACCATCACCTTCCAGCCCATTCACACCCATACGCCTTCTAACCACCCAACCACATCCCATGTGCCACAGCCACCACAACGAACCATCCACACCCGCTTAATGGGTGGGATTCAAAAACCAAAAATTCCATATAACCTTAACACCTCGACAAACTACACCCATTATTCCCATCCCAAAAAATCCTACCATCGCTCTAGCCACACGCGAATGGTTTGCCGCCATGTCCAACGAATATCATGCTCTTATTAAAAAGGGGACATGGGAATTAGTTCCTCGTCACCCGGATATGCATATCATATGTAGCATGTGGTTGTTTAAGCACAAGTTTAAATCAGATGGGTCACTAGAACGTTATAAAGCTAGACTTGTGTGTGATGGGAGACATCAACAAGTGGGTATTGACTGTGGGGAAACATTTAGCCCCGTCGTAAAACCGGCCATGATAAGGACTGTTTTATCCATTGTGATGTTGCACTATTGGTCTGTCCATCAATTAGATGTCACTAATGCTTTTCTGCACGGACATCTCAATGAAACAGTCTATATGTATCACCAATGGGTTTCGGGACAGGAATTTCCCCGACCATGTGTGTTTATTGAAGAAGTCACTCTACGTGCTTAAACAGGCGCCTAGGGCTTGGTATCAACGGTTCATTGACTATGTGTTAACTTTGAGCTTCATTCAGAGTGGGTCTGACACATCCATCTTTATTCTTCGCCATGTTAATGAAACGGCCTATCTCCTCCTTTATGTTGATGACATTCTCCTTGTCACCTCATCGGACAAACTTCGTCATCAACTTATGACCCACGTTGCTAGTGAGTTTGCAATGAAAGACCTCGGCCCTTTAAGTTACTTTCTCGGCATCTCGGTTCAACGAACGAAAGACACTATGTTTCTATCTCAACAATCTTATGCCATGGAGATCTTAGCTCGTGCCAACATGCAATCGTCCAACTCTGTTGCCACGGCCGTCGACACAAATCCAAAGCTCAGTGGTTACGGGTCTCCCTTCCATGATCCGACTCTCTACCGCAGCTTAGCAGGGGCACTACAATATCTCACTTTTACACGACCTGACATTTCCTATTCCGTACTACAAATCTGTATGCACATGCACGCACCAACTGATGACCACTGGAATGCACTAAAACGCATTCTACGATATATTAAAGGTACTCCTGATTTTGGTTTGTCCCTTTCTCGTACCATTGCTCCCACCCTTATTGCATACACGAATGCCGATTGGGCGGGTTGCCTAGATACACGCAGGTCCACCAGTGGGTATTGTGTTTATTTTTGGGACGACTTAATTTCTTTGTCATCTAAACGTCAGTCCACAGTCTCCCGATCTAGGGCAAAAGCTAAGTACAGGACCGTCGCTATTGTTGTTGTAGAGATTTATTGGTTACGATATTTATTGCTCGAGCTACACACACCGCTCACTCGTGCGACTTTAGTTTATTGTGATAATGTGAGCGTCATTTATCTGTCTGGTAATCCGGTTCAATATCAAAGGACAAAACACATTGAGCTCGACATTCATTTCGTTCGTGAACAGGTTCAAAAGGGTCATGTCCGCATTCTCCATGTCCCGTCAAGATATCAAATTGCCGACATCTTCACCAAAGGTCTACCACGAGTTCTCTTTGAAGACTTTCAAGCCAGTCTCAGCATCCGGTCACCTCCCGCTTCGACTGCGGGGTGTAATAGATAACAATTATCTTTTATATTTTGGATGTAAAATCAATTTGTATTCAATGCTTATCTCCTCCCTAAAATAGTAGATTGATTCTTGTATATTTATAGTTGATATTGTGAATGAAAAGTAAGGGAGCCTTTACCATCTATCAACGTGTATGATTTGTTTTAGTCAGTTATCACTCATCATACGGTTTGCTGTCTTACAAATATTGTGTTCATCAGTGTTAGGTTGAACTAGATAAGTTAGTGGAATTACTAGAAAGTTCATTCTTAAAATGAGTCACAGTCGCCAAAAATGGCACTGGATTTATACTTTGTTATAAATATGGTATAAAACTGAATGATATTATTACTGAAAAACTATTACAAATGAAATCTGAAACACTCTCTTAACAACAGTTAACAGAGTATCAATCTCACAATCAGATCATCAACACGATGATCTGTTACTCTCTCACACACTAGAACAAATCAAGAGACCTAATTGAACAAACAATACACAAGAACTCTAAGAACTAGAGAGAGAATGAACTGAGAGAAACCCTGAGTGAAAAATAATACGAAAGAGAGCTAAACTTGTAAACACTGATGATGATCTTCTTTTATAGCTGCTCATATAGGTTCGGGAGAAAGCACACCCGAACCTCTAATCATCGTTGGATCTTCCACAAAGAAACACACTCTTGTTAAATCTTGACCCTTGGATCTACTTGACACGGATTGCCACATAGGCATGTATAAAAGCCTGAAGTCTTGGATTGAAGCCTTGGACATCTCGAATGGGCCATCTGTTTGGACTTCCTGATCACACACAAATGTACTTGGGCTTCTTGTCTTGGACACACCTTCCTGATGGGCTTCTATCTGCTGGACACCCTTATCAACAGCCCATTACCTGAAACAGGCTTATGTGTGACACCCGGCAAACTCCGGTTAATAACTTTCGTTAAACTAGTAAGTCTACCTTAGCGAGTCATGCATATTACGTACTTAACGGGGTCAGTCGAGTCGGTACGATGATTCTGGGAATCATCGGGAGTCGTTACGATGATCCGCGGGATCATCGGGAGTCGGTCCATAACCATGTGTACAAGGATTGGTGATTCATGGAATCGCCGGGTTTAACGCACACACAAGTCTCGAGTCCCGGGAATTGGTGAACGGATGTAAACGTGTTAGTTATCGTGCATTATATGTTTGAAATCATTATATGACTTGTCAGTATGTGAATACGTGTTTATATGTGTTAAAATAGTGTTTAACGCGCCAAAAACCCGTTCCAGCACCCTATAGGCGATTAGGAGCCTAGGGAGCCCTAATCGCCCCACCTTGATGCGAATAGAGGGAGTTTGGGGCGAGTAGGATCCCTACTCGCATGAATAGAGGCGAGTAGGATCCCTACTCGCCTGAACTGATCTGCTACTCGCATGAAGGGCCGTGCACGAGTCAACACACCTATAAATAGAACCCTTGACTCCCTAAACACCATTTGTGCAACCCTAACTGATCCTAAGCCTCCCACACACCTTGAAACACCTCTGGAACTTGTTTTGCCTCAAAACACACCATCACCAAGCTTATACACCCTTCTTTGATAAAATCCAAGGTGTGTTCTTCATCTCTAACCTTTGTAAAGTTGTTGTTTTGGTTCCCCAAAAGTCCAGACCTCATTTTGGTAATAATGAGTCTTTAAAAACCTTGGAAAGGAGTTCTAAAACAAGTCTACACCATAATACTTGCTATATGTGAAGTATTGATGCATATGATGATTTTTGATGATTATAACATGAATGTTTCCATGAATTTGATGTACTTCTGATGTGTAGGTGTTGTTAGGATGATTATCTATGAGTTTAAGCTCTTGTTATGGTGTTTAAGTGAAAGTAGGCATTTTGACCCATTTGGGTGATTCTTGAAGAAATAGGATATTATGTTATGATTCATTGCTTGTTTATGGTTAGGAATCATGCTAGAATGATGTTATAACATAGGGATGATGTATTGCAACTTGTAGGAGATGAAATCTGATTGTTTCCATTTAAGGAAAGATAAGGTTAGTTAATGAAACCTAGTATTTTGCCATTTTTGGAAATAATCGCACCGAGCCCGTTAGAGCAGAGATGAATTGGGGGTTTTTGCTTTGAAAGGGTTGGTTAATAGTTTAGTTTTGATATTGGGTGTTTTTACATGTTTCGGATCTGATTTGGAGTGTTCGACGCGCGAAAATGCACTACAGATGTGCAGAGGCGAGTAGGATCCTACTCGCATGAAGCTTCATGCGAGTAGGCTCCTAATCACCTGATGTTCAGGCGAATACAAGCCTATTCGCCCCAAGTACTGGCGAGTACAATCCTAAATGCCACTTTTACTAGTGATTACAATCCTAAATGCTAGTTTGATTCCTAATCGCATGTAATGTTGCTGTATGTATATTTTAACATCCCGGAACATGATTTGACGCCTAGGAACATGATAGGAACCCCGGATACGCCCAATGACTTAGTAACACGTGTTCGGATCTGTTTACGCGTTAATCAGACATTATGCTAGACTAGGTGAACTATTGCGCGTATTATGTGTTTAATTGCATATGTTGCATGATGTCTTGTATTTATCGAACACGTGGGATGTCGGGTCACCAATGGGATGTCGGGTCTTGTCTGGTACGGTCGGTTTAACAGTCAAAGGTGTTTTCAAACGTTTATGGTCATGGTCTGGACAGTCGGGGACTAGTTAACCTACGGGTTATTAGTCTGGGTACTTACATACATCTTATGATAGGTCGCCGCTATTTGGGGCTATCATAGCACACTGATTTAACTGTTTTCAAGTAATGCGATCTAAGGTGAGTTCACGGCCCCACACTTTATTGGTTTTGTTTTCAGGGTGAGAAACATGCGTATACATTTTGGATCACACATTTACATGTTATAAGTTATAAACACATGTTTTCATGTTATACTATGGCTCACACCTTATTACTATACGGTTCATCTAAGTCCCTTAGAAACCACTAATACGGGGATGTAGCGGGGAAATGTGGATAGCGCTATTGGGCCTGACAAACCCCACTCGACGGCTGGAGGCTGGGCGGGTGCATATTGTCTTAATCACACTAGGCTTACCGAAGATGAGGTAGTCTGTAAACAAGGGTATCACACAGTCAGCAATGGTTTCGCCCGTATGAGTAACACACTTGACGCCTAGCTAGCGTACGAACAAGCATAGTATGAACAGTAACAATAACAGTAACGGTAACGATAACAGTTTTTAAAGGATTAATGAAACGATTATTGAAAAAGAAAAACCTGTTAACTCACCAGCATTATATGTTGACATTTTTGGCATGTTTTCTCAGGTCGCTAAGGTAGCGGTTAATGGCTAGGCGCGCACGGAGTCTTGCACGGTGTCTAGAAGTCTTGTTGCATATTAAACTATGATTTGAAAAACTGTAATATGTCTTTTGGTTGTAAACAAGAAATGCTTCTGCTGCTGGTTTATGGCTCAAAGCATAATGTTTTGGTTGTTTCATGGAATGTCTTACGTATTTTCTTACATTTAGTTGTCGTTTGTTGTGACTGTTGACTTGGATCCTGGTGTGTCACGCGCCTCGCGGTAAAACGCCACATGTGGAAATTTGAGGGTGTGACAGATTGGTATCAGAGCCAATGGTTATTGTGAACTAGGACTGCATGTAGACTCTAGTCTATAGCCGAGTCTTGCACACACTAGACGGTCACATACGTACGAGTCGTGTCTTTGGGTAAACATATTAACTTTGTCGGGGTGTCGGTATCCTTAACACACAGTGTCGTATTATCTTCCTTGTCTTTGATGTTTCTATCTCTACTCTATCCTTCCTTTCGGGTTAAAGTCGGGGGACTTGTTCGATAAACCTTGCACGGTGGTGGTGTACGTTGGAGCAGCTTCAGCTCATTCTCGAGATCTGTCCAGATTCGAACATCTCCCTCCTATGCTCCAATGGACACATCTGCTTACACACACTATCTTGCGCATGTACTCGTTGAAATCTATCTCTAAGTGATTAGTCACTTGGAAATTCCTTGAGTTGGTCATTTCTCCTAAGTTGTGGGTATCGGGGGGGGGGGGGGGGCTTGAGGTTCAAGCTCGGGGCACGCCTAGAGGACCATGTAGAGCAATTTATCATTTCGGGTGCACACGAAATCATAAGTTGAAATGCATGGAAGACTTGGTGGACCTCGTGTTGGGATCAATGGTCACGTTTGGACCCAATTCCTTGTTCCTTTTGATTTCTGTTGGTTTAGCGTTGGCGATGGACTGAGTTTTTGTTCTTGTTCTGGCAGAAGATGTCGGGAGCTCGTGGCGGTCGTAGGGGTGGCCGTGCTGGCGGCCGCGGTGGTGGCGGTCGTGGCAACATTAACATGACCCAGGAGGAGCTGAACAATCTGATGCAACAGCATGTGAATGTGGCTTTAGCTGCGTTCCAAGCTGCCCACAACGCTATGGGTAGTAAGTCGATTGCTACATACTTTACCTTGTTTCTGGGCATCTTATTTCCTTCCTTGATTGTTTACCTGAGTGTCCTGTCCCAGGTGGCGCTGTTAATCCCCCTCCACCTCAGTGCTCTTACAAAAAGTTCATGGATTGGAAACCCCACAACTTTAATGGGACTGAAGGGGCAGTGGGACTGCTCCGGTGATTGGAAAAAAGTTGAATCCGTGTTCTCTATGTGCAGTTGCCCAGCGGGCGACCGCGTGAAGTATGCTTCGGCGACCCTTGAGGGTCAAGCTCTGACTTGGTGGAACTCCACCACCCAGACCTTGGGTATTGGGGAAGCCCACGCTATGCCCTGGACAAAATTTGTCCAACTTCTGAAAAGCGAGTACTGTCCGAGGGACGAGGTTCAAAAGCTCGAGCACGAGGTCTGGAATCACAAAATGGTGGGGTCCGAGATTGAGGTGTATACGGCTAGGCATAATGAGCTGGCGGTGTTGTGCCCGGATTTGCACACGCCGGAGTACAGGAGGACTGAGCATTATGTTGCTGGGCTGGTACCGGAGGTTAGGGGATTAGTAGCTGCGGGAAATCTTGCGGTGTATTCTGAGGTTGTTCGGGTCGGCTCACAGGCTGACAAATATGAAGGTTGCTGAGGGTGTTTTACCTCCTAGGGGCACCACTGTGAAAGCACCGGTGGACCACAAGAGGAAGTGGGATGGTTTCTGGTAAGAGCTTGGGTTCGGGTCAACCGCAGCAGCAGGTGAAGAGGGTTGAAGCTTTGGGATCGTCGTCCGACCAGAAGCAGGGTGGGTATACCGGGAAGAAACTGAGGTGCGATCTGTGTGGGTTTCATCACTATGAGAATTGTGACAGGTTTCGCTGTGAGCGCTGTAATAAGACGGGCCATTTCACTAAGGATTGTCAGGCCAGTCTTCCATCTAAGCCGGATCAGGCTACAGGTGCTACTCCCGCTTCGTGGGGAAACCAGGGCTGCTACAACTGTGGGGAGACGGGGCATTTCAAGCGCAATTGTCCTATGATGAAACAGGACAATGATGGAGACAAAGGGGAACCTGATACTACTACTGGTACGTCCTTTATTTGTCGTATTGCTTCACTTTTATTTTGGCTTTCGTACTATCAAGGGTTTCATATCCGTTAAGCTTTATCCGTTACTATACTCTTTGTCTACACCTTGGGAGGGTAAGTCCTTGGTTATCGTGTGTCGTGTTGCATTTGTTTGGGTCTCGAGTGTGTAAATTCGATGTGAGGAGGTAGTTTGGAGGCACTGCTTGGACGGTACCTGATACTTCGTTTATACCGATCTCAAGGGTCTTCAGCATATCTCCGGTCGGGTCGGGTTGGTTATGTGACAGTTTACTACAGCCGTCCCCATATTCGTCTCGAGGAATTAGTTTCTCGAGTCGGAGTACTCATTCTTAACATCTCTAGTCGCGACCCTTATATCTTTCTGTACTTTCGGGGAACGTTGCCTTGGGCGCTGGATGCTCAATTGCGTGCTTGGTGGGTCATCTCTTGTGTTATCTAGATTCATTACGGTTCACGTGGTGGGCTGAGACTCTGATGGGTCAGGGGTTCCCGTGTGCTTGGGTTGACACTCATTACTATCGGAGAGCGAATCTCGGGGCGAGATTCCTTTCAACAGGGGGATGATGTGACGACCAGGAAAATTTTTTCTTTTTATCGCTTCGTTCTATTTTACTTCGGAAATTTTCGGGACGAAAATTCTTTCAACTGGGGGATGATGTGACACCCGGCAAACTCCGGTTAATAACTTTCGTTAAACTAGTAAGTCTACCTTAGCGAGTCATGCATATTACGTACTTAACGGGGTCAGTCGAGTCGGTACGATGATTCTGGGAAACATCGGGAGTCGTTACGATGATACGCGGGATCATCGGGAGTCGGTCCATAACCATGTGTACAAGGATTGGTGATTCGTGGAATCGCCGGGTTTAACGCACACACAAGTCTCGAGTCCCGGGAATTGGTGAACGGATGTAAACGTGTTAGTTATCGTGCATTATATGTTTGAAATCATTATGTGACTTGTCGGTATGTGAATACGTGTTTATATGTGTTAAAATAGTGTTTAACGCGCCAAAAACCCGTTCCAGCAACATATAGGCGATTAGGAGCCTGGGGAGCCCCTAATCGCCCCACCTTGATGCGAATAGGGGGAGTTTGGGGCGAGTAGGATCCCTACTCGCATGAATAGAGGCGAGTAGGATCCCTACTCGCCTGAACTGATCTGCTACTCGCATGAAGGGCTGTGCACGAGTCAAAACACCTATAAATAGAACCCTTGACTCCCCAAACACCATTTGTGCAACCCTAACTGATCCTAAGCCTCCCACACACCTTGAAACACCTCTGGAACTTGTTTTGCCTCAAAACACAACATCACCAAGCTTATACACCCTTCTTTGATAAAATCCAAGGTGTGTTCTTCATCTCTAATGTAACATTCGCGAAATTTTTCCTCAAAATTTTAGTATAAACGCCCTTATCTTTGTTACGTTTTATACAAATGTGCCTACGTCTCCATTATCCTAACTCACAATTATTATATATATATATATATATATATATATGAAAATAATTATATTATTTCAGTTTAAAAAAAAAAATGTGTTAGAAAACAATGCACCAGCGAACCAGACTCAAACAACCAAAGCCCAAGTGTCTTCTTTTTGAAAGTGCTGCAGCCCACTCCCACCTTGTCTGTTGGAGCCCATTGTGTCCGGCCCACGAAGACAGCCCAAGACAAGCATGACCCGGCCCAAACCCACGTGAGTCCTCCTTCCAACCTGTTAATCAAAATAAAAAAAATAAAATGCTGCTCTAGCCGAGTTTCGAACCCTGGCCGAGCAGAACCAAACGCAACAACAGAACCATCTGAGCCACACCAATCCTTGTTTCTATATTAGCCTAATAAATATTAAAACAAAACAAGTTTGAGTCTGTTTCTCCTTAACAGACCTGCGCAGAAGCCGAACCAAGTCAAGGTCCCTCCTTGACTTTAGATTGAATGTAATTCTGGAAATAACTAGATAATTGGTGCGTGTTATGGTATTAACAAGGTAATACACGCAATTTACCCTTAAAAACGTTCCAATTCATTAATTATTTACGCGTGAATTATAAAGACGGGTCAACCTACCAATTCGAGGATTCAGACACAATCACTATAAATTGGACATCACATCACCTCCTAAACTCGCCGATTACCCTCTCTCAAACCTCATTTTCTGTTAATTATCCAACAATTGAAGCATACGTTCTCGTTTTGACTTTTCTGCGTTGACCAATCGTTTACATCCAAATCGCGATTGTAAGTATAATTTCTGTTATGGTTTTTGTTATTCGGAACATACACAACATTAACCCCATGATTAATTGGGTTAATGTTGTGTAATTCAATTGATTGTGAAACCTAGGGCTCGTTCTTGATTATTTGGGGAAGAAGACAACTCCTCAGCTATGTATTAATAATTTTCAAAAACAAAACTAAACAACCATCTGGTCTAGACCAGATGGTCACGATGACTGTTATCCAACATGGGGCTGCGGGTTCGAGTCCCAGCAGCAGCCTTTTTGTTCCTTTTTTTTTGTTTATTTTGTTCAAACCATATATGTATAATATAATATATATTACATTTAATCTTGTAAATTCATTTTTAATTATTAAAACCTTTTTAAAAATTCTACAAAAATTATCTTGTATTAATCTGATGGAAAGGTTCAACTCACAATTTTTAGTTTTCAAAAATTTATTTATTTATTATATATAATAAATAAATCAAGTTTATTCCATTTTATTTATAAAATTATATAAAAATATCAAAACGATCTCATAAATTTCCACAAAAAATTATCCTAAGTTTTTTATAACATTAAGCTTTTCAAAAATGATTTTTATTTCAGAAAAATCATTTATTTAATATTTTTAATCAATTTTTGTTAGTTTTAATCATAATTAAATCATAATAAATTCAATTTTTGTTATTTTTGCACCAAAATTTTATACAAATTATTTCTGATCATTTAGAACAGAAATATGATTTTTAAATAATAATTCTTTAATTTTAGTATTTTTAATTATTAAAGTTAAAGTTTGACAATTTGTAATAAATAGATTTAATAATCTATTTTAAAGAAAATAATTTTATAAAAATTATTTTTACACTTTAAACACATTCTTGTAACCATCTTAAGTTTAAATTTCATAAAAAGATTTTTGGTTATTTATTTACTAAATTTCTCTCAATTGGCGCATATTTTTAATATTAATCAAACGAGCAATTATCCCCAATTCGAAGCCCTAGAAACTTATACATTTGTAGACTTGATAGACTTAGACATATTTATTACCTCATTATAGGGTGATACTTGATACATTTGGTCAATACAATTATCCAAATTTCTCAACAGATATAACATTTTACCAAGGTGAGTTTTACATAGCCCCTTTTCTATTTATCACCGTTTTTGGGGTGAAACATGTTACCACATCATCTATGCAATTCAATCATCAATGTGTCTATGTGTTTTCTATGTTGCATTATGTCTTGAACATGATTAGAGTAAGCACCATTCTAGCATAATCATTAACTCCGTACAAGCCGGCGGTAAACATTGATAGATCTATTGGACTGACAATCCCACCCGGATACGTGCCTCCTACAAAGGTAGCGTGGGTGTTTGTTATCGTATAACATATTCAATTGGACCATGAGCGTATGGTATGTATCATATTATAACAGTCATCAGGGTTGATTATGCACTCGATTTATTTCTAGTATGTTCTCACATATGGACTAGATTGACATGACACATGAATTGTACAACATTTTTATTCAATTATCAAAAAAACCTATGTAATTCTCACCAACTTTTGTTGACCCCAAAACCTTTTCAACTTAACATGTTTCAGGTTCTATTTGCTTGAAGATTTGAATTGATGCTTGAAGATATGTGTATAGTTTTATTCAATTTTATGTACAAATTCTAGAACTATTGTATGTACTTCATCTAAATCATATAATGAGAATTATTATTTACCATGAGCTACTGAGCAAATCATCAATACGTGACATCCCGATGTTTCCGCCATCGGTTTGGGGTGTTACAGATTGGTATCAGAGCCATGGTTATAGGGAATTAGGTTATTAGAAAAATAATCTAGTCTATAACCATAGGATTTAACCAGTACTTGCTTCTTTTACTTGCTATTCTCTATCTCCCCTCCTACTTCTTATCCCTACTTTCATTCCTACAAGAAGGTTGCTCTCCATCAGTGGATCTACTCTTAGACTAATAGGACAAAATCCTCAGGTTTATCTTGAGCCACCTTGAGATCTCGTCGAAGTTCTAAATTTTAATAACGAACACGTGCAATCTGGAAGGGTGAACGCCTGTATTCTGAGTCTTCTGTCTAGGCTGGCATTGCGCATATATCCCAATCAGACGCGGGACCCGGATGCCTACCTGGGAATTCTCGGGATGAGTGTTCACTTATAGGCTAAAGCATGTCTTCATATGTTATTAGAATCTAGAATCTTTGATAAGTCAACGTTTTCGTTTATTCGTTTTAATTAATGAATAAATGATTACATTCCTTATATTACCTCATTCATTTCATGCCTCATTGAGACTTCATTGTGTCCCTAACAGATCATGTCTCCACGCCACAGCACTCGCATTAACAGTGGTGACAATCATGAAGAAGAGAGCAGCAACCACAATCCCGACCACAACACTAACAATGGAGGTGATGCCCAACTAGCTACGATTATTTCTCAACAATTGGCACAACAAATCACAACTCTGGTTTCTAACTTGTTGGCTCAAGTCATCCCAATGAATGGGAACAACAATGGAAATGTAAATGGCGATGGAAATCACATAAAGAACGGAACCTTAGTTCGGAAAAACGAGAAAACAAGTATTGTGGCCGCGGTAACTACCAAGAATCAGAAACGTAAGACCAAGAATCCTGATGTAAACCTCACTACACAAGCCTCTAACAAGAAGCCTTATACAAGAAACTTTCCATTGTGTAACACATGCAATCGACATCATCCCACTGTTTCAGCATGTCGCGTGTGCACCAATTGTGGTAGGTATGGCCATCTGGTCAACACATGTCGCGAGACCCCAAACCCTAATGCCAACCAACCAACCAACCCTGCTCAGGTTACTAATTCTAAACGTCTTGGTAATTACAACTATGGTCAATGCTATGAATGTGGAAACCCAAATCACTACCGTAACAGACGCCCTAAACTAAACCAAGATCAAGACCCTCCAGCTACTTAACAGCAAGTTCCACCATTTGAATGTTGTTTGCTTTTAATTCTATGTAATAACACTATTTGATTCTAGTAATAAATTCTAGTATTATCATAACATCTGTGTGCATATTTGTAATCATACTTGCTTACTTGTACAACAATTAGTTGACTACCAAACAACCTACTTAACGATTGGTAGAGGTCATCATGTCTTTCCAACAGTCGGGAGAGGCCCTACCACCTGCTCAACGACTGTGGAGACTATCAGACCTGCTCAACAATCGGTAAAGTCATAAAAGGACGCAAAACCCTAATGTAAGGTAAATTGATAATTACGGTCCGGAACGTAATCATGAGTTTACAGGTACGTTAAGGTAGTGCGAAATTTTATCAAGATTTTCAGTAGTTGACCAATTGTTGACCTAGTGTTTCTCTTAACTTCGGGACGAAGTTCCTAAAAGTAGGGGAGACTGTAACATTCGCGAAATTTTTCCTCAAAATTTTAGTATAAACGCCCTTATCTTTGTTACGTTTTATACAAATGTGCCTACGTCTCCATTATCCTAACTCACAATTATTATATATATATATATATATATATATATATATGAAAATAATTATATTATTTCAGTTTAAAAAAAAATGTGTTAGAAACAATGCACCAGCGAACCAGACTCAAACAACCAAAGCCCAAGTGTCTTCTTTTTGAAAGTGCTGCAGCCCACTCCCACCTTGTCTGTTGGAGCCCATTGTGTCCGGCCCACGAAGACAGCCCAAGACAAGCATGACCCGGCCCAAACCCACGTGAGTCCTCCTTCCAACCTGTTAATCAAAAATAAAAAAATAAAATGCTGCTCTAGCCGAGTTTCGAACCCTGGCCGAGCAGAACCAAACGCAACAACGGAACCATCTGAGCCACACCAATCCTTGTTTCTATATTAGCCTAATAAATATTTAAAACAAAACAAGTTTGAGTCTGTTTCTCCTTAACAGACCTGCGCAGAAAGCCGAACCAAGTCAAGGTCCCTCCTTGACTTTAGATTGAATGTAATTCTGGAAATAACTAGATAATTGGTGCGTGTTATGGTATTAACAAGGTAATACACGCAATTTACCCTTAAAAACGTTCCAATTCATTAATTATTTACGCGTGAATTATAAAGACGGGTCAACCTACCAATTCGAGGATTCAGACACAATCACTATAAATTGGACATCACATCACCTCCTAAACTCGCCGATTACCCTCTCTCAAACCTCATTTTCTGTTAATTATCCAACAATTGAAGCATACGTTCTCGTTTTGACTTTTCTGCGTTGACCAATCGTTTACATCCAAATCGCGATTGTAAGTATAATTTATGTTATGGTTTTTGTTATTCGGAACATACACAACATTAACCCCATGATTAACTGGGTTAATGTTGTGTAATTCAATTGATTGTGAAACCTAGGGCTCGTTCTTGATTATTTGGGGAAGAAGACAACTCCTCAGCTATGTATTAATAATTTTCAAAAACAAAACTAAACAACCATCTGGTCTAGACCAGATGGTCACGATGACTGTTATCCAACATGGGGCTGCGGGTTCGAGTCCCAGCAACAGCTTTTTTGTTCCTTTTTTTTTGTTTATTTTGTTCAAACCATATATGTATATATATATATATATATTACATTTAATCTTGTAAATTCATTTTTAATTATTAAAACCTTTTTAAAAATTCTACAAAAATTATCTTGTATTAATCTGATGGAAAGGTTCAACTCACAATTTTTAGTTTTCAAAAATTTATTTATTTATTATATATAATAAATAAATCAAGTTTATTCCATTTTATTTATAAAATTATATAAAAATATCAAAACGATCTCATAAATTTCCACAAAAATTATCCTAAGTTTTTATAACATTAAGCTTTTCAAAAATGATTTTTATTTCAGAAAAATCATTTATTTAATATTTTTAATCAATTTTTGTTAGTTTTAATCATAATTAAATCATAATAAATTCAATTTTTGTTATTTTTGCACCAAAATTTTATACAAATTATTTCTGATCATTTAGAACAGAAATATGATTTTTAAAATAATAATTCTTTAATTTTAGTATTTTTAATTATTAAAGTTAAAGTTTGACAATTTGTAATAAATAGATTTAATAATCTATTTTAAAGAAAATAATTTTATAAAAATTATTTTTACACTTTAAACACATTCTTGTAACCATCTTAAGTTTAAATTTCATAAAAAGATTTTTGGTTATTTATTTACTAAATTTCTCTCAATTGGCGCATATTTTTAATATTAATCAAACGAGCAATTATCCCCAATTCGAAGCCCTAGAAACTTATACATTTGTAGACTTGATAGACTTAGACATATTTATTACCTCATTATAGGGTGATACTTGATACATTTGGTCAATACAATTATCCAAATTTCTCAACAGATATAACATTTTACCAAGGTGAGTTTTACATAGCCCCTTTTCTATTTCTCACCGTTTTTGGGGTGAAACATGTTACCACATCATCTATGCAATTCAATCATCAATGTGTCTATGTGTTTTCTATGTTGCATTATGTCTTGAACATGATTAGAGTAAGCACCATTCTAGCATAATCATTAACTCCGTACAAGCCGGCGGTAAACATTGATAGATCTATTGGACTGACAATCCCACCCGGATACGTGCCTCCTACAAAGGTAGCGTGGGTGTTTGTTATCGTATAACATATTCAATTGGACCATGAGCGTATGGTATGTATCATATTATAACAGTCATCAGGGTTGATTATGCACTCGATTTATTTCTAGCATGTTCTCACATATGGACTAGATTGACATGACACATGAATTGCACAACATTTTTATTCAATTATCAAAAAAACCTATGTAATTCTCACCAACTTTTGTTGACCCAAAACCTTTTCAACTTAACATGTTTCAGGTTCTATTTGCTTGAAGATTTGAATTGATGCTTGAAGATATGTGTATAGTTTTATTCAATTTGATGTACAAATTCTAGAACTATTGTATGTACTTCATCTAAATCATATAATGAGAATTATTACATGAATGTTTCCATGAATTTGATGTACTTCTGATGTGTAGGTGTTGTTAGGATGATTTTCTATGAGTTTAAGCTCTTGTTATGGTGTTTAAGTGCAAGTAGGCATTTTGACCCATTTGGGTGATTCTTGAAGAAATAAGATATTATGTTATGATTCATTGCTTGTTTATGGTTATGAATCATGCTAGAATGATGTTATAACATAGGGATGATGTATTGCAACTTGTAGGAGATGAAATCTGATTGTTTCCATTTAAGGAAAGATAAGGTTAGTTAATGAAACCTAGTATTTTGCCATTTTTGGAAATAATCGCACCGAGCCCGTTAGAGCAGAGATGAATTGGGGGTTTTTGCATGGAAAGGGTTGGTTAATAGTTTAGTTTTGATATTGGGTGTTTTTACATGTTTCGGATCTGATTTGGAGTGTTCGACGCGCGAAAATACACTACAGATGTGCAGAGAGGCGAGTAGGATCCTACTCGCATGAAGCTTCATGCGAGTAGGCTCCTAATCACCTGATGTTCAGGCGAATACAAGCCTATTCGCCCCAAGTACTGGCGAGTACAATCCTAAATGCCACTTTTACTAGTGATTACAATCCTAAATGCTAGTTTGATTCCTAATCACATGTAATGCTGCCGTATGTATATTTTAACATCCTGGAACATGATTTGATGCCTAGGAACATCCTAAATGCTAGTTTGATTCCACTCATGCTCTTCAAGAAGAACTTATGAGAATTGAAGAAATGGCTAAAAATCCCCAAGTGAAAATCTCGGCCCCTGATTTTAGGAAAGGCAAAGATCCAGTCAGAGCTTTGAAATTCAAAAGGATGAGAGAAGAAATTATGGCTGCTAAATATGGGGAGATGAAGTCAGTTGCAAGATGGGCTGAGCTAAGGCTGGTTGAAACATACAAGAAGCTGGAAGAGAATAGAAAGAAAGATCCTACACTGCCCAGAAAACCAATTTACTCAGACGCTCCCATGGTTAAGAGACCTCAACAGGCCTTTACATTTGACAGCTTGCTTGATACTTCTGACCTATCTGTTGCTGCCAAGAGACAGCTCAAGAAACAGAAGGAAATGTCTGAAGAAGACCAGAAGAAGTTTGCAGATACATTTTTAAAAGAGGGTCTCTTCAACCAAGTACATTATTTCTCTGATCCCACAACTGAAGAACTCGGGAAACTCATTGGGAGACCTCCATCACCCAAACTCATCAAAAATAAATTTGCAGCTCAACAAATCCTCTGGTTCAAAAATTCTAAAATGGAAGGTCAACAAAGAAAACCATGAATTGACTCTGCTCAGATCAGATGGAGAAGCCCAAAAGTTGAGTATGGATGATGCACATGGCCTATGTGCAGATGATCTCCAAACATTGCTAAAGTTAGAGCTTGAAAGAGATGCAGAAGACTTTTTCTCATTGAGCTTTGAATTATAGTTCAAAGGGCAAATCAGAGAAATTCTGGTGAGGAATAAAGATCAACAATAAAGCTTAGTTTTGGCATCATCTGTTCTAGGGTGAGATTGTTGGGTCTGCTGACCTGGAGAAGAACAGATGATTGGAAAGCCAAAATATATTACACAATTGATCCTTAATAAGAATAGCATTTACAAGTTACATCTCCCAAAAGAATGTTGTCCCTAACATCTGTTGTACCCGAACAACTGCTGGAACAACTGCTGTTACAAAGGTCTGATAGAGAACAACTGCTGATCAAAGGTCTGATGAAGAACAACTGCTGATCAAAGTACTGAAAACTAAAGGTCTGTTGGAGCCAACAACACTTAGGCTCCAACAAATGATTCAAGACCATCAGAGGTTTCCTATCAGCTGTTTGCCTTTCAGAGTTTTCCAATGTAACAGTTATTTGTGCATCTGATGTTTTATGTTGTTATTCTGTTAGAGGTCACTGTCTTAGGTGACGTCAGCCTAGGTCATCAGTAGTTTAGATTGTCTATAAATAGAACAATGCATGTACTGTTCTATTCATCACTCAAAACATTCTCTTAGACAAACTTACATGAGTGATCAGGCTGAGGGGGAGTAATTGTAATCGTCTGTAATCATTTAGTTATATGAAAGCTTTCGATTCTAAAACAATTATTCTCTTGTTTTGATTTATAGTTTATCATTCCGCTGCACTTTCCATTTATAGTTTATCTTCTTCCATTATTCATTTGCTTAAACAATCAAAACAATCAAACTCAGATCCTAACATGATGAGAAAAAGAAGCATGCTTAGTCCTTGTTCTATCTAAGTACAAAAGTGTTTTATAAATTACCAGTTATCTTCCATAATCTCACCACCACTTCAACAAAGAAACTCCTTCCTTTCTTCCCCATAAACCTACGGCCAACACCAAGAAAACCATAATCCATTTTGTTTTTCATCAAAACACTTCCAAAAATCACTTCCATTCCATACCTTAAACTAGTGTGCACAAGAAACTTGGAGCTTAACCCTTGGAAGGCACACTTAAACCTCCTTCCATTTGAGTTTTGATTCTTCCCTAGCCTTGTGCTAGTTGTAAGTTTTTTTAATCTTGCTTCTTGTTTATGTATATCTTTAATTAACATGTGTTAGAAGCAAGTTGTACATGAGCTAGGATAATAAACTTTCACATAGTAAAACATATGTTTTACAAGACTAAAATGGGAGTGTTAATACATATATATGGGCCGTGAGTTTATTACATGATTGTTAATGTTTTTGTTAGTTAAAAAGTTAACACAACCTTACACATGTTAAATATTCTTACATAATATTTAACAAGGGTTTTGATCATGGAATAAAATGTTTTTACAAGTTTAACATGGATCTACAAATATAAGATTATGGCCATGAGTTTTATATAAAAATGTTAGTGTTTTTATAGTTTTTATAAGTTCACATACACATGTGTTAGAATATGTTTTGAGTAGTTTTTTTATAAAAAAAACATAAACATGCTTAAAAGTGGTTCTAATCATCATAATATAACCATCTAAAACATAATAATATGATGGAACTTAAAAATTTTACAAGATCTAAAAACTACATCTTTAAAAACACTAACTTTAAAACTCTAAAAATGGACATATTGGAAATTATGGACTTAACACACCAAATACACAAATTACTAACCCTAATAAGATGATATTGGACTATTATTAGTATTGGGACATAATAATAATAATTCATATTAGCAAAGTTGATAAAAAACAAGTTTACTAGTTTAGTGTAAAATTATCACTTTTGAAAGATCTGGGTAGAAAATGTAACTTTTCAAAAGATAAAGGAATTATTTTGCAACTTTAAAAGTTAAGCGGTATAAAATGACATTTTAGAAACTTAGATCTAAAAATGTGACTCTGAAAAGTTAGGTGTTAAAAATGGAAGACGTTAACTTTCCAATGTTGTTTTGTGAAAAAATAGTAAACTTACAAAAATGTATTTTTTGTATAAAAATGTGTTTTTATAAAATAAGATTTTATAAAAATATAGCTTACCAACATGATGGAAAAATATAAAAACAAAGGTTTTTATAAAAATTTGGTAACTTAAAGACTTGGTAAAATTTTGTGTAAAAAATGAACACTTTTGTATATATGGGAATACAAAAGTGTTGGAGTATTTTGTTATAAATAATCAAGTCTTGATTTTGAAAATAAAAATGTTATTTATAAAGTTCCAAGTAAGATATATAGGAATAAACAGTTATTTATTTCCAAGGATACATATTGTTGGAAACTTTAGGAAAAATAACAAACTATACATTTTAGATGTAGGAAAAAATAATATTACGACGACAAGTATTTATTCCTACATATATCGGGACATGAAAAATATATAAATACAAGTAATAATTGTGACATGTTTATATCACGGAATGTTAACGGACAAAATGTAAAACGGACGAATAAGTATATATTGTATAACTTCCTACAAGATACATATATATGTTATTGCGTCTAATGTGGAAATGAAAACATATATTTTATGAACTAAAATATATAACTTGTGTGAAAATACATAGCACTTTCCTAAGTGTTGAAAATCTATTCGTGGGAGAATTAACATAAACAATCTATAAAGATTTCCCATTTAAAACAAGCATACGAACTTGACAATATTCGACCTATCAAGATCCTAGTATATTTATTTAATGGAAAGTAAATATACAGTAAAGTGAGAAGAGTCGAGTGTTTAAAATGTAATATCGATCGACAAGATCCGAGTATAACTATTTAATGTGAAAATAATTATACGGTAAAGTGAGTCGAGTCGATGATAATGTAAACGAGTTAATTAATACAAAAATATAAGCATAACTTATAACAAGGGTAATCCATCACCAACGGACCTGGGATACACGTTTAATTAAACGTGGAATTGAACTAAATAGTGGTGTTGGGAGTTGGGCGTACAACTTGCCGAAACACACGCGCTATGGACTTGGTGATTTATACGTCTAGGAAATTGGTAGGTGCTTTACCTTGGACGGGCTATTCTCTGAGTTTGGATTTGCACGCTTGCTTGAGGTGAGTTTCACGGCCCCATTTTACTGTTTTTATTTTCGGGGAAAGATATGTTATGTTAGGGAAATATGTGATATGTTAAATATATTTGAGTTTTTTGTTTGCCACTCGGGGTGAGTCCTCGCTACTGTAACCATTTATTCATGTGTATGTGTGAAATCAAAAACCGAAAGAATATTTGGATAGTACTATTGGTGCCTGACAAGGCCCACCCCAAATCGATAGCGTCGATTATGCAACTGTGTATGCCAGGGGTGCACGTGTTCTAAACTAAGTTGTTATTCTCCGAGAAACAACTATGAGCGAGGCATTGCTAGTCTTGGTTTGGTTATGGGCTCGAGAAGATTGTAGGAACGTGCAACTCTTACAATAGTCACTACTTGTGTTTATTTCCCAATAATGTTGTTGTTAAAATGTATTGTAAAACTAAAACCTGTGAACTCACCAATATTTATATATTAACGATTTTTAACATATCTTTGAGGTAACTAATTACTAGGAGATCGCATGGCTAGAACGGCCGGGGATCTCTTATGATGTCGGTTATTTTGATGGGTTTTACCTTTATTTTCCATGAGTTGGGATATAATTGTGAAACCTCTACTTTTGGTTTTCAAACTATGTTGTCTAAAGGATGTATGAACATGAAACTCAATCCGACGTTTTAAATAAATGATCTCTTTTCTTAATTACTTATAGTTTGTGTTAATCTTGGTTTTATACTCTTCGAATGTCACCCACGTGTTTTCGCCATTGGCGTGGTGTGACATACTTCAACTCAAACTACCCTTTCATCCTCTCAATGGATGATGTTTGATAGTGGCGCCTCGGACCACGTAACACCTAATCATGGATCGTTTCACACACTAGCGGAGTACATGGGATCAGATGAGATTGTCCTCGGTGATGGTAAAAATCTCTCTATTTCTCACACATAAATTCCCATGTCCTCTAGGCCTCTTTCGTTAAATAATATTCTTTGTGTTCCACATATTCGTAATACTCCTGTTTCAGTTGCAAAATTGTGTAAATCTAATAACGTTTCAGTTGCAAAATTGTGTAAATCTAATAACGTTTCTGTTGAATTTTTTTCCATTTCTTTTTTTATCAAGGATCTTTGCATGGGGGTGCATCTCATACGAAGAATTAATCACAATGATGTTTACTATGCTTTGGTTCGATCCCTACAAGAAGTTAACTCCACCACCACCAACACTCTAAGCACTTGGCATCACAAGTTTGGTCACCCGTCTACAAGAGTTTTCAATAAGCTTTTGGTTTTAATTTTAAGTCTATGTCATCTTGTTCTTTTCATTGTGACTATTGTTCTATTAATAAAAGCCATAAGTTATTATTCGGCCCAAACTCGTTTACAGCTTCTAAACCCTTACAATTAGTTTATTCGGACGTTTGGGGACCGGTTCAACGTTCCATTGATGGCTTTGTTTATTATGTTATTTTTGCTGAATACTACTCGAAGTATATTTGGTTATACCCTATGAAAAGAAAGTCTGATGTCGCAACACTATTTCCTCTTTTTAAAAAAATTGGTTAAAAAGTTTTCCAAATACCACTAATCTCCATCTTTACCGACATTGGAGGTGAGTATATTGGACTAAAAAATTGTCTTCAAACACATGGCATATCTCACTTCACCACACCAGCTCACACCCCGAAACAAAATGGCATAGCCCAACGTCAACATCTTCATATCATTGAAACCGGTCTAGCTCTCCTTCATTACGCTCATCTTCTGATGTCGTTTTGGTCCCATGCTTTCCAAACGGCAGTCTATCTCATTAATTGACTACCAACTCAACTTCTCGAGTTTCAATCTCCTTACCAACAACTCTACAACTCTCCTCCTCACTACTCCAAACTAAAGTCATTCGTTGCCTATGTTTTCCGTGGCTCAAACCTTATAACACATCTAAACTACAATCCCGGTCATCGAGATGCATTTTTCTTGGCTACTCCCCGTCAAAATCCGCCTATAAATGCCTTGACATAGCATCCTCGCGATTATACCACTCCCGCCATGTTGAATTTGTTGAACACCTTTTTCGATATAAAACAACCTCACTTTCATCACCTATCAATCTACCCATTGGTGACTCAATCCTATCTAAAAATCAACATTTATCCACCCAAGATAATGTTACTACCACTCCACCGATTTCGCTACAAAACTCTACCCCACTTACTACTGCCACTCCCCCTTCCACTAATTTCACTCCCAATCTTTCCTTGCACTCACAGCCACCTCCCATGCAATCCCTTACATCTCCTACCCTTACCCAAACCACACCCGTTCACCCCACCCTCTCATTCATCTGGTGTACCCGCTACAACCTCATCACCCACCGATACAATGACTAGCACCTCTTCACCGGTTCACCCTACCCCTTCTTCGCACGCATCGCATACCACATCTCCGTGCACTACTGCCTCACCGGCACCTACCAACCCACTGCCTACATGTTCCACTAAAAAACGGAAATCCAATCCCAAATACATCAACTCACAATTTATCAATACCAGCACCCTTCATCCCATTCCAAGTACCTTGGAGCCTACCACTCACACCCAAGCATTCAAAGATGCAAAATGGAGCCAAGCAATGGATTCCGAATTCAATGCTCTCCTTCAAAACCAAACTTGGGAATTTGTCCCCCATACCTCTCAAACACCAATCGGTTGTAAATGGGTCTTTCGCACAAACCGCAATGCGGATGGATCCATTGACAAATACAAGGCTCACTTAGTCGCCAAGGGCTTTCATCAACAGTGTGGGAAAGATTACTTTGATACATTTAGTCCCTCACAAAGCCTGTCACCATTCAAACCATTCTATTTATCGCCTTATCCAACAGTTGGCCGATGCGACAACTTGATGTCAATAACGCCTTTCTTCATGGAACTCTCCATGAAAAAGTCTTCATGGTTCAACCTCTCGACTTCATCCATCCCCAATTTTAGAATCACATTTGCTGACTTCGAAAATCCCTATTTGGATTAAAACAAGCTCCCGGAGCTTGGTACTTGGAGTTAACTAACTTTCTATTGAGTTCTGGCTTTCGCAAGTCTCAAGCCGATGAATCTCTATTCATCTAACATAACGATGTTATAGCGTAATTCATGGTATATGTAGACGACATCGTGCTTACCGGTAACACTTACACGTTTCTGGATCATTTTATTACCATTCTTAGTCGTCGGTTCTCGGTAAAAGACCTTGGTCCTCTTCATCACTTTCTTGTAATTAAAGTAATCTCTACTCCCGCTGCATACTTCTATCCCAACATCGCCACATTCATGACTTTCTTTCTCAATTCCATATGGATGGCGCAAAGGAGGTCCTCACTCCTCTGATCCACTCAACCTGAATGATTCGTCCCCATCAGTCGACCCAACCCGTACCAGCAACTTGTCGGCTCTCTACAATATCTTGCATTCACTCGACCAGATATCTCCTTCACGGTCAACAAACTCTCTCAGTTCATGCACTTGCCTAAACAATCTCACTGGCAATCCCTTAAACGTGTTTTCTCCGGTACCTCAAAGGTATCATTCACTATGGTTTCTTCCTTCACCGTTGCTCACCTCTCAATCTCACTGCGTTCTCTGACTCTGATTGGGGAGGCATTCATGATGGCGGTCGTTCCACCACTGCCTACATACTTTACTTGGGGTCCAACATAATATCATGGAAGTCCACTCGACAAAAATCAGTGTCTCGCTCCTCTACTGTCTCGCCCCTCTACTGAAGCTAAGTATAAGGCTCTCTCTAATGCAGCCGTGAAAATTTCAAGGGTTCAACATTTGTTATCTGAACTTGGCATTCACCTCAACCGGCCACCTACACTATTTTGTGACAACACGGGTGCTACCTATCTCTGTGCTAACCCTGTCTATCACTCTCGTATGAAGTATGTGGCTTTATGTAACCACCCTGGCAGTCGGTGCCGGGTCGTCGGGGTCGGGTTATCAGAGCTACGCAGCGGAATTCAGGATAATAACAGTCTTTAGTCTTCCAGGATCCACGTCATCATATCTGTTGGGTTACCTGAACACATGCCAACAATAGATTCTGTCAACATAAAGTTGGTGAGGTCGTGTATTTTATAAAGTGAATGGCCAGTTCGTTTATTTGTATTTCTTAAATAACATTCTTTTATAAACATGCTTTACAATTCTAATTTCTAGAGGGGAAATTATATGCTATTATATTCTATTAAATTATACCGATTATATGTCAATCTATTATATTCTATTAGTTGCCATTCCTATCGATGGTTGTTGGGTCTGCTGACCTGGAGAAGAACAGATGATTAGAAAGCCAAAATATGCTAACAGATGATCCTTTCAATAAACAGTCTTTACAACTTACTTCTCCCAAAAGACTGCTGACTCTAACAACTGTTCTATCCAAACAATTGCTATGACAACTGCTGATACAAAGAACTGCTGAATAAACAACTGATGAAGAGCAACTGCTGACCAAAGGTCTGATGAAGAACAACTGCTGATTCAAGTACTGAAGACTAAAGCACTGCTGGAGCCAACAGCACTTAGGCTTCAACAGAGGATACAAGACCATCAGAGTTTTCCTACAACAGTAGTTTACTATCAGTGCTTTCAATGTAATAGTAGTTTGTAATAGGCAGATGTTTTATGTTTGTTATTCTGTTAGAGGTCACTGTCTTAGGTGACGTCAGCTTAGGTCATCAGTGGTTTAGGTCTGTCTATAAATAGAACAGTGCTTGTACTGTTCTATTGCATCACACACACAAACATTCTCTCAGACAAACAATCACTGTGTGATCAGGCTGAGGGGGAGTATTTGTACGATTGTAATCTTTTAGATAAATGAAAGCATTCGATCTGAAAACATTTACTCTCTTGTTTTGATTAACAGTTTATTATTCCGCTGCACTTTCATTCTATATTCATTTCACTTTTATCATATTTAGTTAAACATAATCAAAACAATCAAACTCAGATCCTAACAATTGTTATCAGAGCTTGGTCAATTAAATTCGATCTAACAAATCAATTTAATAATCAGCTCACAATTATTGATATCGTTTGTCTGTTGGATTGAAAACAGAGTAATAGTTTAATTTCGTTTCAACCGTTTTTAAACAGACTTTGTTTTTTGAAAAATCAGAGAATGGCTTCAATCAATCACGATCCACATAACACTGGCACGAACAACAAGCCACCGATGCTTGTCAGATCTGAATACAATATCTGGCAACGTCGGATGAGCCATGTTCTAGCTCAACAGAACACTGGGTGTTGGAAGTCGGTTATCTTCGGACCACATGTTCCGACTGTGCCGAGTACTGAAGATCCCAAGGTTTTTGAGCCAAAGAAACTTGAAAACTACTCCGACCAGGATTTTCAGAAAATTGAGTTAGATGCTAAGGCCTTCAGTATTGTGGCCATGGCTCTACCCAATGATATATATGCTGGGTTGTTACACTGTAACAGTGCAAAGGAGTTGTGGGATGCACTGAAAGAACAGTTTGGTGGGACTGAGGAGGTTATTGAAAACAATCGTGAAATACTTAACCAACAATATGAAACATTCAATCATGTCAAAGGAGAGTCATTAACTCAACAGTTTGAGAGGTTTAATTGTTTAATTAGTGAACTAAAATTGGTTGGTCTTACTTACCCTCATTCAACCTTGAACCATAGGTTTTTAAGATCACTACCAGACAAATGGGACACTATTGCTATTGTGATGAGAAACTCAATTGGATTTAAAGACCTATCACTGACCCAGCTTCATGGTAAGCTCTTGACCTATGAGAGAGAGCTTAACCAGAAAAAGAAGCTCCAGGATTCTGGAAAAGTGTCTGATGACTATGTATTTGGGAATACAGCACTTTTGGGTCATGATGAGGTGCCTGGAAATACTAAGGATCAGAGTTATGATCATTTCATTGACATAACTTCAGGTTTTAACTCAGGTTTTAACTCTGATTCTTATTCACCAAACTATGCTTTCACAGCAAGTGGTGGTGATATCCAGGCATCTGACAATATATCCTGAGAGTATGATGACCTGAAATACTTTGACCCTGATGATTTGGAAGAAATGGACATTATGCACCAATTGGCCCTTCTCAATGTAAGAACTAACAATTTTTACAAGAAAACTGGGAGAAGGTTTCCAGGGTTAACTGGCAGATCAAAGGTGGGGTTGGATAAATCAAAGATAAAGTGTTACAAATGTCATAGACTTGGTCATTTTGCTAGGGAATGTAGGGTCAACACGGTACACCTATGATCACCTATCCAAATCAAAGACCACAGACCAACACTTATCAGAATTCCTATAATGCCCCTGGACCAAATGTGCAAAACACTGTTCATTTTGCACAGTCCTCAAACACTGTTCCTGTCCAGTATGTCCAAACCACTGTTCCTCAGATCCACTATGTGCAAACACCTGTTACTCAAGCACCTGTGCAAACGACTGTTGCTTCATCCTCTGCTCCTGCAGAGACCAGTCAACAGAGCTTCTTTACACAAGGCTTTGTTGATTGGAGCAGTCTACCTGATGAGTTAACAGATGAAAATTTTGCATTAGTTGCCAAAGCTGAAAATGAACCAGAAAACTTTTGTTTTATGGCTATGGTTGATGAGGTTGAATCTGAGGAGGTGGTGACTGAATCTGATGTTGTGACTGATGATGTTGTTAATGAAGTTGTTACAGGTGAAAAACCTGAAGAAGAGGTTGTGAATCTCTCAGATCCCTAGGGTGCATCTGATGACTGTGAGTGCAAGTGTGATTGTGCATTGATGGCTGCTGCTAAGGTATCTCCTCAAATTCTTAAAGAGTTGTGTTCTGACAAATGTGTAATTGCATTTGCTAACATCAAAGAGGTGAATGAAAACCTTAGAAAGAAAATTTTGGAGGATGAAGTTAAATTTGAAAAACTTTCAAAAGATTTAAAAACAAGTTTAACTGTAAAAGAGTCTGAAATAAGCAGCTTAAAACATGAAGCAACCATAACCAAAGACCAGCTCCAAACTATGATAGCAAAATATCAAAGTTGTAAAAGTGAGCTTGAATCCACCCAAGTTGAATGTGAGAAATGGGTGGAATCATGTAGAGGTTTTGAGATGCTACTCAACAAACAAACCAAAAGTCATGTGAAGTTTGGTTTTGGTTTTGAAACCACTGCTCCAGCTTTTGAAAACACTGACAAAAAGAGTCAAAAGTCTGTTGAGATAGTTCCAACAAACCTACAGGGGCAAGAGATTAAAATCACTGAACCAAATGGTAAGAAAATTGTTCTTGAAAAACCAGAAGGTTCCTCATCTTTTACTGAACTTGAAAAGTATGAATTTAAACCTACCTGGTCTGATGAGTGTGATACTCTTGAGAATTTTAAACCTGTTGATTTTAAAACACCTGATGGGAAGACAGTTCCTCAGGCAAAAGTCATTCCCCTGGCAAAAGTCATTCCCCTGAAAAATCTTCCAGCAGATGCTCAAACATCTGCTGAAAAGAAGGCTGAAAAGGGGAAGAAGAAAGAAAAGACTGTAAACTTGTTCTGTGATTTCTGTGAAAAGAAGAATCATGTCACTAAAAACTGTTTTCTTCTAAAAGCATATGACATTAACAAAGGAACAAGTGAATGTGATTCCAAAGCCACATGTTCAATATGTGGGAAAAAGAATCACAAGACCAAAGAGTGCTTGTATCTCAAAAATTTTGATGTAAAAATACAAGAATACAAAGCTAAAACTCTTGCAAACCCTGTGGTTAGTACTTCAAAAGGAAAGCCCAAACAGACTTTCACCCCTGTCCAAACACCTGTTACTAAAAGGCTTGAAACATCTGCTTCTAGAGATGTCCAAGTAACAGATGCTCCACCCTCAAGCAAATACCCAAGAGGTTATAGTCAACCACCATGTCACAGTCTGCCACACGTTTATGAGGAGCCAAAAAGACCCTCTAAACCAAGAGTGAACAGAAATCCATATGGGTATTATCATCTGTCAGGAAGTGATCAAACAACTGCTGCCCCAAGTGTTGACATTCAAGCACTGGCAAATGGTCAGCAGCAGTTGTTGAACTTAATTCAACAACTAGTCCAAACCACTGATCATCTTCCAAAGCTTGAGTCTGAAAGGTCTGAGGACCCATCCAAAGCCAAATTGGCTTTGGACACTCACCAAAACTAATCCATTACTGATGTGCAGGGAGCTTCTGCTTGTTTAGATAGTCTTTGGTATGTAGATAGTGGAGGCTCCAGGCACATGACAGGATGTAGAGCCCTTCTTCTGGACTTCTTGGCTCATGGAGGGGGTGATATATCCTTTGGTAATGATTCAAAAGGTAAGGTGTTGGGTTCAGGGACTGTACAAGCTGGTAAACTCAAGTTTGAAAATGTCAATCTTATTGATAATCTCAAGTTTAATCTTCTGAGTGTTTCACAAATGAGTGACAAAGGTTATGGCTCATTTTTCACAAAGAAAACTTGCAAGATTATTGGGCCAGAAGTGGTGAAAAAGATTGATACCATCATTGCTGAGAGCAAAGCACAACTTGTTGCTCATAGAAGTGGCAATGTGTATGTTGTTGATATGTTAAAGGACAATCCTATGGCAAATGTCTGTTTGTTTTCTGCTGCCTCCACTAAGGAGACAGAATTGTGGCATAGGAGATTGGGTCACACCAACCTCAACACTATTAACACACTCTCCAAACAAAGCCTTGTCAGAGGTTTACCATCAAAAGAATTTAAATGTGATGAGCATTGTGTTTCTTGTTTAAAAGGGAAACAACATAAAAGCTCTTACAAATCCATTGATGAGTCCAAAACCAGTCAGTGTCTACAATTGTTGCACATGGACTTGTTTGGCCCTGTTAAAATCATGAGTCTAAGAAGAAAGAGATTTTGTCTTGTCATAGTTGATGATTTTTCTAGGTTTACATGGACTTACTTTTTACATTCTAAGCATGAGACTGCAGGTATATTGAAGGACTTTGTCACCAAAGTTGAAAAACAATATGACTTGCCAGTAAAAGTCTTCAGGAGTGACAATGGAACAGAGTTTAAGAATAAGGAGTTGGATGACTTCTGTGTGTCAAAAGGGATTGTGAGGCAGTACAGCATCCCAAGAACACCAGAACAAAAAGGGGTGGTTGAAAGGAAAAATAGAACTCTTATAGAAGCTGCAAGAACCATGCTAGCAGATTCTGGTTTGCCACTGTCTTTTTGGCAGAAGCTGTAAACACTGCTTGCTATGTTCAAAACAGAGTTTTGATCAACCCCAGACATCAAAAAACTGCTTATGAAATTTTGTTCAAAATCAAACCATTAATTTCATTCTTCAAAATCTTTGGCTGCCCATGTTTCATTTTAAACCTCAAAGATTCCATTTCAAAATTTGCAGCCAAAATAGACTGTGGTTATTTTCTGGGATATTCTTCTACTGCTAAGGCCTATAAAGTGTTTAACACAAGGACCAAGACAATAGAAGAAACTCTGAATGTAAAGTTCAATGAACTTTCATCTCTAAAAATCCCTGCAAATCCTGCTGAACTATTTGATTTAGATAAATTCAAATTTGAAGATATCACTGTTAAAACTAACAATGCAGGTATTCCACAGTCTCCACAACAAGATTACAGAACAGATGTTGTGATCCCCAGTCACTACAAAATCTATTCTGCCTCAGAGGAAGCAGCTGTTCAAAACAATTGTCAAAACTCTGCCACAGCTGTGTCAACCACTGTTGGCCAGTCTTATCCTCAAACCACTGCTTCACCCCTCACAACCACTGACATATCATCTGTTGACAAAAGTCAATCATCTGTTGACAAAAGTCAGTCAAGTTTCACACCACTTGGACCCATTCCTCCATTACCATTCCAAACATCTGATGGCACTACAGAAGTACCAACAGATGTTACATCAACAGAGTCACCAAACCTCTGTCCATCACCTCAAAATGCCATCGTTCCATATCAGGGAGATCTTATTTACTTAAGAGCCCATCCACCAGACCAGATCATTGGCAACATCAGAGAGGGTGTGCTCACAAGAAGCCAATCCTCCAATATCTGTCTTTTTGCAGGTTTCCTATCCCTCACACAACCTGTCAAGTACCAAGAGGCACTAAAAGACAACAGTTGGGTAGAAGCCATGCAAGAAGAACTCCTTCAATTCAAAAGACAACAAGTATGGGAGCTTGTACCACTACCTAAGGATGTTTGTCCTATAGGAACAAAGTGGGTCTTCAAAAACAAAACTGATGAAAGGGGTATTGTTGTCAAGAATAAAGCCAGGCTTGTGGTTCAAGGCTTCAGACAAGAAGAAGGAATAGATTATGATGAGACTTTTGCTCCTGTAGCAAGACTAGAAGCCATCAGACTCTTTCTAGCCTTTACTGTCAACCACAACATAAAGGTGTATCAGATGGACATCAAATGTGCTTTCCTTTATGGCAAAATTCAGGAGGAGGTCTATGTATGTCAGCCACCTGGTTTTGAAGACACATTCCATCTAGATTATGTCTACAAGCTCAACAAAGCTTTGTATGGACTCAAACAAGCACCAAGGGCCTGGTATGAAACTCTTTCCACATTTCTCTTATCCATTGGCTTCACAAGAGGTAAAATAGACAAAACTTTATTTCTTAAATGGAAAGGGAAACACTTAATGATTGTTCAAATATATGTGGATGACATCATTTTTGGATCCACATGTAACCAAATGTGTGAAGAGTTCAGAAAACTCATGACAGCAGAGTTTGAGATGAGTGCCATGGGGGAGCTTCAGTGTTTCCTTGGTCTTCAAGTGAAACAACTGCAAAATGGCACATTCATTCACCAAAACAAATATGTAAAGAATTTATTAACCAGATTTGAGATGAATGATTGTAAGCCATGTAGCACACCCATGAGTACAGTCAAGCTGCTCACTATTGATGACAAGGATGAACTGGTTGATCAAACACATTATAGATGCATGATTGGGTCTTTATTGTACTTAACTGCATCTAGGCCAGACATTATGTTTGCTACCTGTGTCTGTGCAAGATCCCAGGCTTCACCCAGAAAGTCAAACCTTATTGCTGTGAAAAGGATATTTAGATACCTCAAAGGTGCTCCCACACTTGGTATCTGGTATCCTGCTAATGGAAACATTGAGCTTTCAGGTTATTCAGATAGTGACTTTGCTGGCTGTCACACCACAAGAAAATCCACATCAGGAGGATGCCAATTTCTAGGGAATGCCTTAGTTTCCTGGCAAAGCAAAAAGCAGGCAGCTGTTTCAACCTCAACAGCTGAAGCTGAATACATTGCTGCTGCAAGCTGTACAGCCCAACTCATGTGGCTTCAAAATCAATTACTGGATTTTGGGATAACTGCACTACAGACTCCACTCATGTTGGACAGTCAAGCTGCTGAAAATATCATCAAGAATCCAGTCTCTCATTCCACTACCAAACACATTGACATAAGACATCATTTTGTTAGAGACAGCTATGAAAAAGGTTTGATTTCTCTGCACCATGTTCCAACAGAGGATCAGTTGGCAGATGTGTTAACAAAAGCTTTAGACACATCTACCTTTACAAATCTGATCTCCAGAATTGGTATGTTAAACATGGATTAAACAAATAAATTTTTTAATAAATCATAATAAAATGTTTCAGAAAATCAAAATTTATTCAAATAGCTGTTTGGTTGAAAAATCTGTTTATAACATCTGATCAGATAAAACAACCACTGTTTCATTCATATCCACTGTTGGTTGAAAAATCTGTTTCAAACATCTGATCAGATAAAACAACTGTTAGTTGAAAAATCTGTTTCAGAACATCTGATCAGATAAAACAACCACTGTTTCATTCATATCCACTGTTGGTTGAAAATCTGTTTCAAAACATCTGATCAGATAAAACAACTGTTAGTTGAAAAATCTGTTTCAGAACATCGGTTCAGATAAAACAACTGTTTCCTTATATATTTATACTATATCTATATATAAAAAAAACAGTTGGTTCCATCAGCTGTTTGTATCAGTTGTTTGCCAAAAACAGCTGTTCTCCACCAGATGTTTCATCCATCAGATGATTGCCACGTCTGCTCATATAAGCAGAGGTTTGGCCACATCAGCGTTTTCCTTGAGCCTATAAAAACCCTGTTTTACCACAACAGATGTTACACTGTCTCATTGTATTCAAAATACTGAAACCGCCTTCTTCATTCTCTAACCCTCAATCAAATTTCATTCATCCTCACCTTCGGAATCCATTACAATGGATCTTCAAGCCAAAGCCACCCACAATTGTCTCCCCTATCTGGTTAAAACAGATGACAACGTTTCATTCCATTCCACCATCGACATTCTTCTACACTCCAAATACCTACCCATCCAAACCGCTGACGCCCCCATTTATCTCGATACTCTCCAAGAGTTCTGGTTGAATGCTGAGTTTTTACTCCAAGACAAAAAGCCTACTTCCATTATTTCCAAAATTGGAGAAACTAGTATCGTCATTACCCCTGAAACCATATCCACAACCTTCTCACTGAATGACCTGGCAGGTAAGGACTCCTTCACTAAAACAGAGCTTCACACTGAGTTCCAAGAAAGAGGGTATGATGGTCAGATGACTGGATCAACTCTTTTCAAAAAGTTTTTCCCACCAGTCATGAAATTTTTCTTCCATACCCTTCTTCTATGTGTCTCTGCTAAGTCCACATCCTTCAATGAAATCCCAATAAGGATGCAATATCTGGGTTATGCCATGTTGTCAAACTCTGACTTCAATCTTTCCCAGGGATTGTTCATGGACTTAGTATCAAATGTGAAAGCAATCAAGTCTGGGTCTAACAATGCTTTTCTTATCTACCCAAGAATTCTTAGTGTAATCTTACAAAAAGTCTTACCAGAAAAAGTTTTCAAAAAGGGTGAGGCAATGCAAATGAAAAGCTTAACTGATGAAACTTTCACTAGAATGCTGGGTGGAAGCACCCAAGAAAAAGTGTCTAAAGTGTCAAAAGTTTCTAAAACACAAACAAAGAGGACAAAGACAACAACTGTTGTCAAAACCTCTGTTGTTGAGCCCACTGCTCCTGGTGATCATGGCACTACATCCAGTGCTGTGAAACCCACACCAGCCACTTCCAAAAAGAAACATCCATCCACAAAAACCACCACTCAACCACAAATGAGACTTCTGGATGATGAGGTACCAGAAGAAACCTCTGTTGCACCACAAAAGCAACCTGAAACCACTGTTGTTACTTCCTCACAACAGTTGGACATACCTCCACCTGACCAAACTCCTCATGAATCCTCCCAAAAGGATCATGTTGTAAGCCAAGGGGACACACATCATGATACATTTGAGTCACTTGGCCAAATGTTCACAAGCCCCTCTCCCAGGGCTAATTCTCTTGTTACTCCTCCACCCTCACCATCACATCATGTTCCACAAACCATGCAACCTCTGTTTGAGGCAATTGAAAAATCTCAGGAAGATCCCAGTTCCTCTCTTCCACCTATCACTGAGAGCATACTCCCACAAGTGACTGGTCCTAAGAACATTCAATCTGCTATCCAACAAACAGAAGAGGAGGTTACACCACCTGAGTTCAATGCAACTCTAGGTGAGTTTTCAAGTGGAGCAGCCACTACTGATGTAGAGACCACTGTCTCACATCAGGACAGTGATTACATTGCTAAGACTCCCTTGAAGGCAACAACTGTTGAAGCCACTATAGTGTCTCCAAAAACAGTTGGAAGTCCCCAGTACCAAGAAAAAGGGGCATCTGATTCACCTATTAGGACTGAATCAGGTAGAACTACCACTGGTAGGGACTCAGATGATCCTATTAACTTAGGAGATGGGTTAAAATACCAAGAATTGACGGACAGAGTTTGTACAATTGAAACCTCTGTAGCAGACATCAAATCTGATGTCAAGCTTATACTGGCCTCCATTGCAGATCTTTCCAAGAGTCAACCATCAACAGCTGATATAGCTAGTGAGCTATGGAAATCCGTTTCCCCCATCATCATAGCTCACAGAAAACTGGCTGATCAGACACATGAAACATATATGGCTGAGATCAGAAATATGGTGGATGCAAGGTACAAAGATACCCATGCAGATATTAAAGCCATCAAGGACCACCTGCTGAAGACTACTGGCTCTGCCCCTACCACCATTCTCAGGGATGAAGATGATGATGCTTTCACGGCTGATGATGCCAACAAGGGGGAGAGTGGCAGAGATAGGCTACCAAAGCTAGATCCCTTTGGTTGTCCTCCTTCTCAAAAGGGCCAAGCCAAGTCTGCCAACAAACCAGAGTCTACTAAAACAGCTCCACAACAACAACAACAAGCAACACCAACAGCACCACAACAAACCACTGACAAGAACAAAGCAATAGATGACTCTGCAAACATAGAAGCTGAAAAGGCTGCTCAAGACAAACAGAATAGAGCTGACACCTTGGAAGTTAAAGCAGAGTCACTAGTAGAACTCAAGAAGAAACAACAGCAGGAAACTGAAGATGTGGGATCCTCTAAAAGGATGAAAAGGCCTGCTAAGCATGTCAGAAAACCACCATCCAAGTTAAACACCTCTGCTGACAAAACCACTGCTACTGAAACCACTGCTACCCAAAACACTGCTTCACAAATCATTGTACCCAAACCAACAAACACACCTGAACATACAACCACCAAACCTACTTCACCAGTCAAAACCCAAACATCTGCTGGACCTACTAAAAGGCCAACAGATGTTAATCCAACCACTGCTACCAAATCACCATCCCCTAAAATCATGTACACAAGGAAGAGAAAATCAACCTTTGTTGTACATGATGAAAACATACACACATCACCAAACACCACCTCAACTGCACAATCCACTCCTCCTATCACAGCTATTCCAATCTCATCATTCTCACCACACACATCCAAATTCAGATCCCATAGACCACCACCAACCATTACACCATTGGTTGTTCAGTATCCCCTTGAACTTGATCTACTCAAGGGGGAATTACAATCCTTCTACAATACTGAACAGCCATCAGACAGATCCTTCCCATCTCTCCCAAACTTCCCTGTTCCCCTCAACATTGATACATATCTGAAATACAAGGGTGAACAGGTGGATGCCATCATTAAGGAGAAATGCAAAAGGAAGGATGACAGGACTGCTCAGGGCATCCATTCAGCAGAGCTTAGCAAACTCAGAAGGATTGAGGATTTTGCTAAGACCCTGAGCAACTCCATGTCCTCTATGCCTCTCAGTGGTGACTTGGAAAAGGAGGTCAGGGATTCTCTTCTGGAACAGATCTTGGCAACCAAGCCTTACAAAGCAACCAAGAAGCAGTTTAATGGTTGGACCACACATGCATTAAGAGAAGAACTTCTCAGAATAGAAGAAATGGCCAAAGACCCCAAGGCTAAAGTCTCTACTCCTAATTTTGGCAAAGGCAGAGACCCAGTCAGAGCCTTGAAGTTTAAAAGGATGAGGCAAGAGATAGTAGCTGCCAACTATGGGGAAATGAGGTCTGTCTCTAGATGGTCTGAGCTAAGGCTGGTTGAGACATACAAGAGTCTGGAAGAAAACAGAAAGAAGGATCCCAGCCTACCAAGAAAACCTGTTTACACTGATGAGCCAATGATGAAGAGACCCCAACAGACCTTTACCTTGGACAGCTTACTTGACACCTCTGATCTATCAACTGCTGCAAGAAGACAGTTCAAGAAACAAAAGGAAATGTCAGAAGAAGATAAGAGGAAGTTTGCTGATACATTCATCAAGGAAGGGCTCTTCAATCAAGTACACTTTTTCTCTGATCCTACAACAGAGAAGCTCAGAGAACTCATTGGAAGACCTCCATCACCCAACTCATCCAGAATAAAAATTCATCTTAGCAAATCCACTGACTCAAAAATTCTAAAATGGAAAGTCAACAAAAGACAACCATGAATTGACACTGCTCAAGTCAGATGGAAGGGTTTAGAAGATTAGCATGGATGATGCTTACAGTCTATGTGCAGAAGATCATCAAACATTGCTGAATCTGGAACTTGAAAGAGATGAAGAAGACTTGTTTGCTCTGAACTTTGAACTACAATTCAAAGGTCAAATCAGAGAAAGTCTGATGAGGAATAAAGATCAATAAATAAACCTGAGTTTTGGCATTATCTGTTCTAGGGGGAGATTGTTGGGTCTGCTGACCTAGAGAAGAACAGATGATTAGAAAGCCAAAATATGCTAACAGTTGATCCTTTCAATAAACAGTCTTTACAACTTACTTCTCCCAAAAGATTGCTGACTCTAACAACTGTTCTATCCAAACAACTGCTATGACAACTGCTGATACAAAGGACTGCTGAATAAACAACTGATGAAGAACAACTGCTGACCAAAGGTCTGATGAAGAACAATTGCTGATTCAAGTACTGAAGACTAAAGCACTGCTGGAGCCAACGGCACTTAGGCTTCAACAGAGGATACAAGACCATCAGAGTTTTCCTACAACAGTAGTTTACTATCAGTGCTTTCAATGTAACAGTAGTTTGTAATAGGCAGATGTTTTATGTTTGTTATTCTGTTAGAGGTCACTGTCTTAGGTGACGTCAGCTTAGGTCATCAGTGGTTTAGGTCTGTCTATAAATAGAACAGTGCTTGTACTGTTCTATTGCATCACACACACAAACATTCTCTCAGACAAACAATCACTGTGTGATCAGGCTAAGGGGGAGTATTTGTATGATTGTAATCTTTTAGATAAATGAAAGCATTCGATCTAAAAACATTTACTCTCTTGTTTTGATTAACAGTTTATTATTCCGCTGCACTTTCATTCTATATTCGTTTCACTTTTATCATATTTAGTTAAACATAATCAAAACAATCAAACTCAGATCCTAACAATGGTACCACTCTGTTTGTGGTAAATATAATTATTCCTACCCTCTACTCGGGTAAGACTGGTTCTTGTCCTCTAGTCGGCCAGGAAAGGAAATGGCGATATACCGGTCAGTACTGTCCTTGTCGTTTCTATTATCCCCTTTCTATAACTTCTATTAGTAATCATTTTACTATGTAAAGCATTTCTACGTTTTCTAATAAATGACATGTATTCCCCCGAAAATACTTTAAATAAACATTAAAAGTGGGGAGTTCACGATTGTGACACCCGGCAAATTCTGGTTAACAACGTTGTCTAGATGAAAGTCTACCTTAGCGAGTCACGCGTATATTGTACTTAACTGGGTTAGTTAAGTCGGGTTATGGTTCGGGAACTATTGGTTAGTCTAGAAGATCATTGGATGTTGGTCTAGAGGTTCGTTAGATGTCAGTCCTTAACCAAGTGTACAAACGGTGACGATTTGTAGGATCGTCAGGGCATACGGAACGTACGAGTCTCGAGTCCCGGGAATTGGTGAACGAGTGTAAATATGTGTATTTACTTGTGTTATGTGTTTACAATCATTATGTGACTTGTCGGTACGTGAATATGCATTAACATATGTTAAAACGGGGTTTAACGCGCAAAACGCACAAAACCAACCCCTATAGGCGAGTAGGAGGCCTAATCACCTATAGGGGAGGCGAGTAGGAGACCCTAGGGGCGATTAGGGTCCTACTCGTGTATAGGTATGGGCGAGTAGGCCCAATTGCCTGAACAATCAGGCGATTAGAACTCCTAATCGCCTGAAACTGCTGCATACTCGCTAGTAACGGGCTGGACGACTAAAAACGACTATAAATACCATACTTAAACTCCTAAACTTCATTATACCAACCCTAGTCGTCCCATAACCCGCCCCAACACATAAACAACCTCTGGAAGGCGATTTTTGATCAAAACTCAAGGTTTCAAGCTTGAATCATCATATTTTCATAATCCTAAGGTTTGATTTTCATCCATAACTCTTTATAAATGTTTTTAATCAATCCCTAATGGTCCAGACCTGTTCTTAAACGAAAAAGCTTTCTGAAAATCGTCAATAAGGATTGTTAATCGGATTATAACTAATATGCATGCATTATGAGTGTGTATGATTAGAAAGCTAGGGTTTTTATGATTCATGATGATGATTTGATATGTTATTATGATAGATCAGTATTGATATTGATATTATGATAATAGGAATCTCAGTAATTGGATATTAGGGTTATGATTACGCGTGTTAGTATGATGTTGCATGCTATGTGAATGGTGTTTGGATTACTTGGTTGCATGCAGGACTGATTATACGAGGTTAAACGAAGGATTTTGGGTTAAACATGTTTAGGATAGTGTTTGGGATGATATTGGGTGGTTACACACGTTCTGGATCTGATTTGGAGCGTTAAACGCGCGAAAAACCGGAACAGCAAGGTTACAGGCGAGTAGCATTCCTAATCGCCTATGTTATAGGCGAGTAGGGTGCTAATCGCCCATAATATAGGCGAGTAGAGGCCTACTCTTGTGTAAGATCAGGTGATTAGCCCTAATTGCCTATAAGTTCATGTGAATAGCCCTAATTGCCTATAAGTTCATGTGAATAGCCCTAATTGCTAGTAAGTTCAGGGGAGTAGCTCCTAATCGCCTATAATAGAGGCGAGTAGGGTTCCTAATTGCTAGTTGACCAACCTAATTGCTAGTTGACTTTTCCTAATCGCGTGTACTGCTGCTGTAAGTGTAAATTAGCATTCCGAGACCCGATTTAACATGTAGTAACATGCTAGGAACCCCGTAACATGTCTAATAACTTGGTAACATATATTTGTATGTATTCCGGTGATACGTGAACTATGTGCTATAACTTGTTGTGCGTTAACGTATGTTAAGTGTACTTGCGTTATTGTATGTTTTGGAGCGTAAACATAACACGGGGAGTCTCGGGTCACCAATGGGATGTCGAGTCTTGTACTTTGGGTCGGTTAAACAGTCATGGTGTTTTCAAACGAACTTGGTTATGGTCTGGACATCTAGGGACTAATTAGCCTGCGGGTTATTAGTCTAAGTACTTGTAACTGTCGTATGTTAGGTCGCCGCTTACGGGACTAGCATAGCAGCTGGGTTTACTCGGGTTAAGGAGTAACGTAACTTAAGGTGAGTTTACGGCCCCTCTTTTAAACTGGTTTTATACTTTCGGGGGAGAAAACATGTGTTAAAACGATTATTTGGTAACTACTGTCATACTATGGGTTTCTATTGTGTACTACACGATCTTTGGAAGTCCCGGGGGGGAACCATGAATGTGCGGGTTTGCACAACGGGGAAATGTGAATAGCGCTATTGGGAGTGACCAACCCCGCTCGTCGACTTGGAGGGTCGGCGGGTGCATATTGTCTCAAACAGGAACAACAGGAACAACAGGAACTACATCGGGCATACTTTTGGTATTCGCGTTAGTAATGGTTTTCCAATCGTGGTAGTAACAAAACGTACGCCTAGCTAGCGTATACTGGTTTTCGATTATTATAGTATGGACAGGTGGACTTGGTGCTTGGATACAAAACCTGTAAACTCACCAGCATTTTTGTGCTGACGTAAACTTTTACATGTTTTCTCAGGTCGCTAAGGTAGCACGAATGGAACTAGGGCGCACGCGTCTGCACGGCGTCTAACTAGAGTTGCATGATTTTACAAACATTGAACATTGGTTTATTATTGAATAATTGTTTTGAATAAGCTTCCGCTGTAAACGGGGATTTTAAACTATGTTTTGAAATTGCATTTATGTTCATTTAGACTTGTTTATTGTGATCGTTGGTTTGGATCCTGGTTTGTCATGCGCCTCGCGGTAAAACTCCGCAAGTGGATTTTGAGGGTGTGACAGATTGGTATCAGAGCCAATGGTTATAGTGAACTAGGACTGCATGTAGAGTCTAGTTTATAGCCGAGTCGCACACACTAGACGATCACATGGTACTAAACGTTATAGTGGTATACGTATGGTCTTGTCGGGGTGTCTCTAAATTGTTGGTCTTTCTATGTTACATCATCCGTTCTATCTTAGGTTGGGTTACTTGTTTTCTAGGCAGTGTGGTCTGTTGGAGTAACTCGTGTGCTCTTGAGATTTGTCCAAGGCTCGGACATCTCCCTTTCGCACTCCAATAGAAACACTTGTCATGAACTACCGTAGTATTACGGTGTGTAGCTAAGAGTCTATGTTCGGTGATTTTAACTTTGAACTAGGAGAACACTGGGAGGACCATGTAGAGCGGTTTATCATTTTGGGTGCACACAAAATCATAAACCGAAATGCATGGAAGTCCTAGTGAACTCTGGGTTTGGAGGGATAGTCCTGGATTGGATCTAGCTGTGATCTTGTGAACATTAGTGGTTACCTTTAACTGCGAAACTAAATTTTCTCGTTCTTTCTGCCAGAATCATGTCTGGAGTGCGTGGAGGACGTGGAGGTGGTCGCAATGGTGGACGTGGTGGTGGTCGCGGTGGTGCTGGTGGTCGTGGTGGAGGCATTAATCTATCGCAGGCTGATCTGAACAACTTGCTCCAAGCTGCCTTTCAGTTAGGGCACAATGGTGGTGGTAAGTTGACTTATCCATTTCCTTTGCCTCATTGGTGAACCTTGTTTACGTATTTCGTGGTTTCTCATACGTTTCATTTCAGGTGGTCCTGTTGACCCACCCCCACCCATGTGCACCTACAAGATGTTCCGAGACTGTAAGCCCCAGGAATTCTCTGGCACTGAGGGTGCGGTTAGCTTGCTTAGGTGGTTGGAGAAAGTGGAATCGGTATTTCTGATGTGTAACTGTCTCCCAGAAGATCGGGTAAAGTATTCTGCTGCGTTATTTCAGGACGTGGCATTGACATGGTGGAATGGTATCACCCAGAACATGGGTATTGGGGAGGTATATGCTATGCCATGGGAGAACTTTGTGCAGTTGCTGAAGCGTGAGTATTGTCCGAGGGAAGAGGTACAGAAGTTGGAGCATGAGGTGTGGAACCTCAAGATGACTGGGTCGGAAATTGAGAAGTATACTGTGAGGCGGAATGAGTTGGCAGTGCTGTGTCCCGATCTGCACGTGTCTCAGGGTTAGTACCGGAAATTGCAGGGTTAGTGGCTGCTGGAAATCATCCTACGTATGCAGAGGTAGTTCGATCGGCCCATAGGATGACCAACTTAAAAGTGAATGAGGGGATTTTGCCTGCGAAAGGTTCGACTGTTAAGGCTCCAGAGAACAACAAGCGCAAGTGGGAAAATGACGGGAAAGGATCTGGGTCTGCACAGCAGGGTAAAAGTGTAACACCCCAACCGATGGCGGAAACATCGGGGTGCCACGTATTGATGATTGTTTTCAGTAGCACATGGTATAATATAAATTTTAAATAATTTATTCAAACATAATATCCAAAATGTGAAATAATGTCTAAGAATTCAAATACATAACATCAAATAATAACTTCAAAAAACTTCAAATAAACTTCAAGATAAATCCTCATGCTAACTCAAGCCTCAGCTTCATTGTTACCTGAAACATGTTAATTTTGAAAGTATTTTGGGTCAACATAAGTTGGTGAGAATTACATAGGTTTTTGATGATAAATGAATAAAATGTTATGCAATTCATGTGCCATGTTAATCTAGCCCATATGTGAGAACATATTAGAAATAAATCGAGTGCATAATCAACCCTGTTGACTGTTATAAAATGATACATACCATACACTTATGGTCCCAATGAATATGTTATGCGATAACAAACACCCACGTAACCTTGGTAGGAGGCACGTATCCGGGTGGGATTGTCAGTCCAATAGATCTATCAATGTATACCGTCGGCTGATCAATGTTAATGATTATGCTAGAATGGTGCTTACTCTAATCATGCTCAAGACAATATGCAACATAGAAAACACATAGACACATTGATGATTGAATTGCAATGAAAATGTTATAACATGTTTCACCCCAAAAATGGTGATAAATAAAAGGGGCTATGTAAACTCACCTTAGCAAATGTTAACTGGTTGTAAAGATATGATAATTGTGTTGCCCAAAGTGATCCCAAATATTACCCTATAATGAGGTAATATATAATAAGTCTAAGTCTAATTAACTAATATGTGTATCCTAGGGTTTCGATTTGGGGATAATCAATTGTTAAATTTAATTTAAAAATGTTAATTAAATAAAGAAAATTGGATAATTAATGAAAAATAGTCTTTTTATAAAATTTGAATTTTGAGTGAGCACATTAAAGTGTTTGAAGCAATAAAATAATTTTTATAAAAATTATTTCATTTAAAATAGATTTTTAAATCCATTTATTTATAAATAGCCAATTATTAACTTTAATATTCAAAAATACTAAAATTAAAGAAATCTTATTTTAAAAATTATATTTCTGTTCTAAATGATTAAAAATAATTTGTATAAAATTTTGGTGCAAAAATGATGAAAATTGGATTTATTATGAATTAATTATGATTAAATCTAACAAAAATTGATTAAAAATATAAAATAAATGATTTTACTGAATTAAAAATTATTTCAGTAAAGTTTAACTTTATAAAAAGTTAGGATAATTTTTGGGGAATTTAATAAAACTGTTTTGATATAATAATGGATTTTTATAAATATAATAGTATAAAAATGATTTAATTATTATAAATATTAAATAAAAGAATTTCTGAAAAATAAAACTTGTAAATAACACTTTTATATCAGATTAAACAATTATAATTTTTTTAGAATTTATAAAATAGTTTAGGTATTTTAAAAAAGAATTTAAATGATTAAAAGGATTAATATATATAATTAATTATATTGTTTGTTTAAAAGAAAAGAAAAGAAAAGAACACAAAAACCGGTCAGAGCCGGGACTCGAACCCGGGTGACCTCTGTGGAGGGTCAGAGTCACAACCACCTGGCCTAGGCCGGTGGTTGTGATGATTCTGGTTTCAATTTAAATAAATACAATAGCGAAAACCAGTTTTATCCCCAATTATTAACGCGATGAACCCTAGATTTACAATCAGATGATTCAGGCAACTATAGCCCGATTAATGTTAGGGCTATTGTTGCCTGTACGCCGATGAATAAACCCCACAAATAAAAGAGGACTCACAGTGTATGATTGATGTTAGAAGTCGGGTCAAAGAGAAAGTCAGACCACGAACAAAATTTGCAACAATCAGAGTATAATTGAAAGAATTGGAGGTGGAGAGAGTGTTATGAGCGAGTTGTTAAGCCTCGCAGACCCTCAATTTATACTAGAGGATTAGGGTTAGGGTTAATTAGAAGGTTGACTTTCAATTTAATAATACGCGTCAAATTGAATAGAAAGGTCAACAATTGACGTGTAATCGTTGTGTATTTGCGTTGGATTGGGCCGGTTATAGCACGAATTTGCCAAAAATATATCAATTACGCGTTTAATTGTTGGATTGATCACCAAGGAATCCCACAGTTGACTTTCCTTGTCAACTGTGGGAGTTTTGATGTGTGCATAAGTATGATACGCGTCCGGGTTTTATCAAAACAGAAGTCCAGCCCAGTTGGTATGTGCATTGTGTAAGTGTGGCCCGGCCTTTGGCGCGGGTTCGATTCCCGGCCAAGGCAATGTTTTATTTTTTTGATATAATATACAAAACACACATATATATAATATTATATATAGTATTAGGGTTCCATAATAGCGACAAAAATAATAAATGCGAAGATAATTATGAAAACTTGACGTTTTATTAATGTCGATGCGTAACGTACAAGTATTTAATGCGTAGTGTTACAGTCTCCCCTACTTTTAGGAACTTCGTCCCGAAGTTGGAGTTGGAGAGTCTGGTGGAAAAAGATGCGGATACTTCGACTTCATCTGGTCTTTACGCTCCCAAGTGAACTCTGGGCCTCGTTTAGATTCCCAACGAACCTTAACGATCGGAATACGACTGCGCTTGAGTTTCTTGACTCCAGTGTCAACAATCTCGACGGGTTTCTCGATAATGTGCATGCTTTCATCGATTTGCACATCCTCAAGAGGAACATGAAGGTTCTCATCTGCTAAGCATTTCTTGAGATTCGAAACATGGAAGGTCGGGTGAACATTGCTTAGCTCAGGTGGAAGCTCAAGTCTGTAAGCCACTTTCCCAACTCTGTCAAGAATTTTGAAGGGGCCTACGTATCGAGGAGCTAGTTTTCCCTTTCTACCGAAACGAATAACTCCTTTCCAAGGGGATACCTTAAGTAGCACAAGGTCCCCAACTTGAAATTCCAAGGGTTTACGACGTTTATCAGCATAACTCTTTTGGCGACTTCGAGCCTTGAGAAGATTATCCTGAATAAGCTGGATTTTGTCTGTGGTTTCCTGGATTAGTTCGGGTCCAGTAATACGAGCTTCACCAACCTCGGTCCAACAGACAGGAGAACGACATTTCCGACCATAGAGTGCCTCAAAAGGAGCCATGTTAATGCTGGCGTGATAACTGTTGTTGTATGAAAACTCAACCAAAGGAAGATGAGAATCCCATGCGCCACCAAAATCGATGACACATGCCCTGAGCATGTCCTCAAGTGTCTGGATGGTTCGTTCAGTCTGACCATCCGTTTGAGGGTGATAAGCAGTGCTCAGGTTCAACTTGGTACCCAAAGCATCTTGTAGAGATCCCCAAAAGTGAGAGGTGAAACGACCATCGCGATCAGAAATAATATCCAAAGGTATACCGTGACGACATACGATTTCACTTACGTACATCTTTGCCAACCTTTCCACAGAATACTTCTCACGAATAGGTAGAAAGTGAGCGGACTTGGTCAAACGATCGACGATTACCCAAATACTGTCAAAACCTTTGGGTGTGCGAGGGAGTTTGGTGATGAAATCCATAGCTATGCTCTCCCATTTCCAGACAGGAATCTCTGGTTGTTCAAGCATACCAGATGGTCGTTGATGTTCAGCCTTAACCTTGGAGCAAGTGAGGCATTTTGCAACGAATAGAGCAATGTCCTTCTTCATACCAGGCCACCAATAAGAATAACGAAGATCTTGGTACATCTTGTCAGCTCCAGGATGAACAGAATAACGAGACTTATGAGCTTCGTTCATGAGAAAAGTACGAAGATCATCACGGTCGGGAATCCACAGTCGGTTAAGGAAATAAAGGAGACCATCGGGTTTGGTTTCAAGTTGAGTTTCAGCACCACAAGACATTTCATCGTACATGTTACCTTGGGTGACTGAGGTGTGTTGAGCCTGGAGAATGCGATCTTGAAGATCGGTACGAACTCTAGCACATTGGAGTTTGACACGCTCTTTACGACTAAGTGCGTCAGCCACAACATTCGCTTTGCCAGGATGGTAGCGAATTTCGCAATCATAGTCGTTAAGTAGTTCAACCCAACGTCGTTGCCTCATGTTAAGATTCTTTTGGTCGAAGACATGTTGGAGACTTTTGTGGTCCGTGAACACCACACATTTGGTCCCATAGAGATAATGTCTCCAAATCTTGAGTGCAAAGACAACAGCGCCCAATTCAAGATCATGGGTGGTATAATTTTTCTCGTGAGTCTTGAGTTGTCGAGACGCATAAGCAATAACCTTTCCTCGTTGCATGAGAACACAACCAAGACCTTGGTTTGATGCATCACAGTAGACCACGAAATCATCATTACCATCAGGTAGAGATAAGACAGGAGCTTCACAAAGTTTCAGCTTAAGAGTTTCAAATGCTTCCTCTTGCTTAGGTCCCCACTCATAGGGTTTACCCTTGTGAGTTAAGGTAGTGAGAGGAACAGCGATCTTGGAGAAGTTGGCGATGAATCGACGATAATAACCAGCCAACCCAAGAAAAGAACGGACTTCTGTTGGAGTGGTAGGAACACTCCAATTTTTCACAGCTTCGATCTTTGCAGGATCAACATGAATTCCGTTCATATCAATGACATGTCCCAAAAATTGAACTTCCTTAAGCCAAAATTCACATTTGGAGAACTTGGCGTACAGATGTTCTTTCTTTAGGAGACTCAAGATAGAGTGAAGATGTTGCTCGTGATCGGATTTTGATTTAGATTAAATCAAAATATCATCAATGAAAACGATCACGAATTTGTCGAGATAGGGTCTACAAACCCGATTCATCAGATCCATAAATACCGCGGGAGCATTGGTCAAACCGAAAGGCATAACCATGAATTCATAGTGACCGTAGCGAGTGCGAAAAGCTGTCTTGGGAATATCTTCATCGTGGACTCTAAGCTGATGATAACCAGAACGGAGATCAATCTTCGAGAAGTGGGTTGCTCCTTGAAGTTGATCGAAGAGATCGTCAATCCTAGGAAGTGGATAATGATTCTTGATGGTGAGTTTGTTGAGTTCACGGTAGTCAATACACATCCGAAGAGAACCATCCTTCTTTTTAACGAATAAGACAGGGGCTCCCCATGGAGAAGAACTAGGGCGAATGAACCCTTTATCAGAAAGTTCCTGTAATTGACTAGCAAGTTCTTGCATCTCAGAGGGTGCAAGACGATAAGGAGCTTTAGCTATCGGATTAGCACCAGGAACAAGATCAATACGAAACTCCACTTGTCGAGCAGGAGGCAAACCAGGTAAATCCTCTGGAAAGACTTCAGGATAGTCTCGAATAATAGGAATGTCTTGGATACTTTTGCCTTTGTCCTTCTTCTCTATCACGTTAGCTAAGAAGGCTGTATACCCCTTTCGTAAGTACTTTTGGGCAGTAGTACAAGACATAAGCTTAAGCTCACCACAGGGTTTCTCACCATAGATCTTCAAAATCTCACCAGATTCGAGAGGAATGCGTATGACTTTCTCGAAGCACAGAATTTCGGCACGATGAGTTGACAACCAGTCCATGCCTACTATAACATCAAAACTACCAAGATGCATGGGAATAAGATCGATAGGGAAGGTATGATCATCGAGATTCAACAAGCAGTTACGAATAATAGAACCGATCGAAATAGACTTCCCGTTAGCTACCTCTACCACAAAAGGGTCTTCTAGATTAGTGTGGGGTAAGTTAAGTAAAGGTTCAAACTTCAGTGACACGAATGACTTATCAGCTCCTGAATCAAATAATATGGATGCATAGTGGTTATTAATGAGAAACGTACCATTCACCACTTCGTTGTTGTCACGAGCCTGGTTAGCGTTGAGATTGTAGGCGCGACCTCGAGCACCTTGGTTCTGGTTGCGGTTCTGGTTTTGGTTTTGGTTTTGGTTCTGATTTTGGTTTTGGTTACGGTTACGGTTAGGGCAGTTGTTGATGTAGTGATTAGGGTTACCACACTCGTAGCATTGACCACGAGTAGGCCTGTTGTTTTGTTGGTTGGGAGCTGGGTTGTTGTTGTCTTGGGTAGCAGGAGATCGGCAGACGTTCACCAGGTGACCATATCTTTGACACTTAGTACAGAATCGACATGGCACCTGTGTGGGATGGTGATACTTGCAAGTGTTGCACAAAGGGTGAGGTCCGGTGTATGGTTTCTTGGCTGGGTTTTGGGCAGCAGGTGGAGTAGCAGCAACCATATAGTTTCTAGCCTTGCGCTTCTTGTTGCTTGAGGTCTCAGGCTTGACTTCAATTGCAGGCTGTGGAGTATCTTTGGCAACAGTCTTCTTAGTGCCCTTGCGAACTAGAGTACCGTTCTTCACATGATTATCAGTAAGAGTGGCCGCTAGACGTTTGGCCTCTTCCAGAGTTGCAGGATTTCTACCCCAAACGGTGTCCTGGATTTGCATGGGCAGACCACCGATGTACTTCTCGATGGCTACCGGTAGAGGAGTAACCTTGTGTGGCAACAATAAGCTAAGCTCATGAAAGCGGGTGTTGTAGGCAAGATTTTCCCCACTATCTTGAGCCAAGGTGTGGAACTCATCCTCAAGCTTTTTAACCTCATTGCGAGGACAGAACTCCTCCTTCATGATCTCTTTGACCTGGTCCCAAGTCATAGCAAGAGCAACCTCGGCCCCACGAGTACGCTTTTCTTCATTCCACCATGTGAGTGCTCGTTTATGGAGAACACTCATGGCGTAACGAACCTTGAAATTGTTGGGGCACTCACTGTTGATGAAGGTATTTTCAATACCCTCAAACCATTGGAGAAGTCCAGTAGCTCCTTCTTCACCGCTGAACTTTGGAGGGTTGCAAGAGTTGAAATGTTTAAGGGTGCAAGCTTGGGGTCCATTGCCATTGCCATTCCCGTTCCCGTTGTTGTGACCATTCCCATTCAATTGGATGACCTGAGCAAGTAAGTTGGGAACCAGAGTTGCGATTTGCTGCGCCATTTGTTGAGAAATGATCGCAGCCAGTTGAGCATCGACCCCATTGTTGTTGTGGTTAGGAGCTTGGTCATGGTTGTGGTTATGGTTATCACCACCTTCTTCGTGGTTCTCACCATTGTTGTTGCGAGTGCTGCGACGAGGAGGCATGATCTGTAATAGACACAATGAAATGAATGAGAGTTCATATAAGGAATGTAATCATTTATTCATTAATTAAAACGAATAAACGAAAACGTTGACTTATCGAAGATTCTAAATTCTAATAACATATGAAGACATGCTTTAGCCTATAAGTGAACACTCATCCCGAGAATTCCCAGGTAGGCATTCGGGTCCCTCGTCTGATTGGGATATATGCGCAATGCCAGCCTAGACAGAAGACTCAGAATACAGGCGTTCACCCTTCCAGATTGCACGTGTTCGTTATTAAAATCTAGAACTTCGACGGGATCTCAAGGGGGTTCAGGTTAAACCTGAGGATTTTGTCCTATAAATCTAATGGTGGATCAGGATTGCAGCAGACAATTAAGAGTAGTCACATGTAGGTTTAGGGTTGTAGGGCATGGGATAAGGATAGGATTAGGGAAGCAATTAGGGTTACAAGTAGGAGAAGCAAGTACTGTTTTAGTCCCTAAGGTTATAGTCTAGATTATTTCTAATAACCTAATTCCCTATAACCAAGGCTCTGATACCAATCTGTAACACCCCAACCGATGGCGGAAACATCGGGGTGCCACGTATTGATGATTGTTTTCAGTAGCACATGGTATAATATAAATTTTAAATAATTTATTCAAACATAATATCCAAAATGTGAAATAATGTCTAAGAATTCAAATACATAACATCAAATAATAACTTCAAAAAAACTTCAAATAAACTTCAAGATAAATCCTCATGCTAACTCAAGCCTCAGCTTCATTGTTACCTGAAACATGTTAATTTTGAAAGTATTTTGGGTCAACATAAGTTGGTGAGAATTACATAGGTTTTTGATGATAAATGAATAAAATGTTATGCAATTCATGTGCCATGTTAATCTAGCCCATATGTGAGAACATATTAGAAATAAATCGAGTGCATAATCAACCCTGTTGACTGTTATAAAATGATACATACCATACACTTATGGTCCCAATGAATATGTTATGCGATAACAAACACCCACGTAACCTTGGTAGGAGGCACGTATCCGGGTGGGATTGTCAGTCCAATAGATCTATCAATGTATACCGTCGGCTGATCAATGTTAATGATTATGCTAGAATGGTGCTTACTCTAATCATGCTCAAGACAATATGCAACATAGAAAACACATAGACACATTGATGATTGAATTTCAATGAAAATGTTATAACATGTTTCACCCCAAAAATGGTGATAAATAAAAGGGGCTATGTAAACTCACCTTAGCAAATGTTAACTGGTTGTAAAGATATGATAATTGTGTTGCCCAAAGTGATCCCAAATATTACCCTATAATGAGGTAATATATAATAAGTCTAAGTCTAATTAACTAATATGTGTATCCTAGGGTTTCGATTTGGGGATAATCAATTGTTAAATTTAATTTAAAAATGTTAATTAAATAAAGAAAATTGGATAATTAATAAAAAATAGTCTTTTTATAAAATTTGAATTTTGAGTGAGCACATTAAAGTGTTTGAAGCAATAAAATAATTTTTATAAAATTATTTCATTTAAAATAGATTTTTAAATCCATTTATTTATAAATAGCCAATTATTAACTTTAATATTCAAAAATACTAAAATTAAAGAAATCTTATTTTAAAAATTATATTTCTGTTCTAAATGATTAAAAATAATTTGTATAAAATTTTGGTGCAAAAATGATGAAAATTGGATTTATTATGAATTAATTATGATTAAATCTAACAAAAATTGATTAAAAATATAAAATAAATGATTTTACTGAATTAAAAATTATTTCAGTAAAGTTTAACTTTATAAAAAGTTAGGATAATTTTTGGGGAATTTAATAAAACTGTTTTGATATAATAATGGATTTTTATAAATATAATAGTATAAAAATGATTTAATTATTATAAATATTAAATAAAAGAATTTCTGAAAAATAAAAATTGTAAATAACACTTTTATATCAGATTAAACAATTATAATTTTTTTAGAATTTATAAAATAGTTTAGGTATTTTAAAAAAGAATTTAAATGATTAAAAGGATTAATATATATAATTAATTATATTGTTTGTTTAAAAGAAAAGAAAAGAAAAGAACACAAAAACCCGGTCAGAGCCGGGACTCGAACCCGGGTGACCTCTGTGGAGGGTCAGAGTCACAACCACCTGGCCTAGGCCGGTGGTTGTGATGATTCTGGTTTCAATTTAAATAAATACAATAGCGAAAACCAGTTTTATCCCCAATTATTAACGCGATGAACCCTAGATTTACAATCAGATGATTCAGGCAACTATAGCCCGATTAATGTTAGGGCTATTGTTGCCTGTACGCCGATGAATAAACCCCACAAATAAAAGAGGACTCACAGTGTATGATTGATGTTAGAAGTCGGGTCAAAGAGAAAGTCAGACCACGAACAAAATTTGCAACAATCAGAGTATAATTGAAAGAATTGGAGGTGGAGAGAGTGTTATGAGCGAGTTGTTAAGCCTCGCAGACCCTCAATTTATACTAGAGGATTAGGGTTAGGGTTAATTAGAAGGTTGACTTTCAATTTAATAATACGCGTCAAATTGAATAGAAAGGTCAACAATTGACGTGTAATCGTTGTGTATTTGCGTTGGATTGGGCCGGTTATAGCACGAATTTGCCAAAAATATATCAATTACGCGTTTAATTGTTGGATTGATCACCAAGGAATCCCACAGTTGACTTTCCTTGTCAACTGTGGGAGTTTTGATGTGTGCATAAGTATGATACGCGTCCGGGTTTTATCAAAACAGAAGTCCAGCCCAGTTGGTATGTGCATTGTGTAAGTGTGGCCCGGCCTTTGGCGCGGGTTCGATTCCCGGCCAAGGCAATGTTTTATTTTTTTGATATAATATACAAAACACACATATATATAATATTATATATAGTATTAGGGTTCCATAATAGCGACAAAAATAATAAATGCGAAGATAATTATGAAAACTTGACGTTTTATTAATGTCGATGCGTAACGTACAAGTATTTAATGCGTAGTGTTACAAAAAGGTTTGATAATGGGGGTTCATCTTCTTCGGGTAACAAGCAGGGTGGTTATGCGGGAAAACTGCCCAAATGCAACAAGTGTGGACGCCATCATCAAGGGAACTGCGACAGTAACCGTTGTCACCGCTGCCAGCGAACAGGCCACTATGCTAAAGATTGTCGGGCTACACTTCCATCGACTCAGGCTCCGACTAACAGTTCAGCTCCGACTACTCAGGGGACTACAGGGAAACAGGGATGCTACAACTGTGGTGACACTGGGCATTACAAGAAGGATTGCCCAAAACTGAAGCAGGGTGGGAACAACGGGAATGGGAACAACGGGGGGGCGGCAGCAGAAATGCACGTGCCTTCGTCATTGGAGCTGCTGAGGCTAGGCAGGACCCTGACACAGTCACCGGTACGTTTCTTCTCAATAATCGTTCTGTTAGCGTGTTATTTGATTCTGGTGCCGACAAGAGTTTTGTATCCATGGATGTTAGTCGACTGCTAGATGTAGTACCCGTACCATTAGAGACCAAGTATATTATTGAGTTGGCTGACGGTAAAACGATTGAAGCTACTAGTGTCATTCGGGAGTGTTAATTAGAGTTGTCGGGTTTATCGTTCCCCATCGACCTTATGCCGGTACCTTTGGGTAGTTTTGACGTTGTGGTAGGAATGGATTGGTTATCTTTGTATCGCGCGGAGATTGTCTGTTACGATAAGGTTATTCGGATTCCTCTCCCTGATGGAGAATTCCTTTCCGTGTACGGTATCAAGGGTGGTGTTCCGCTAAACATCATCTCTAGCATGAAAGCCCTTAAGTGTCTTCGAAAGGGTTATCCAGCTGTTTTGGCGCTTTTATCTGTTTCCTCTGTTGATGAGAAGAAGATCGACGATATTCCGGTGGTACGAGAGTTTCCTGATGTTTTTCCCGATGATTTATCTGGTCTTCCTCCTCATCGTCAAGTCGAGTTCGGTATTGATCTTGTACCAGGGGCTGCTCCTATTGCTCGGGCCCCCTACCGTCTTGCACCTCCCGAGATGCAGGAATTGTCTAGTCAGTTACAGGAACTCTTGGACAAGGGTTTCATCCGACCAAGTTCTTCCCCTTGGGGAGCCCCGATTTTATTTGTTAAGAAGAAGGATGGGAGTTTCCGATTGTGCGTAGACTACAGAGAACTGAACAAATTGACCGTCAAGAACCGTTATCCTCTTCCACGTATTGATGATCTATTCGACCAGCTTCAGGGTTCTAGTTATTATTCCAAGATCGATTTGAGGTCCGGTTATCACCAGCTGCGCGTCAGGGAGGCTGACGTTGCAAAGACTGCTTTTCGAACACGTTATGGCCATTTCGAATTCTTGGTCATGCCTTTCGGTCTCACGAACGCACGGCGGTTTTCATGGACTTGATGAACCGCGTCTGTAAACCATATTTGGACAAATTCGTCATTGTATTTATTGATGACATTCTGATCTACTCCAAGAACGAGACCGAACACGGGGAACATCTGCGGTTAGTTTTGGAACTCTTGCGACGGGAACAACTTTACGCCAAGTTCTCAAAGTGTGACTTTTGGTTACGCGAAGTTCAATTCCTAGGACATGTGGTTAATGAACTAGGGATTCATGTCGATCCAGCAAAAATCGAAGCGATCAAGAACTGGGGAGCACCAAAGACGCCAACTGAGGTGCGGCAATTCCTAGGCCTTGCGGGCTACTATCGTCGTTTCATTCAGGGGTTCTCGAAGATTGCTCAACCCCTCACCACTCTTACGCAGAAGGATAGGAAATTCGACTGGGGTGAACCACAAGAGTCTGCGTTTGCGGAACTGAAGTCTAAACTATGTTCTGCTCCTATTTTGTCTTTACCTGAGGGTCCTGATGATTTCGTTGTTTACTGTGATGCTTCCATTCATGGACTCGGTTGCGTGTTGATGCAACGCGAGAAAGTGATTGCGTATGCTTCTCGTCAACTCAAGGTGCACGAGAAGAACTACACAACTCATGACTTGGAGTTGGGTGCCGTGGTATTCGCGTTGAAAATTTGGAGACATTACTTGTACGGTACCAAATGCACCATCTACACCGATCACAAGAGTCTCCAACACATTTTCGACCAACAACATTTGAACATACGGCAGCGCCGTTGGATCGAACTTTTGAACGACTATGATTGTGCTATTAAGTACCATCCTGGCAAGGCGAATGTTGTAGCAGACGCCTTGAGCAGGAAGGAATCAACTAAACCTCGTCGTGTTCGGGCATTGCAGCTCACTATCCATTCGTCGTTACCTGATCAACTCCGTTCTGCCCAATTGGAAGCTTTGAAGGAGGAAAACCTTAAAGCTGAAACTATGCACGGTGCCGACAAGCACCTAGAGCGAAGGTCTGATGGCCTGCACTATTTCGCAGAACGTATATGGGTTCCTTTGTTCGGGGGACTACGGGAGCTTGTCCTTGATGAGGCTCATAAGTCCCGGTATTCTATTCATCCTGGTTCGGATAAGATGTACCAAGATCTGAAGGTGCTTTACTGGTGGCCAAACATGAGGTCGGACATAGCCTCATATGTGAGCAAATGCTTGACCTGTGCTAAGGTCAAGGTGGAATACCAGAAACCGTCGGGTCTCCTGCAACAACCTGAAATTCCGGAATGGAAATGGGAACGAATTACTATGGATTTTGTCACACAACTTCCTAAATCACCAAGCGGGAACGACAAGATATGGGTGATTGTCGATCGGTTGACGAAATCAGCTCATTTTCTTGCTATTAAGGAGACCGACACCATGGATCGTTTGGCTCATCTTTACTTGAAGGAAGTTGTTTCTAAGCACGGGGTACCAGTTTCTATTATCTCGGATCGTGACTCCCATTTTACTTCTCACTTCTGGAAGTCTTTGCACAAGGCTTTGGGTACCCAACTAGACATGAGTACGGCTTACCATCCACAGACTGACGGTCAGAGTGAGCGTACGATTCAAACTTTAGAAGACATGCTGCGGGCATGTGTGATCGATTTTGGCAAAGGTTGGGAAGCTCATCTACCGTTAGTAGAATTCTCGTATAATAACAGTTATCACACGAGCATCAAGGCTGCTCCGTTCGAAGCACTGTACGGACGGAAATGCCGTTCTCCTCTTTGTTGGGCTGAAGTGGGTGAGAGTCAACTCACTGGGCCTGAACTAGTGTACGAAACTTCGGAAAAGATCGTACAGATTCGTAACCGGTTGGCGGCGGCACGGGACCGGCAAAAGAGTTATGCTGATCAGCGTCGCAAACCACTGGAATTCCAAGTCAATGACAAGGTACTTCTAAAAGTCTCACCGTGGAAGGGCGTCATACGCTTTGGGAAGCGTGGCAAACTCAATCCGCGATATGTCGGCCCATTTACGATCCTGGAACGGATTAGGCCGGTGGCATATCGACTTGATCTACCGACGGAGCTCGGTAACGTACATAACGTCTTTCACGTGTCAAACTTGAAGAAGTGTCTGGCTGACGAGTCTCTCATCGTTCCACTAGAAGAGATCAAGGTTGATGATCGTCTTCGGATTGTGGAAGAACCTGTGGAGATCCTTGATTACAAGATTCGTAGCCTGCGTCACAGCAAGATTCGTATCGTTAAGGTTCGGTGGAACTCGGACCGGGGACCGGAATATACGTGGGAACGGGAGGATCAGATGAAGTCTAAGTATCCTCATCTTTTTCCTAAGGAAGCGTTCGAGTCGAGACATGTCTCTTCGGCAGCTGAATGAATCTCGGGTCGAGATTCCTTTTAACGTGGGGATGATGTGACAACTCGGGTAAATCTCTCTTTTGGTTTCTATCTTTTTGTTTGTTCCTTCGTTATTTCTTTTGTCCTTTTGGTACTTGTGCAAATTTTCGGGACGAAAATTCTTTTAACGTGGGGATGATGTGACACCCGGCAAATTCTGGTTAACAACGTTGTCTAGATGAAAGTCTACCTTAGCGAGTCACGCGTATATTGTACTTAACTGGGTTAGTTAAGTCGGGTTATGGTTCGGGAACTATTGGTTAGTCTAGAAGATCATTGGATGTTGGTCTAGAGGTTCGTTAGATGTCAGTCCTTAACCAAGTGTACAAACGGTGACGATTTGTAGGATCGTCAGGGCATACGGAACGTACGAGTCTCGAGTCCGGGAATTGGTGAACGAGTGTAAATATGTGTATTTACTTGTGTTATGTGTTTACAATCATTATGTGACTTGTCGGTACGTGAATATGCATTAACATATGTTAAAACGGGGTTTAACGCGCAAAACGCACAAAACCAACCCCTATAGGCGAGTAGGAGGCCTAATCACCTATAGGGGAGGCGAGTAGGAGACCCTAGGGGCGATTAGGGTCCTACTCGTGTATAGGTATGGGCGAGTAGGCCCAATTGCCTGAACAATCAGGCGATTAGAACTCCTAATCGCCTGAAACTGCTGCATACTCGCTAGTAACGGGCTGGACGACTAAAAACGACTATAAATACCATACTTAACCTCCTAAACTTCATTATACCAACCCTAGTCGTCCCATAACCCGCCCCAACACATAAACAACCTCTGGAAGGCGATTTTTGATCAAAACTCAAGGTTTCAAGCTTGAATCATCATATTTTCATAATCCTAAGGTTTGATTTTCATCCATAACTCTTTATAAATGTTTTTAATCAATCCCTAATGGTCCAGACCTGTTCTTAAACGAAAAAGCTTTCTGAAAATCGTCAATAAGGATTGTTAATCGGATTATAACTAATATGCATGCATTATGAGTGTGTATGATTAGAAAGCTAGGGTTTTTATGATTCATGATGATGATTTGATATGTTATTATGATAGATCAGTATTGATATTGATATTATGATAATAGGAATCTCAGTAATTGGATATTAAGGTTATGATTACGCGTGTTAGTATGATGTTGCATGCTATGTGAATGGTGTTTGGATTACTTGGTTGCATGCAGGACTGATTATACGAGGTTAAACGAAGGATTTTGGGTTAAACATGTTTAGGATAGTGTTTGGGATGATATTGGGTGGTTACACACGTTCTGGATCTGATTTGGAGCGTTAAACGCGCGAAAAACCGGAACAGCAAGGTTACAGGCGAGTAGCATTCCTAATCGCCTATGTTATAGGCGAGTAGGGTGCTAATCGCCCATAATATAGGCGAGTAGAGGCCTACTCTTGTGTAAGATCAGGTGATTAGCCCTAATTGCCTATAAGTTCATGTGAATAGCCCTAATTGCCTATAAGTTCATGTGAATAGCCCTAATTGCTAGTAAGTTCAGGGGAGTAGCTCCTAATCGCCTATAATAGAGGCGAGTAGGGTTCCTAATTGCTAGTTGACCAACCTAATTGCTAGTTGACTTTTCCTAATCGCGTGTACTGCTGCTGTAAGTGTAAATTAGCATTCCGAGACCGATTTAACATGTAGTAACATGCTAGGAACCCCGTAACATGTCTAATAACTTGGTAACATATATTTGGATGTATTCCGGTGATACGTGAACTATGTGCTATAACTTGTTGTGCGTTAACGTATGTTAAGTGTACTTGCGTTATTGTATGTTTTGGAGCGTAAACATAACACGGGGAGTCTCGGGTCACCAATGGGATGTCGAGTCTTGTACTTTGGGTCGGTTAAACAGTCATGGTGTTTTCAAACGAACTTGGTTATGGTCTGGACATCTAGGGACTAATTAGCCTGCGGGTTATTAGTCTAAGTACTTGTAACTCTCGTATGTTAGGTCGCCGCTTACGGGACTAGCATAGCAGCTGGGTTTACTCGGGTTAAGGAGTAACGTAACTTAAGGTGAGTTTACGGCCCCTCTTTTAAACTGGTTTTATACTTTCGGGGGAGAAAACATGTGTTAAAACGATTATTTGGTAACTACTGTCATACTATGGGTTTCTATTGTGTACTACACGATCTTTGGAAGTCCCGGGGGGGAACCATGAATGTGCGGGTTTGCACAACGGGGAAATGTGAATAGCGCTATTGGGAGTGACCAACCCCGCTCGTCGACTTGGAGGGTCGGCGGGTGCATATTGTCTCAAACAGGAACAACAGGAACTACATCGGGCATACTTTTGGTATTCGCGTTAGTAATGGTTTTCCAATCGTGGTAGTAACAAAACGTACGCCTAGCTAGCGTATACTGGTTTTCGATTATTATAGTATGGACAGGTGGACTTGGTGCTTGGATACAAAACCTGTAAACTCACCAGCATTTTTGTGCTGACGTAAACTTTTACATGTTTTCTCAGGTCGCTAAGGTAGCACGAATGGAACTAGGGCGCACGCGTCTGCACGGCGTCTAACTAGAGTTGCATGATTTTACAAACATTGAACATTGGTTTATTATTGAATAATTGTTTTGAATAAGCTTCCGCTGTAAACGGGGATTTTAAACTATGTTTTGAAATTGCATTTATGTTCATTTAGACTTGTTTATTGTGATCGTTGGTTTGGATCCTGGTTTGTCATGCGCCTCGCGGTAAAACTCCGCAAGTGGATTTTGAGGGTGTGACAACGATACTCACATGTTTGCGTTATATCTTCTGCTAATCTTCTTATTATAATTATATGTCATATATATATTGATACGTTTTAAGCGTGGGACTTGTTAGATTGTATTACTTAGGATATATATCATATATACAATTTATAGATATAGAATTCGGTATATGTTAGATAGTCCTAACCCGGGGTTTATTATTGACACGACACGGACATCCTAAAATCTAGCTGGCCATTACAGCTTGGCACTCGTAGCTAATAAAGCTGGCCATTACAGCTTGGCACACAAACCTAAAGAACTCTAGACACGAACTTACCCGGATGCTGGTTCGGCAGAGCATATTATTATTAACCCGAGTCTAGTATATCGTTTTATATATCGAATCGTATATATATAAACGTATATATTTTATATATGTTTTTTATTCTCTTATTATTATTATCAAGTCCGTACGTTATCCGTATTATATATATAATCGTATAATTCTAATAATCCTCGTCTAGATATTGGACCGGGTTCTATTCCGGGTGTTGACCGAGTTGATTCGGTATCAGATTCGTTATGAGATTCGATTAATTGTACCTCGCAATCAGACATAATCATTATGTTAATAAAAGATTATAAGATGCTTAACCAATCAATCCATATAACTGATACTTACGGATATGCGACCGGAAGTTATATAGAACCGGGTATTGGACCCGTCTTCTAAACCGGTAATCGGTACCTTATCAGTGATTCATCGGCATATAACCGGAGACTAACTAGAATACTAACTGGAGTATTATCGGAATCTGATCGGACTTCCGATTACCGATAATATCCTTCTCATATAATTCTAATCTCTTGTTACAAAGAATAGAATCACACATCGGTCATAACGATAGTCAAATGATACTTGTCCATAACCAAACCACAATCGGGTCTTAAGGAGAAACCCAATCGGTCACCTGTTTGCTGGATTCAAGACCACACACACATCGATGTGTGTGTGGATTATAAGCTAATCGGGTGGGTTTATGGGGCTTATCGAGTATTGATCAGAACAGAAGATTTGTATGGCTCAGTTTCAAGGCTCGAGGACTAGATGGTTTAGACTGGTTTGGAAGTTATGATATCCGGTACACCACAGAAGCAGGGCTCGGGTTTGGCTGGTTTTAATTAACCGATGATACACCCACCGGAACAAAAAAGAACGAGGGATTACACAGGACTTACGACAGTCACCATGACTTGGTGACTGTCCGGTTGACAATGAAAGGGGTGGGTTCCGTGTTTGTTTCAGATCGGTGAATGATAATAAAGGGGTGGCCGCTGGTTACTTGAGTGGCTATTACCGGAGCTTAGAGAGGATTAGGATGCTTATTGGGTATCTAAAATAGGAACTGAGGAAGAAATTTGTTGGTTATATTGTTGGGACAGGAGAGGAAGGGTTGCTGATTATTGGTGACAAAGACAGAAGGTGAGGAGCTCACCGGAGAAAGGGAGGTGGCGGCCCGCAGCGGCGGCGCCGGAGGTGATCGGAGAGGGTTTTCTGGTTAGCTGCTCTGGTACACACACATGTGTGTGTGAATTGTTTTGTGCAGAGAACAGTGAGAGAGAGAGAAAAGTCTATAAAAGAGAATTATAATAAGGGGTGTTTGGCAACGAGGATATTAACTGAAACTCGGGTGTTTGGTAACGGGTATAACAATAAAATAAGAAACGTTTGACAGTGATTTAATAGCAGATAAGGAGCGTTTAGCCGAGATACTAAAAATTTAATAATTATTATCTATATAATCGGTTGAAACGTTTGGTCGCAAGATTCGAACCTGAATATTTTATTAAATAATCGGGTGGTCGGGTATGACCCGACCCGTTTAAGAGACCCGTAACACCTCGAGGTGTTACACTCTCCCCCCCTTAGGAAATTTCGTCCCCGAAATTTGAGTGATCTTGTCCTTTACACCCTTAATCTATAAGGATGTTATAAATCTAAACCGAACATTTATCAGTGAGACATGATCAGTTTTTGTGGTTTACAAGGAACTCGATCTTATATCAATTCAAATCTACGTTTTAACCTTTCTTGCTATAGTCATGTTAATACAGATATATGGACTATCTGTATTTTCAGGTATGACTATTAAAGGTTTTTCCGTATACATTGATATCTTCTTTATACGTTGAACATTCTTTTAATCTTGTCCCTCATTAGAATGAGAAACAGACTGAATATCATTCTTATATAAAGACGATACAACCATATTCTGAGATTCTAATTGTTTTTCTTCTGAAAGATTTACAACTTCCAGCTAACATTTTTAGAGTCTCAAATCGATACGATATTCTCATCGTTGATATTCGGATTCAATTACATTGATGGATTCTATATAGTTCTTAGGAGATAGATACGGAAATCCCTTCATTATCTTGACCTGAATGGAATCCGAGCTACTACCTCTTTTATTCGAACTTTAGAATTTACCATTATTGTAATTCTGATCTTATCCGGAGTCTAGAGGTGCCGGAAAAGACTAATCGAACTTGTTGAATTACACGGTTTCAACAATTTCTTTTTATTATCTTGATCTACTAAGATTGGTCATTGAGATTTTTCTTAGATCATCGATAATAATCTTACTGACTATTTCATTGATGATTGACTGCATTGTATCTCAATACATATTATTTGACTTTTCTTATTGTATTATTGTGAATGAGGTCTTTCACAATTCTACAGTCAATATATGTAACTTTCTCTTTATAGTCTCGGAATCTACTGGTAACAGTTGTCGTTACGATTCTTTGACTTTAAAATTCTAGGAACAATGCATCATTCATTCTTTCTCAAAATCATGATTATCATTCAGGTTTAATGCATGAATACTTATTGCGTTAAGTATTTCTGCAAATATTCCTTCTTGATATCACTTTGGGATTTGATACATTCTCAATTAAATATATAATTTCTTCTTTATATTATTCGGGATTCGTCGACACTCTCGATATAATTTCTTTTTATTTATCGATTATTTTCTTTTATTCATCGATTTATATTCTTTTATTTATCTATTTATATTCTTTTATATCCAAGCAAATACTGATACTCATTTATAGCAGACACTATAAATCCGTTATTTCTATAATATACGCTTGCTTGGGAATAATTCTTTTATATTTTCGGTTAAAGTTTATACTTTCAGTGTCTGAATACACTTTCCGATAAACTTATATATAGGCAATCTATCATATGTTCTTAATCCAACTTATTATAAGCGAGGCTTATTTCGTCGGGATAATCGTATAGATAGTTCTTGCCAGAACAATGATTTCTTATAATAACTCTCACAAGCCGTTATTCGGAATAGGAAATCCATCCTTCTTTGGCCAGAGAGTTTCACTGGAAAAATGAGCATAATTCTATTCATTTTTCGTTTTTACCTCGATTATACTTTGCGAATCTCTATGCGATTCCGCTTGGTATCAGTTATAGTTCGTTATAAATTATTTTCTTGTGGATAAATCGTTGGATTCCACCATTTCCGGTTTCTGAATCCATATAGATTTTTATCTATTATATTCTTACAAGAATCATGTGGCTTGGTGGCAAATGTCCGGATATACCTACCGTAAGGGTCCGGATATCTTTTGCCACAGAAATTGTACAAAGGACATACAACTAGCTTTGGTTGGCAATCAAAAATCAATAAACTGATTTCTTTGATTCGTAGAATTTTAACCAATCGATGGATTTTATTCTACGAATATATCTTTAGTTGTATTTCACAAAGGAAATGTCAACTATATTGCCAATTTTGTGGTCGTATTCTCCACATATAATACGCTGATGGTTCGAATATATATTTCTTCTTATTATTCCTGTTCTTATTATTTCTTTTAATATGTTCATGACACAAACAAATTGTGATCTTGATAAACTCCTATTCGAATGTTCCTGTGCCTGTGACATTCATAATTATGTCGCGATCATAATTACTATTTCACCTCACCTAACATTCCAGTATTTGTTTATTTCAATCACAATAGGTATGTGTCCTTCACATATTGTCCTATTATTTTCTTCTTTATTTTCTCTTAGATTCGAAATCATATATTTTGGAAGAAAACATGTTGATCCGAGTTTAACAAAATAGACTGTCAATCGTTCAAGAATTTGATCACGTCAAAAGATGTCCAATATAACCATCCAATCTTTTAATCTATGACTTGCTCAAGTCATAGGATTAAGACGGTACTTATATTGTTGAATAATCGAGCGAGTAGAATTCGGTTTCTTTAGATAGATTCCAAATTATTTCTGTCACGGAATTTCGAGGTAATAATATTTCAATCCAAAATATTACTGAATTTTTAGGAAAGATCGAAGATATTACATAACTGAGAGTTCTATATATACAAAAAGATAGATTTAGATTATAAAACGGAATATATAATATTCATCGTTCATATTAGAATAAAATATCAAGGAAGTTATTCGAGCAAATATAAATATAGAATCGTGCCGAAAATACTCTTGACGTATATACGGATAGAAATTCGATTAAGGATCTTTTACGAAAATGGCACTGAATATGGGGTGAAATATGTTCGGATAAAATGATACGACCGTGGTTCTATAGGATTTTCATATTTTTGAAATAAAATTTCTAGGGACTTTTCAAGAGTATCAATACTTGGTTTTATAAAAAGAAAATTATAGTATTGACGGATCTTCTCAATCTTATAAATTAAATAAATCGTTTTATTTGAAATTTAAAACGGAGGGATGTTTATATTAAAAATCGAAATATTTGATTCAGTATAAAATAGAAATGACTTGGAATGAATTCAGTGAACTTCAAAGTCATACCGAAAAGATTTAAAACAACTTAAGTTACCGAGGAATCTGTCCGATTTCTGATTAAATAATCGAAGGAAGTTCTTTAGAAACATAATACTTGTATGTCTCTAGCATATCGGATTTTATTGAAATTTCGGAATTTAAAATAATATTTCTGGAAACTCGATCATAGGAATGTTCAAGTTGGAGCATATATTTGTATTTTATTTATAAATACTGGGATAACCGTAAGGTTAACGATCTGAAATCGGATTTAAATAGCCACTGAGACTGGAATAATTCAATAAACTTATCTGAAGTTTCTTGAATCAACGATGGATGATTTATGTTTTATAATCTATTTATTTTTCTATATAAATATATACTTTTTATAACTTTATTCATTTCTTATTTATATCTCGATTTATTTTCTGATTTCTTTTAATATTCTGGTTTCTGTTCTGTATTGTCTCTCAATTCTTATAGCCTTAATATCCTGTAAGATTTCCCAGAAATTAAATGTGTATGTTGTAGATGCGTTTTGCCACTAATGATTGGATATTAACATATGTTTAGATGCTGATGGGTAGAATGTGGAAATCATAATGGGCGAATGTAAGATAAAGTGGGCGAAGGTAGATAGCTTTTGGGCGAAGGTAGATTGGATCCTGATTAAGAAACACATTCGTACCTTAGAGTGGGCGAATGTGGAAGAACTCCACATTCGACCACATCAACTGGGCGAATGTGCAGACTCTATATATCGATTTTGTGTTTTTGTGAATGTAAGAGAGTTATTAGTTGTGTGTGTTTTGAGGTCAGGTTCCAGGTTTATTTGAAAGTGTCTGTAATTGATCTAGATTAACCGTATTGTCATTGTAATCAAGTTTATGCAAAAGTTAATCTATGAAAAGCTTTGAAAATGATATTGATTGTGTTTTGATTTGAGTTTCTATCAGTTTGTTCAAAGCTAGGGTTTCCGCACCTGGTTTTGTAACTTGTATGATCAAATAATCCTGTTTTAGTCAAAATCTTTCGCTTACAAAGTGGTATCAGAGCTATACGGATCATACAACAACAAATTTGATAAACTCAGAGCTGATTTGGACATAATTTTGATCAAAATACATCTGTTTTTGCATGAAAATGGTTTTTGAGTGTTTTTGATTGATTTGAAGTTGATTTTGTGGTTAAAATCTAAAATTCCAAGAATTAAAGTTGTTCCAAATCAATTCCGAATCATAACCTGATTAAGATCATTCAAATCCACAAACTTTTGAAAATCAGAGATCAAAATAACCGTTTTTCAAAGTGTAACCGTTTTTCAAATCTGAAATTTTCTGAAAATGGGCGAACCTGGAACTTAGTGGGCGAACATGAGTTGTATTTGGTCGAACTTAGGAAAGTTTGGGCGAACCTGAAAATTTTTGTTTGAATTTTTCACTTTCGGGTCACATTTCCACATCAGATTGTTTGAGCGGGCGAACCTAGAATCATACTGGTCGAACCTAGAATTTTCTGGGCGAAAGTGGATTTGTGTTAGTGTGTTTTTACTTTCTGGTGAAGTCTTACATTCGGGAAACACTGTTTGGGCGAACCTGCATCAGAAGGGACGAAAGTGAGCTATTTTGGGCGAACCTAGGATTAGTTTTTGGAAAATTTTCTAAGTGTTGGATTTTTCGAAGTTTGTGATCATGTGGAATTTTCCGACTACTCCGAGACCAGCAACGACACAACCACAACAGCAAGTGATAGACCCATGGACGGTGGCAGCACAAAAGACGAGCACACAGTCTTCGTAACCGATTAACTACATGGCGATGACGAGCTCGATGCCTCAAAGTGTAGCACCTCCAGAACCACAACCTGACTACTGGGGAGTAGCAGCAGCGGTGGTAAACACTCAAACTACAAATGTTATTTCCACATTGATTAATGACTTGTCTTCAGGTAGCGGGAATCGGCCACCGAAGCTCATGGAGATACAAGAATACAATCAGTGGCAGAACAAGTTCAAGATTCACTTAGAAGGCATGGGAGTGGAGGGAGCAGAGGCATGGAGTATGATTGCTAAAGGTTACACAGCACCAGTTTTGGAGAATACCGGTGAACCAGTTCCATTGGAGAGCATGACTGAGGAAGAGAAAAAGAAATTTGCTGTGGAAAAGAAAGCCTTTTCCCAATTGACTCAGGCAATCACAAATGATCTATTGCATCAATTTGGAACTTGTACAACGTCTAAGAAATTGTGGGATGTGCTTAAGAGGAGGCATGATGGGAATGAGAAAACTAGAAGTTTGAGGATGGATGAATTGAGAAAGGAGTTTGAGAATTTTTCTTATATTGGAAATGAAACTTTAAAAGAATTAACTCCTAGATATAGTCATTTGCTAACTGAATTGTCAAGTTATGGTATACAGATTCCTATGAAAAATTTGGTGGATAAGTTTGCAGATGCTCTACCACCTTACTGGGATCAGCATGTGGAAGTTCTCAGGGAGAAGGATGCATATCAATACTGGACTATACAAGAGTTCATACAGAAGCTGGAAAACAAGGAAATGGAAGAGAAGAGGAAAGCTAGAAGAGCACAGGTTCCTCAGAATCCCAGCTTATACTTTGGAGGCACTTCAGTTCCTGTGAGTAACTCAAGTTCAGGAGGGATAGTTGCACCACATGTTACTTGTATTTCCAATGTTATGGAATCACCAAAACCTGCCATCAACTACATGGCACAAACTTCATCCTACTCACAACCATCATACACACAACCACCAACACCACAACAACAATACAACAATTCCTACATTTCACCATTCTCCCCAATGCAACAAGCAGGTTTCTATACTGCTAGCCAATCTCAACAACCAATGAACCAAGTTACTCAACCTAATCAACAACAAGTGGTTTTGGAGACTTCTAACTTGGGCAATGTGACAGTAGAAATTGCTCAACAACATATTGCACTAGTCTCAGCAATGGTTTCATCTTACAACGGACTTGTTGCTAGTCAAATTGGGAATAACAACTTAACCAATGAAGACTATGCACAGATCGACAAGGAAGAGATGGAACTCATTGATATCCAATGGGCTTTTGCAAGCATCATGAGAAGAGCAACGGAGTTTATTGAAAAGACAGGTAGAACAGATTTGGGAACTTCTCCTAACACAACCTACGGGTTCAACAAGGAGAAAGTTACTTGTTTTAACTGTGGAGAAAAAGGTCACTTTAAACGTGAATGCACCCAGCCACCAAAACAAGGTAATAGAAACCCATTCAATGCAAGCTACTAGAATCGTCAACAACAAAACCAAAACCGAGTTTCTTACCAAAACAACAACAATTACCAAAACCGTCAAAATAACTCTAACAACAACCAAAACAGACAACCTAACACATCAAACCAGATCCAAAACCAATCTCCTAACAACACTAACCGAACAGTCATACCGATCACTACACCGAATGAGACACAACAGAACACGAGTCAGAATCAAGCATTGGTGACTCAACAAGATGAAAGGTTTGATTGGTCGGGATTGCAAATAGGAGTGGAGGAAATTACTACTGGTGGCAATGTGGCTTGCGTTGCTTGCAAGGTTGATATTGAAGAATCGGTGACGGTGGATGAAAAGAAAGAAATTGAGTGTGAAAGTGATGAGTCTGAGGCTGAAATGGATGTGGAGAATGAACCTGTTGAGGTTAAGGTTGAGGAAACTAATTTTGGAGTGGTGATTGATACTGTTTCTGATGTTCCTGAGGAGTGTGAATCAGTTTATTCTGATTCAGACAGTGAATCGGATACGGAAGCAAGTGTTACATCACTAGATAATGACATAGATCAGTTGCTAGTAGAAGCGGATTTTCTGATGACAAGGAAGTCGTGCATTGCTGATGATGCTTTCACCAAGATTGACTATTCCAAATTCTTTACTGGAAAGGAAGCTCATTTCGCATTGATGGCCATGACTGATCCGCCAAAACCTGTAAGTTCTGAATCTAGCACTGATATTAAAAGTGATAAATATTGTGGCACATGTGATAGATTGACTGAGGAGAATAAACAACTCCGTGTTCAACGTGATAGTGCTATCATGAACAGTCAATCTACTCGCAAAGAGTTGAATGCTTTCAACAAGGTATTAGATGGCTACAAAAAGGACATTTCCGACTTGAAAAACACTTTATCATTAAAACAATTGACAATTAACAACTATATCAATGAAATTGAAAATACCAAGTTGGAAATGGCAGCCATAAAATGCTTTGCTGAGAAAGTAAACAAAAAGTTGGAAAGTTATAAGCACATTGCTTACGTGGTAGACCACATCATAGATGATAACACCACTAATTACAAGTCTGTGCCATCTCCGGTGCTTTTTGAAAATCACAATTGTCACCAAGTTACACCGGAGAGCTCGGTAAAATCAGATTCATCATCGGAAATTGAATCTAATACCTCGAGTATTGGTGATCCTAATTCCGATGTGAGACCGATTTTAGGCTTGAATGATGAGGGTGTTTATGCTGAAAGTGTGGATTCAGACTCAGAGAGTGATGATACTGGTAATGATCAAACTGTTAATGCATGTGAAATTCCAAAAGAAAATCACATCATTACTACTGAACCAGTTTCACCATCTCAACATGTGCATCCGATGGCAAATGCTCATCGTGAGAAAAAGTCTGAAAAGAATGTGATTAAAAAGGACCTTGAGAATGAACCATGTGACAAACCTGTCAAGGTGTTCTATCGGATGGAAGGATCTGATAAAATCATCTCTGATGAGGAATTTCCAATCAAAAATGCTAACTATGCTAAAATAGAAAAGATTTGGCAAGAAAGCACTATTTGGTTCCCAAAACATGAGAGAACAAATGAGATTCCACCAGCAATTTTAAAGAAATTGTATTTGGATGTTCCTCAAGAACCAAAGGTCCATGTCACAGAGTTCATTCGACCCAATAACAGAGCTAATGGTTTTCATGAGCCTACTTACTCAAAAGGGCCACTCCCTGAGAGTTTGAGGAATCAACAGTACAATGATCAATATCCTGTTCGATCATTTGCTCAACCAAATGCTCAATATGTTTTTGAAGAGTACCGTGCATGCTTTAAATGTGGAGAACGTGGGCATTTACTTGCTCAGTGTCCATATGTAAGGCATAAAAGGCACGAGGTCGAAGTGAGAAATTCCATGAGGAAACCGATTGATCATTATGTTCCACCACACAGACGAGTTGTTCCTCAACAACAACAGTTTTATAATCAAAACAATTTTCATCAAATGAGGAACAATCGTCCAATTCAATATGATCAAAGAAATCGGATTGCTATGGAACAATCATGGAGGAAGCCTGTGGTGAACGCAACAATTGACAGGCAAAAGGTTCCACAAAAACCGATTGTCAAATCAAATGTTGGACCTAAGTCTGTTAACTCAGATAAGGTAACCAAGAAAGTTACGTTTGTTAACAATGTTCAGAAACCGATTGAGAAACCAAAATCTCAAATTCGCATTCTTAAAAGGTCTGAACAATCTTGGTCACCCAATGGTACTCCAGGAGCTTCTACTTTTAAAGTCAATGAGAAAAAGGAAACTGTTTTGAACAATCAGAAAAAGATTGATCCAAAACAAAAAGTTGTTGAAAATGTTAATGAGGATGTTTCTTTGAAAGCTGATGTTCAAAGGCCCAAGACTCAGGCTTGGGTCCCCCGAAAGAACTAAATGATTTACTTTTTGTGTGCAGGGAGCTTCAGCTGGCCCTATTAGCAGTCTTTGGATTGTTGATAGTGGAGCTTCAGGCCACATGACAGGGGATCTTGCGTTATTGTTCGACGTGAAAAACATCAATGGAGGGTATGTCGCATTTGCTGGAAATAAAGGTGGATATATCACAATGGAGGGGAGCGTGAGTAATGGGATAGTGAGCTTTGAGCGGATATCTTATGTGAAGCAGATTGATTATAATCTGTTGAGTGTCAGTCAAATATGTGATAAACAATTTTCTGTGCATTTTGATGACAAATCCTGTTATATTCTCAAACCGGGCTTCAAAATTCCTAAGGAGTGGATAATGTTGATGGCACCTCGCGTCAACAATCTCTATATTCTTGATATGTCCAAGGCGATGACATCACAGGGGCAAATAACATGTTTTCTATCCAAAGCGACTGAGAAAGAATCGATAATGTGGCACCGAAGAATGGGGCACATTCATCTGAGAAAAATGAACCAACTTGTGAAAAATGGGCTTGTCGATGGAGTAAACGTGAAACATTTCCATCTGAATGACAAGTGCATAAGCTGTAAGAAGGGGAAGCAACACAAACAGTCCCATAAAGTGAAGAAAGTCAACTCTGTAGAGATGCCACTTGAGCGATTGCACATGGACCTATTCGGACCAGTCAAGCGCAAAAGTCATCTTGGAGAGCTTTATTGTTTAGTTGTCACTGATGACTACTCAAGATTTTCATGGGTGATGTGTCTGCAAAACAAAAGTGACACCTTTAACAACCTGAAAGTTCTGTTCACTCGATTGGAGAATCTCTACAATGTGAAGATAAAGAGAATTCGGAGTGACAATGGGACGGAGTTCAAAAATGCTAAGATGATTGAACTTTGTGAAAGCAAAGGGATACATCATGAATATTCGGCTCCGTACACCCCACAACAGAACGGTGTTGCTGAACGAAAGAATAGGACTCTAATTGAAGCGGCTAGAACAATGCTTGATGATTCAAATCTTCCGGTAATGTTCTGGAACGAGGCGATTTATGCAGCAAATTATACACTAAATCGGGTTCTAACAGTGAAGAAGTTTGGAAAAACATCTTATGAACTGTTACACCGACGAAAGCCAAACTTAGAGTATCTAGAACCTTTTGGGGCGCCATGCACGATGTTGAATCCAGGTGAGAAGTTTAGTCCTAAAGCTGAGGAGGGATATTTTGTTGGATATGCAACCCCGCTCAAACGGGTATTCAACAAGCGAACTCGTCAAGTGGAGGATTGGGCTAACGTGGAAGTTCAACGATATACTCAAAATTTGCAAGGCACGGGTCCTGATTGGATGTTTGATTACAAAGATTTCTTTGAATCATTCAATCTAGATAGCTTGGTTGAAGAAGCTGTTATCAGATTACTTTACGAGTGTGAAAACGCAACGACTTTATCGTTGGTGCGTCCAATCACCGTGAACCCCCTACCAGCTTCTAATGATACCAATGCTCCTATACAAGAGAAAGATGTGTTTCAAGAGGCCTCAACTTCATTAGACTCTTCAGAATCTGAAGTTGAACAATTTGAAGAAGTCATTCTTGAACATGCAGAAGAACCAGAGGCAATACCAGTGAACCCAACTCCAACTACAGATGTTGCTTCATCATCAAACACGGGTCATGATCTGGATGCTGTAGAAAACTTGACTGCTTAGACGGGAGTTACTGTACCTGATTATCCGGAATCTCGGATTAATCGTATTCACCCGCTGGAGCAAGTTATCGGTGATCCTGGAAGCGGTGTTATGACCAGAGGGCAGCTGAGAAGTGTTAACTCGCCAGAGAGTTTTGGTGCTTTAGCATTATATGCCAAAATTCAAAAATCTGGTAGTCAAAATGATTGGTCGTTTGCGTGTTATGTGTCGCAGGTAGAGCCAAGGACATACAAGGACGCTTTGAATGAAGATGCCTGGGTTGAAGCCATGCAGGAGGAGTTATTACAATTCCAGAAATTGGGAGTTTGGACGCTCACGGATTTGCCACCGGGAAGGAAGAAAATAGACACTAAATGGGTGTTTAAGTGCAAGAAGGATGATCGTGGGGTTATTGTTCGTAACAAAGCCAGATTGGTCGTGCAGGGTTTCCATCAAATCGAAGGGATTGATTATAACGAAATCTATGCACCAGTAGCACGGATTGAAGCTATTCGGATGTTCCTTGCGTTTGCTTCATACAAGAAATTCAAAGTTTATCAAATGGACGTCAAGAGCGCATTTCTGTATGGAAAAGTCAAGGAAGAGGTTTATGTCGGGCAGCCACCAGGCTTTGAGGACCCAATCCACCGGGATAAGGTCTACGTGCTGAACAAAGCTCTATATGGTTTGCACCAGGCTCCTAGACAGTGGTACGAGGAGCTAAGTACATACCTCATCTCCAAAGGATTTAAGCGCGGCCTCGTCGATTGCACCCTCTTCACGAAGAAGACGGGAGATGATTTGCTTCTAGTGCAGATTTACGTTGATGATATAATATTTGGTTCAACTAACGAACTTTTATGCAGTGAATTCGAAACTGTCATGCAAGAAAAGTTCGAAATGAGCGCAATGGGGGAGATGCAGTTTTTCCTCGGCTTGCAGGTGGATCAAAGACCCGACGGGATCTTTATTCACCAGACGAAATATGTATCCGACATCTTGAGCCGGTTCCAGATGGAGGACTCCAAGCCGATGGATACCCCGATTCAACCCAATCACGGGATTGGAGTGGACGCTAAGGGGGAGCTGACGGACCCATTTACATACAGAGCAATCATCGGATCTCTGATGTATCTGACGGCGTCTCGACCAGATATTATGTATGCAACGTGTCTCTGTGCTCGCTATCAATCGAAGCCGAAACAAAGTCATCTGACGGCGGTCAAGCGTATCCTTCGATATCTGAAGGGTTGTCCCTCAAAAGGACTTTGGTACCCTAATGATGATGATTTTGATTTTATTGCTTTTAGTGATGCAGATTGGGGCGGCTGTGACAAAGATAGCAAATCTACTACAGCTGGTTGCCAGTTTTTTAGGGAGCAGGTTAATTACCTGGCAGTGCAAGAAACAGACTTCCGTGGCGCTGTCTACCTGTGAAGCTGAGTACATTGCAGCCTCGAGTTGTTGTTCGCAAGTACTCTGGATCCAACAGCAGATGGTGGATTACGGTTTGCAGTTTCTTAAAACCCCTATACACTGTGACAACGAAGCCGCAATTGCATTAACTAAAAATACTGAAAATCATTCTAAGGCGAAACATATCCGGATCAAATATCATTTTATCCGTGATTGTTACGCTAAGGAATTGATAGATATGGTCAAAATCCATACTGACTACCAACGTGCAGATTTGTTTACAAAAGCTTTTGACAGATCCCGCTTTGAATATCTTTTAAAAGTAAACAATATAAAAGAAAAACAGGACTAATCGGCACCTCGGTTTATCGCTTTTTAGTTTTAGTTTTTATTTTTAATATTTTGCTAATTGGGAATTTCTCTTTGCTAATTGGGAATTTCTCTTTTCTATCATTATCCTCAAAGATGTTGATGCTTTCGAGGGGATTGTTTAAATCCTCAAAGAAGTTGATGCTTTCAAGTGGATTGTTTCTTTCAAATTTTTGTTCTGTTTTTTTTCAGAAAAATTAAAAACCCAAAAATATGTTCTTTATTTTAGGGGGAGTCATTTTATCAGAAAAACCCAAAAACATTGAAAAATTCAAAAAACCTAAAAAAAAGAAAAATCAAAATGATTTCCTGGATAAAAAGAGGAAATGATAGTACATCAGTGGGGATCTGACACAGGCTAAAGAATTGTATAGTATAATGAGGCGTATGTTGATTACGTGTGATATGCTGATAGGCTTCGTAGACTAAATATTGCGTGCATTAGTGATACAAACATAACAAACCACGCGTTCGTGGCTGAACACCTCATGGGCATATGGTCTTAGTACCGTAATTTCGTTTGATAGGATTGCCAAAATCTGAGGTTTCGGGTCGTTATGTTATGGTTATCCGGGATATTCTGATTAAACTTCTGTCGTATTGATTTACGGACCTAGTTTCATCAGAATATTTGCCAAAAGAGCTTATTGCCAAAACCAAAAGTTACCGAATTGAGGAACTTTATGTTTTATTGATCAAAGATCATTATTACATCGTATTGACTTTCTGATGCAAATCAGTGGTTAATATCAGCCTCAACCAAGTGTATACGCACATGTTACTTTGCTGCATTCATTTGCTGACCTGTACACCTCTGTGCTATATACTTTGTAAATTTTACGGATAACTCTGGCATAATCACGCGTTACGACGAAGCTTTGTGCAATTACTTGATACGGGAGTATGTCATGTGTGTGGGCACCACAATGTGTTAGTCTAATACACCTAACTCGTATCATTTTAAAGCATTGCGTAATTGTCTGCATGTGAGCTTAAGTGGACCACAATATCAGCAATTGTCGTGTCACATATTGTTTCTAATGATAATATTAAACAAACAGATCAACGTTGTGATCAGATTTCTCAGAAAACTGATATGATCCTCTTACCGGACATCACAAAATGTTTACTGCTTTCATTTACTTTAATGCATTTTACTTTGTTGCATTTTACTTTTATTGTCAAAAAGATACAAAATCCAAAAAGATTTTAGGTGTGTTTTGATAAAATTTCAGAAAACCCAAAATTTTCGCATTTCTGCTTTATTTTTGATAACCGGGGATGCTTGATGGTCAATTTCTGAGATTTGATAACACCATCTGGGCTTTGTATCATTCAAAAAGTGAAAATTTGAGTTTTGTAAGTTTAACAGATTGAAAAATGTTGAACGGGATTCGAATTCGTGATTTGGCAAAATTTTCAGATTTTTCCATTTCACATTTGCCCCTTAATTGGGTCGAATGTGGAAAAATCTTTACCTTAGACCGTTTCACAATGGACGAATGTGGGCATTTTATAACAAAGTTTCACCTTCGGGCCATTAAGTTGGGGCGAAGGTGGAATAGCCTCACATTCGCCCACTACAACGGGCGAAGGTGGACTTCCTATATAAGCCAATGTCAGGTTCGAACCCTCATTCATATATTTTTTCAGAATTTTTTCTTCGATACCAAACCTTGTTGCTTTGATTTCTCTTGCTTGTGCGTTTGTTTCCTGCTTGATTACTGATCATTTTGATACTATAATCACAGGTATTGGAGCATTATTGAGTTCAGAATCATCGTTTTTCAAATCAAACCTAGGGTTTAGAATTACGGGACTTAGAGTGATTGTTTTGGTTGGATTTTGATCACATTTCAATCCATATCAGTTTTAGGGGGAGAATGATTAACAAATTAGGGTTATAACAACGTTTAATGGGTCAATCGATGGTTTGGTTGATAAAACCCTAATTTTCTTTTAAAAACTGATATAAATTGAATAATTGGAACAATTGGTTGTGGACGAGTGTTGATCGGCCACATTAGGACACATCCTAATCAAAATTACATGTTAAAAACATGATTGGCAAAAATTTGAATTTTGGGGATAAACAGGTTTTTACCTTCGGTCCATAAAACGGGCGAAGGTGAAGATTTTGGGCGAATGTATATTAAAACCGGGCGAATGTGATTTTAAATTCAAAGTCTTTTCACATTCGTCCAGAAAATTTCACATTCGTACCTTACAACTCACATTCGTCCAGATCAAAACGGGCGAATGTGGAACCTTAGAATCTTAAAACCTTAAAATTTTGAATTTTTGTCGTTTTTACGAATATTTTTGATTTTGATGTGCAGATGGCTGACCAGACTGAGAATATTGAGACTCCAGTTGAAGATATTGTTACAGATCCAGTTCCAGAGAATGTTCAAGAGGCTGAATCATCTACACAGATAAGCTGGCAGTTTGAGAAAACACACAATTGTTGTGCTTATCTTGGCGATGTTGAAAAGAATGAAGAGTTTACTGGTATCATTGAATTCTTGAAGAGGAGCAGAGTTGTCTATGCTTTAGCTACTCCGACTATCATTTACAAAGACATCATTGAAGACTTCTACAAGAACGCGAAGTATGATTTCTGGGATAATCAAACCATCATAAAGAGCAAGATACAAGACATGGAGATGTTTATTACAGAGTCTGATATTCGGGAAGCACTTCAGATTAATTTTGAAGTGAGTGAAGATCCCAGGGAGTTATCTTGGACAGAACAGAAGGCATGTTTCCTTAGAATGAAGTATAAGGGAGCAATTACTGATGGTTCGATGTACAAAGGGAAATTGAGTGTGCAATTCAAATATTTTGCACATGTCATTATCCATGTGTTTGGATGTGTGAGCGGTGGATATGATGTGATGAGAAGTAGCTTAAGTTCATTGATGGTTGCGTTGACTCTCAACAAACCATTCAACGTATCTGGAATGATTCTGGATCACATGCTGGAGATGTTAAAGGGGTTGAAGAAGAAGTATTTCATGTTATACCCTAGATTCCTGATGATGATCTTTGATCACAAGTATCCTAATTTGAGGAAGGATCCGACACAGATACTTGGTCAAGATCACATGAACATTCGTACATTGGTAAGAATGAAGGGCTACAAGGGTGTGCCAGACAATGAAAAGCCACCTCACAGGAGATTATTTGGAGCTTTAGCTAAAAAGGATTACACTGATCCTGGAAAGAACAAGGCTAGGCATCCTGAGAGCGATTCTGATAATGATGATCCATTGGTTTATGCTGATGCTAGTACCAAGAGGAAGAGACAGGTAGTCAATCCCGGAGCCAAAGGGAAGGGTAAGGGAAAGACTGATCAAGGAAGTTCTAAGCAACAGGTGGTGAGAAAGAAAACAACTGCTAAGAAAGGTACTGGTTTGGTGGATGAAGAATCAGTGGATTCAGAGGAAACTGGGGTAGAAGAACGATGGGATTCTGATACTGAGAATGTTAGGACCACCAAACGTAAGGCCACTATGGTTGGTGAGTCTGAATCTTTAAACAAATCAATTGAGGAAGCTGAGAAAAGAAAGAAGTCGTTGAATGTTGAAGATGAAGGATTAGGCATTGACATTGATGAGTTGAATACTGGAGAGACTGTGGTAGTAAACTTGCCCAAGCCTAAGCACAAGACCATGTCTAAGAAGACAAGTACTAAACAGTTGAGAGAGAAAGAATTAGCACAACTGTTGAAGGGAAAAAGAGTACCCGATGCTGGTACGTCATCAAAGCTATCTTCACCAGTCACTTAAAAGCAAAAGAAATCTAAAGAGGCAGAGACAATATCAGCTGATCAACTAAATGTTGCACTGGATAATGTACTTGACATGTTCAGAAAGCCTCAGAAAGAAAAAGAAGTTGAGCCATCTAGATCCAAATCCAAGAAGGTCACTGTGGATGATGATGTAATGAAGCAGGTGAATAAGAAAATGGATGATATGATGAAGATGATTGTGGCTCAACAAGCTGAAATAGCCAAGTTCAAGCAGAATGAAGAAAAGATGCTTCAGATAGTTGTAGCTTCTAAATCAAATCAAGATGAGATTAATGAGAAGGTTAAGAAGCTTGAAGCAAAGAATAAGAAGCTTGAGGGTAAATGTTCAAGAAACAAGAACAGGATAAAGTCGATCAAAGAAGACAACAAAGAACTAAGGGCTGAGAACAAACGCCTTAGTGATTTGATTGATGATTTGTATAATGTTGCACCCAAGTTGAAGGAGGGTGAAGAAGATAAAGAAGAAGAAGAAGAAGAAGAGAAAGTTGACTATGAACAGTCTGAATCGGATGAAGAAAAAGATGATGATGAGGATGATGAAGAGTCAGAGAAAAGTGATGATGAGGATGATAATGATGATGATGATGATGCAGAAGGGTCTGGGAGACAGAAAGAGGATGATAGTGGTAGTGATGATGATGATGATGATAATGGAGGAGATGATACTTCAAAGTTTACATTTGAAGAGAGAACATCTAAAAAGAAGAGTGCTGGAGAATCAAGTTCGAAGAAGAAGAAAGGTGAGAACGTTGATTCAGATGAAAGTGTCTTCTGGAATGAAAAGGTGAGATCTTTATCAGATGATGCTAAACAAGTGTATAAAGATATGTTGGAAAGAAGAGAATGGACTATTGAGTTCACAGGATGTTTTGCTGAGATATTCCAAACAGATGACTTGAGATATGAATTGGAATACGACGATCCTGATCTTGAAGAAGGTGAAGTACCTGCTTCTGTGGCAAAGGAAATTCTGGATGGACTTGCACAGAGGGTAGGGAAAACATTTGAGGAGTTTATAGTAGATGAGTCGATTCCAGATATTTCTGAAAAGGATATTGGAAGTCACTCAGATGATAAGAATACTCCTGAGCTTGATGAAGTGGAGGTTGAAGATATAACTCATGAAGAATTTCCTCAGTACTTCAGAGAAACAGATGAAGATGAGATATTTCCTGATTTCACTGAGACACCAAACAATTCGGCGAAGAAAAAGGCACAGCAAAGAAGTGCAGAGTTTGTAGATAAGGTGTTTGGTGCTGATAAGCAAGAGTCTTCAAATCAATCTGATGAATTGAAGAGTTATTTGAAGAAATTGAGAGAAATGGATGAAAACCAACCAAAGCCTGAAGCTCAAGGAAACTTCTATAGATTTCACAATGCCAAGTTTAAAGGTAGAGCTCTTGGGTGGACATATTTGGGCAGGCTGAAGTGCATAGCTGCTAAATGGGAAACAGGGATCTTGTATTTTAACAGATTCATTGATTTGCTAACTCTACCGTACTGGGCGGTCAGAGATCTATGCAGATTCCCTATGTCAGGTGCTTCATTGAACAGTACTCATGTCGGTTGGTGTGCAGACAAGCTGGTTTGGGAAAGTAGAACGAGATGGAAAAGATTCCAGCCACAATATCCCCGAAGGAAAGTTCATAGGGATATTGATCCTCAAACCAAGCTGAAGCGGGTTACTTTGATATACAAGGCACCTGAAGTGATGAGAAAAATACCTTTGATGCCTATGCCACAACATTTCAGTGCTGATTTTATTTTCTGGTATTATGATTGGAGGAAGGCTGAAGCAGTGATAGTGTTGAGAGACGGGAAGGACAAATACAAGCATGTTCATGTATTTGATCCTATGTGGTTGATTAACTGTACTTTTAAAGACATCATCATGCTTTTCTATAATCCGATTTATTTTGAGCCGAAAGACGCTGATCAAGCAAGGAAGTATACTCAAGTGGTTGGAGTTTGCTTTGCTTATGATATTAATGCGGGGAGTAATTTGGAGAATAAACTTGGCAAGACGGTGAAGATGGCAAATGTGTCAAAACCAGTGAAGAGAAAGTTTGAGCCTGTAATGACTAATGAGCAGAAGAAACAGCTCAGAATTAAGCTGATGAACAAAACCATGGACGAAAACAGAAGACAATCCAATCAATAGTCGAGGGGGAGTTTGTAGATGCGTTTTGCGACTAATGATTGGATATTAACATATGTTTAGATGCTGATGGGTAGAATGTGGAAATCATAATGGGCGAATGTAAGATAAAGTGGGCGAAGGTAGATAGCTTTTGGGCGAAGGTAGATTGGATCCTGATTAAGAAACACATTCGTACCTTAGAGTGGGCGAATGTGGAAGAACTCCACATTCGACCACATCAACTGGGCGAATGTGCAGACTCTATATATAGATTTTGTGTTTTTGTGAATGTAAGAGAGTTATTAGTTGTGTGTGTTTTGAGGTCAGGTTCCAGGTTTATTTGAAAGTGTCTGTAATTGATCTAGATTAACCGTATTGTCATTGTAATCAAGTTTATACAAAAGTTAATCTATGAAAAGCTTTGAAAATGATATTGATTGTGTTTTGATTTGAGTTTCTATCAGTTTGTTCAAAGCTAGGGTTTCCGCACCTGGTTTTGTAACTTGTATGATCAAATAATCCTGTTTTAGTCAAAATCTTTCGCTTACAAAGAAATGTGATCAAAATTAATCAACAACAAATTGTTGAAGAAATGTGAAAATTTTCTATCGAAAATTTGGGTAAGGCAATTTTTGAAGATTTTTTTTTGGGAGAATGGTGATGATGTCTTCACAAATTGTTGAAGAAATGATGATGAAACGTTTTATTGTGGGGTAGTCATGAGAATCAACAATATGATAATCAGATTCAAATGACTATTATGGGCCAGAAAATAGAAAGATTTTATTCCGCATGATGAGAACAGTCAACCCAGTTCCTGTGTGTTTGAAGGAACTTGTTCTAAAGAGTTGTTATGAAGAAGGAAATCAAGTTTGAGATTTCAATGTTCTGAGAGTAATGAGGTATCCTAGTAGGAGTCATGTGGCACGTAGGTTCAACGAAAGTTTCAAGATCACAGTCCTGAAGAATTTCAAGAGCTATTGGTAGATATTGTTGGCCCCGCCGAAAACTTCAGTTTCTGAAGCATTTCAAGTCCTTCAATTAGTACTGGTAGTTCCTGATGAAAGCTTCTGATTGCTTGTTCCACTCGTCTACGGCTTGTATTCTGTCGAACAGATGAAGTTACTCAAGAACATGATTGATTTATCATACGGGATCTCAGAGAAACTTGGTGAAGCATCAGTCAAGGGGGAGATTGTTGATGTAACAATGTGTCTGATACTTCAACAATTATTGACTGAAGATGCTAGGAATTTTCAAAGAGGAGAATGTGTTGATGTGCAAGAGATTTGTGGATTCGCCAGCAACGTCCAAGGGGGAGATTGTTGATGCACTTTCTGTGGACGTCACTGTCGAATAGACTAGGGTTGAGTCTTAGATATAGTGTTACATGAGATTGTGGTGATCCATAAGGGCATTTTATGGATCTGACGCATTTGTAAAATATAGGATAATACCAAAGCCAAGTTCGACCTATATACACTGGGCGAATGTGGAAGTTTTCCACATTCGACCATTACAAATGGGCGAATGTGGAAATGCTCCACATTCGACCATTCAAAAGGGGCGAAGGTGGCTTTTGGGTATTGGACTATAAATAGCAATCTCATGTGTTATTGTTCATTTGGTGATTTGAGTTGGTACTTTGAATGCTCTCAAGGGGGAGGTCATGCCCGACCTCCCCCGGCCACGAGATAGACGTTTATCCTACTGATGACAGTGTCTGTAATCGTTTCTGTATTAATACGAATTTGTGATGACGTTGTTATCGTATATTTCTGTCTCGTCTCGAATTCCCCGTCTGAAACTGAGTTGTTTATGCGTATTCGATCCTTGAATTCAGTTTTTAACCGGATTCTCAACAAATTGTTGAAGAAATTTGGGTAAGGCAATTTTTGTTGTTGATTAATTTTGATCACATTTCTTTGTTGTAAATTCACAATTGTGTACAGAATTGTCAATTTACCCCACAAAATCATTCTAGTAATATCCTGTAGTGGATTCGTTCTAATTATTACTATACTGTTATGGTTCTCACCAACTTTATAATGGTTTGGCATTTAGGTACCCAAAAATTTTATCTTCTAATATTCTTTTACTTATACATATTTCTAATCAAAATTTCTTTTAAAAGACATTTTGGTAGATCCTGGATTAGTAAAGACTTCAAGACTGTCATTAAGCGCCGCTCTGATACCAACCTGTAATGACCCTGGCAGTCGGTGCCGGGTCATCGGGTCGGGTTATCGGAGCTACGCGGCGGAATTCAGGATAATAAGAGTCTTTAGTCTTCCAGGATCCATGTCATCATATCTGTTGGGTTACCTGAACACATGCCAAAAATAGTTTCTGTCAACATAAAGTTGGTGAGGTCGTGTATTTTATAAAGTGAATGGCCAGTTCATTTATTTGTATTTCTTAAATAACATTCTTTTATAAACATGCTTTACAATTCTAATTTCTAGAGGGGAAATTATATGCTATTATATTCTGTTAAATTATACCGATTATATGTCAATCTATTATATTCTATTAGTTGTCATTCCTATCGATGGTACCATTCTGTTTGTGGTAAATATAATTATTCCTACCCTCTACTCGGGTAAGACTGGTTCTTGTCCTCTAGTCGGACAGGAAAGGAAATGGCGATATACCGGTCAGTACTGTCCTTGTCGTTTCTATTATCCCCTTTCTATAACTTCTATTAGTAATCATTTTACTATGTAAAGCATTTCTACGTTTTCTAATAAATGACATGTATTCCACCGAAAATACTTTAAATAAACAGTAAAAGTGGGGAGTTCACGATACTCACATGTTTGCGTTATATCTTCTGCTAATCTTCTTATTATAATTATATGTCATATATATATTGATACGTTTTACGCGTGGGACTTGTTAGATTGTATTACTTAGGATATATATCATATATACAATTTATAGATATAGAATTCGGTATATATTAGATAGTCCTAAACCCGGGGTTTATTATTGACACGACACGGACATCCTAAAATCTAGCTGGCCATTACAGCTTGGCACTCGTAGCTAATAAAGCTGGCCATTACAGCTTGGCACACAAACCTAAAGAACTCTAGACACGAACTTTCCCGGATGCTGGTTCGGCAGAGCATATTATTATTAACCCGAGTCTAGTATATCGTTTTATATATATCGAATCGTATATATATAAACGTATATATTTTATATATGTTTATTATTCTCTTATTATTATTATCAAGTCCGTACGTTATCCGTATTATATATATAATCGTATAATTCTAATAATCCTCGTCTAGATATTGGACCGGGTTCTATTCCGGGTGTTGACCGAGTTGATTCGGTATCAGATTCGTTATGAGATTCGATTAATTGTATCTCGCAATCAGACATAATCAATATGTTAATAAAAGATTATAAGATGCTTAACTAATCAATCCATATAACTGATACTTACCGGATATGCGACCGGAAGTTATATAGAACCGGGTATCGGACCCGTCTTCTAAACCGGTAATCGGTACCTTATCAGTGATTCATCGGCATATAACCGGAGAGTAACTGGAATACTAACGATAGTCAAATGATACTTGTCCATAACCAAACCACAATCGGGTCTTAAGGAGAAACCCAATCGGTCACCTGTTTGCTGGATTCAAGACCACACACACATCGATGTGTGTGTGGATTATAAGCTAATCGGGTGGGTTTATGGGGCTTATCGAGTATTGATCAGAACAGAAGGTTTGTATGGCTCAGTTTCAAGGCTCGAGGACTAGATGGTTTAGACGGGTTTGGAAGTTATGTTATCCGGTACACCACAGAAGCAGTGCTCGGGTTTGGCAGGTTTTAGTTAACCGATGATATACCCACCGGAACAGAAAAGAACGAGGGATTACACAGGACTTACGACAGTCACCATGACTTGGTGACTGTCCGGTTGACAATGAAAGGGGTGGGTTCCGCGTTTGTTTCAGATCGGTGAATGATAATAAAGGGGTGGCCGCTGGTTACTTGAGTGGCTATTACCGGAGCTTAGAGAGGATTAGGATGCTTATTGGGTATCTAAAATAGGAACTGAGGAAGAAATTTGCTGGTTATATTGTCGGGACAGGAAAGGAAGAGTTGCTGATTATTGGTGACAAAGACAGAAGGTGAGGAGCTCACCGGAGAAAGGGAGGCGGCGGCCCGCAGCAGCGGCGCCGAAGGTGGCCGGAGAGGGTTTTCTGGTTAGCTGCTCTGGTACACATACATGTGTGTGTGAATTGTTTTGTGCAGAGAACAGTGAGAGAGAGAGAGAAAAGTCTATAAAAGAGAATTATAATAAGGGGTGTTTGGCAACGAGGATATTAACTGAAACTCGGGTGTTTGGTAACGGGTATAACAATAAAATAAGAAACGTTTGACAGTGATTTAATAGCAGATAAGGAGCGTTTAGCCGAGATACTAAAAATTTAATAATTATTATCTATATAATTGGTTGAAACGTTTGGTCGCAAGATTCGAACCTGAATATTTTATTAAATAATCGGGTGGTCGGGTACGACCCGACCCGTTTAAGAGACCCGTAACACCTCGAGGTGTTACACTTTAGACTATCACTTTGTTCGCGAGAAAGTTTCTAATGGTTCGTTAAAAGTTTTTCACATCAACTCCAAAGATCAACTGGCGGATGTTCTCACCAAACCTCTTACTCGGGTTCCTTTTCTACATATCCATTCCAAGATTGGTGTCTCCAATGGAGCCTCCATCTTGCGGGGGCGTATTACGGATAAACATGGATGACCAGGTCATTGTTATCATTTAATTTAATTGTATTCATTAGTCAGTCAAAGTAGTTGTAAAGATCCACATAAGTCTCATGTATTACCTCTTGTATTTGTGTATTTATATTCTGTACCAATCAATGAATGAGTTAACCTTTTGCATTCAAACTCCCAGTTACAATAGGAAGCGGCAGGGGAGGGGAAGGATGAGGGCGACAGAGGAGAGGGAGGGGAGGGAGGATGGCGGTAGTAGAGGAGGGAGGAGGGCGACGGCGGGGGGAGGGGAGAGGAGGAGGAGGAGAAGAGAAGGAGGAGAGTTCTGCTGAAGAAGACGAAGAGGAAGAGAAGAGGTGAGAAGACTTTGGTCCAAGTCTGCACCAAGAAATTGATGGGCAGACGTTTTTGAGTGAAAGGTTTTTCAATAAACAAAGAAGCTGCAGACCCAAACGTCTGTGCGTGGTCTGCGTCACGCAGACATAAAAGGTTGCGCATACGTTTTCTTAAAAAAAACAAACACCACCTAAATATTTTTCCTTTTCTTTTGTTTCAGTTTATTACTATGTGATATAAGAACTTGTTTAGCTTATCATGTTTATTTTTAGATTTTAAATCACTTTAAATTTAGTAATTGGATAAAATAATAAAAATGTGTAATGTTTTTTTTCCTAAACATTAATTAATATAACATTATAACCAAGAACAATGGGTTGCTAAATGCAATCCTTTTTTTTTTTACTAGTTGTACTCCCCGTTAAAGTTTTTTAATAAATAAAATAAAACCTTACATTTTTTAACTTCTTAAAAATTGGATTATGAAACAACCCTAAATATTATGGGGTTTATCCACTTCCTATAACTTGAATTTTGAATATATATATATATATATATATATATATATATATATATATATATAGGGGAATGATAAATTGAAAACCCCATTAAGTTGAGAAAACTTAGAAAACCCATGTAAAAACCATCTATTTTTTTATTTTATTTTTTGAAAAAAATGACACCAGGTAACATATATGTTTTAAGCGTTTTGGACAAAAAGTTAAAAAAACGCCGATGGGATATTTTTTTAAAAAATAAACAAAGTTTGTGTTATTAACACATGTTTTCAGCTTTTTTAACATATGTAACAACTCCAACTTTGTTTCTTTTTTTAAAAAAAAATATCCAATCGACGTTTTTTTTTTTTTGCCCAAAATGCTTAAATACATATATGTTACCTTGTGTATTTTTATTTTCAAAAAAAAATTGTAAATGGTTTTTACATGGGTTTTCTAAGTTTTCTTAACTAATCGGGGTTTTCAATTTATACTTTCTCTATATATTTTTTTGAACGTTAACTTTCAATAGAACAAACAGCGAGTCCTCAAATCAAGGACCGCCAAAAATTACACAATCATATACAAAGGGTATCTCGCCCAATCCTTCCAAACGATACAAGAAAATTTCGACCTATTTTGTAACCAAAGGAACGCCATAGATTTCACTTCAGCCATCACCTCCCGAACGTTCTTGTATTTGTCTTGAAATAGTTTGTCGTTCCTAGCCTTCCATATGGCCCATATGGTGATCGACACAATTCCTCGTACAATCTTTTTTCTCCATTTACCACAATGCACATTCTTATAAAGTAAGAGTAAATCCTCGAAATCATATATGAAAAAAGGGGATAACCTGCACCAAACCATGACTTGATTCCAAACTTGATAGGCAAAACGGCATCCAATAAAGACGTGTTTCAAGTCTTCTAAACTTCCATCGCACCAAACACATGAAGCGTCCGGAACATGCATGCTTCTTCTGATTAACGCGTCTCTCGTTGGTAACCTGTCAAGTTCCGCTCGCCATACTACCAAGTTAACTTTCAAATGAACCCACTTGTCCCACTTCATATTGCTGTTTCGGCCATTGTCCCTGTCTTCCCTTAAAAGCTATTTGAAGTTCGCCACTGAAAACGGACCGGTTTTCCCATCCATCCAAAACCACGAGTCAGCCGTTCCTGGGAGAGAAAAGGAGAGCAACAATCTTTCCAAATCCTGCATTTCAGAAAGAGCGGCCACTGTATCCGGATCTCTATATATATATATACACACACATATCATACATACCATCAACTTCAATAATAAACAATATACATATTTATCATGCATACCATCAGCTTTAATAAACAATTTTCCGCATCTATGGTTGAAACAAGAATATAAAAGAGAATTTTTGAAGAAACAATTTAAAGGACAAAATTACACAGATGGTGCCTGTGGTTTTCATGTAATAACGCCTTAAGCTACTAAGCAACTTTTTTAACTTCTTTAGGGCCCATGGTTTAGTTTTTGTAACGAAAATGGGTATTAAGGTTTGTTTTTGTAACAATGTTGGGTATTAATACTAACTGTCATTAAATTTTCTGTTAACTTTAGTTAAAGTGATTAAAGTGCCTTTTTATAAACTAGAGGGGCCATTATGTATTAAACTTCATTTACAAAACCTTTAGTACCCAAACATGAAACTTTAGATAAACCACAGGGACTAACCATGTAATTAACTCATTATTTTATTAAATGTATTTATTTTTAAGATTTATAATTAAATATATTTATCCCATTATTTATAAAAACAAATCCAAGTTATTAGATTAATAGTTGTAACCATAAAGAAAATATTTAACTTAATGTTGGATGAACTTGTGTTGTGGTTACAACTATTAATCTAATAACTTGGATTTAACTTATAAAAATTTTTTCTTTATGTGATTTAATTAAGTGTTATTTTTGGCCAAAAAGATGCAAACCCAATTCAAGAAAATTAAAAAAGATAGAAACAAACAGAAGTTGAATTTTTATAAATAAAAAAAGAAAGATTTTTTTTTCTTCTTCAAGAACTGGTGGGCTTGGTAGGTTTGGACCTACAAGGTAAAAATCATTTTTAAATTTCATTAAAATCCATAAGTAAGTTAATAACATTTAGAACGTTTTATCTTTCTTAAAAGTGTATTTATTTTTATAGGATTTAACTTATAAAAATGTTTTCTTTATGTGATTGAATTAAGTGTTATTTTTGGCCAAAAAGATGCAAACCCAATTCAAGAAAATTAAAAAAGATAGAAACAAACAGAAGTTGAATTTTTATAAATAAAAAAAGAAAGATTTTTTTTTCTTCTTCAAGAACTGGTGGGCTTGGTAGGTTTGGACCTACAAGGTAAAAATCATTTTTGAATTTCATTAAAATCCATAAGTAAATTAATAACATTTAGAACGTTTTATCTATCTTAAAAGTATATTTATTTTTATAGGATTTAACTTATAAAAATGGTTTCTTTATGTGATTGAATTAAGTGTTATTTTTGGCCAAAAACATGCAAACCCAATTCAAGAAAATTAAAAAAGATAGAAACAAATAGAAGTTGAATTTTTATAAATAAAAAAAGAAAGATTTTTTTTTCTTCTTCAAGAACTGGTGGGCTTGGTAGGTTTGGACCTACAAGGTAAAAATCATTTTTGAATTTCATTAAAATCCATAAGTAAACTAATAACATTTAGAACGTTTTATCTATCTTAAAAGTGTATTTATTTTTATAAATAATGGGATAAATATATTTAATAAAACAATATGTTTTAATTAAATATTCCTTATTTAATTATAAATCTTAAAAATAAATACATTTAATAAAATAATGAGTTAATTACATGGTTAGTCCCTGTGGTTTATCTAAAGTTTCATGTTTGGGTACTAAAGGTTTTGTAAATGAAGTTTAATACATAATGGCCCCTCTAGTTTATAAAAAGGCATTTTAATCACTTTAACTAAAGTTAACAGAAAATTTAACGATAGTTAGTATTAGTACCCAACATTGTTACAAAAACAAACCTTAATACCCATTTTCGTTACAAAAACTAAACCATGGGCCCTAAAGAAGTTAAAAAAGTTTCTTAGTACCTAAAGGCGTTATTACATGAAAACCACAGGCACCATCCGTGTAATTTTGTCCAATTTAAAGTATATACTACATCTTAAGATGTATTCTTGGTGTGTATTGCTGTGAAAGTGATCATTCAACTTCTTGGTATTTCACGCGTGCTTGGTACTTTACCCTGATCAAGTTCCATACATGTCATCAACAGCCCTCCACCTTATTTGCCACATTAGCAAAGCCTAGAAACATCTTCACCATGATGGTCTAAGGGTGTGGAGTGATGACCCTAGGAGCATCATCGCATTTTTTTATTTTTATTTTTGTTTTTTTAATTAATAATTAATATTCTAATTTTTAAATTTAATTAATTAATATTCCAATATTAATATTAAAAAGTTAAATATACATTAAAAACATTACTAAAAAAAACACAACTAAAATTATATTAAACTACTCGATAAAAAAAAAATTACAAATAAGCTAGTCTTGTCCGTTGTTTCAAATATGTTCAATCAAGTCCGCTTGAAGATTTTGAGGCGTAAACTCGTTATGTAACGAGAACTCGTTAAAATCTTGTTGATGTGGGTCAACTGGAACTGTATTCTCCGTTTGGGCATTTTCGTCATACTCACAGATGGCCGCGCATTCGTCTTCGAGTATCATGTTATGCAACAAGATACAAACATATATACAGTAATGCAACTTTTTGGGGTGAAGGCACGTGCTGGGTTTTCAATGATGTGTCATCTTGATTGTAGAACCCCAAATAACCGTTCAACGTCCTTTCTTGACGCCTCTTGATACTTGGCAAATTTCTTCTTCTTTTTTTTTTGTCGTACGGGTGGTGAATAGTTTTAACAATTGTAGCATATGGTGGGTAGATCACATTAGCAAGATAATACATGCACCTGTATTCCACCCCCGATACTGTAAAGCTGGTATCTGGACCAGTTCCTTTTATGACATCGTCAAGAACCTTTGATTGGTTAATGACATTAATGTCGTTGTTCAACCCAGGAACGCCAAAGAAAGCATGCCAAACCCATAGATCTTGTGAACAAACAGCCTCCAAGATTATTGATGGATGTCTATGATCCCCTCCTGTGAACATTCCGCGCCATGCATTCGGGCAATTTCTCCACGGCCAATGCATGCAATCAATGCTTCCGAGCATTCTTCGAAAACCATGTTTTTTTTGTGGTGGAACTGATACAATTGTTGGACCTCACTAGAGTTTGGTTTTCGCAAGTATTTCTTGCTGTAAAGCTTCACCACACACTTGCTAAACTTGTACAGACATTCTCGAGTAGTTCTTTCCGACATCTTTAAATATTCGTCCCACGCATCGGCCGCAGTCTCGTACGCTAGCTTCCGAAGTACCGCTGTGCATTTTTGTATGGTGGTGAACCCCATTTTCTTTTTAACATCATATCGTAAGGTAAAAAATGGGTGAAAATTTGCCACGTTATCGGCTATACGTAAGAACAGTCTCCTACTCATTCGGAACCTACACCTAAACAAGGCTGCCAAGTACAAGGGTTCGTCGGCAAAATAATCGGCTACCAATCTATTATGGGCGCCTACACATATTTAAATAAATATAAACACAATAAACATCTACAATCTTAAAAAATATAAATATAATAAACATATAGTAAAAAAATAAATATAATACACATATAAAATCTAAAAAAAATAAATATAATACACATATAAAATCTAAAAAAAATATAAAACTAACCTTCTCGGTCTGTGTTTATAGCCACTTGCCTAGTTCGTGTTACCGAGTCGACTTCCTCTCCTTTTTCCTCGGCAATGATCTGTACCGCTTGTGCCACGACATTTATAAAATAATTTGCGGCTTTGTGTGTAGATGAAGACGAAGATGAAGAAGACATTGTTGTTTGAGGGTTTGGAATTTTTTGTAAAGATTGATTTTGTGTAAAAATATTGTGAGAGTTTGAGGGATTTGGTTTAAAAAAAGTGAAAGTGGGAGATGCATTTATATATGAAAAGTTGAATTTTTTAATAGAGTTGACAGTTGAACAGTCTAATTGGACACGTGGTGGAACGGCACACGGCAGTAGAATGTCGTTGGTGATGATGACGTCCCAGGGGGCGATGTTGCCGGGCCAAGCTACGGCTTGCGACGGCTATACTGTCCCCCATACCCGATGGTCTAAAAATTGGATTAGAATGTACTGTGCATATTGTATATTTAGATTAGATTTAGCCTATTAGAACTCAATCTTTTTCCTTACTCCTATTCTTTTTAATTTGTTTTCTTTATTTTACCAGACCAATTAATTATATATAGGAGGGAGGATCAAGCATAAAATATTTCTTCTTTTAAAGGGTGGATTTAAAACTTTTAAATTAGGCTTTTTTTTAAGGGTGTATGAAAAGTAGAAAAAGGAAATGCGTTTAGCTATTCTAAAGGGCTGTTTGGTTGATTAAGTGCTGAATTATTAAGAGCTCTGAATGGTTAAGAGGTCTGAATGGTTAAGTGCTGAATCATTGAGTTGGACTTCTTAATGGTTAGTTTTCTTGTCCCACATTGGTATGAGAGTTTCATTAAGGTTCAGCCTAGTTCAGTGCTTAATGATTAAGTGCTTAATGGTTCAGCAACATCTCAAGTCTTAATGATTCAGCCTTAACCATTCCATTCAGAGGTTGAAACAAACGCACTTAATGTTGAATCATTCAGCACTGGATGGTTAAGAATCTCATTAAGAGGCTACCAAACAGCCCCTAATACTTCTAACAAAAAAGAAAAGCAATTGGTGGTTGCTTTGGTAGTATCAGGAGGGGGAAAGAGAGAGATATGAGGGGTGTAGTAGTGTACAGGGGCATAACATTCAAGCGGCGGGGAGGGATCGTCGATCCCCTACCTCTTTTTTGAATTTTTGCTCAAAAGTTTCAAGTATATAATCTTCGTATAATTTTTTTTTTTTTGGTATATACGGTTTTAATCAACCGTTTAAAAAAAATAGTTATATAAACCAAAACTTTAACCCAAAACAAAGTAAATGTAAAGCTCAAATCCTAAAGTCCTAAGCCCAACAACTACATGAGCGGGATAGTAGATTCAATGAGCAACCGATAGAGTTGTTATCTCTTAGCTAATCGAGCTCGGTTTGGTAAAAAGCTCGAAACGAACCAAGCCTTATCGAACCCAAGCTTGAGCTTAAAACAAAACTCATTTACTAATCGAGCCCGAGCTCAGCCTAGCACATGAAGCTCGTCAGGCTCGTCGACCTTTATCAGGCCTTAGTGTAAAGGTTTATTAATATTTAATAATGTTTACCCTCATTTAAGCTTGTTTACTAAATGAATTCGAGCCGAACTTCATTTATGGAGCTCTGAACCTATTATTTATATTACTTTTATTTAAAATATTAACTAATAGATAGTAAACGAGCTGAGCTCGAGCTCTAATCAGTTTTTCGATCTCGAGTTTGGTCAACCTCGGGCTTAGCTCGGCTCGTTTGCACCCCTATCCATAATTGAAGAATTCAAAAATCTTAAAAGTCGATAGGCTGAGCTGTAATTCTTCATCCATGTACCAACTCTTTGTCTCCTTTTTAATCTTTTAGTGTCTTTGTTCAACTGTTTGTTAAATAATGCTTAGAACTTTGATATTTATTGTATTTAATGTTTGACTCGATTCAACCCGAATCACCGACCCGAACATATCACCCGAACCATAGGTACAGAAAAAAATTAAGTCCCAACCTCTGACCGCTGACTTCTGACCCCCAGTTCAAATTCTTAAGCTTCGCCACTGAGGTATGTTCCTATGTTCCCTTTAGCACTATTTTCTAATTGAGTGTATAATAGATAGTGGATCGACGGTGAGTGATGGAAATGAGTGTCCATTTTAAAGTGGCGTCCTGGGTTTAGGGTGGCCATGAAACAATGTCAAGAGTACAAGATAAGAATCATAGGACTCAACAAGAGGTGGAGGTTCTCTTAGAAAACATGGCATAATGATCAAAATGCCAACTCTTACGTGGCGCTATTCAAAAAGTCTACATTTTAATTAAGTACATGCATAGTGGAGCGTTATAGTGGCGTTTTGGCTATTATAGCGCCTGGGAATACCGCCCCCGGAACGCTATGGTGGCGTTATGGTGTTCAAGGTTATGGTGGTAACGAGCGTTGTATCATTTTTTTGAACGTTAATCTTCTTTTTGACCGTTGTAACGGTCACTTTCTTAAAAAAAATATATTACCACTATATATATATATATATATATATATATATATATATATATATATATATATATAAAATCACACACATACAATTCAACTACAAAAAAATCACCACAATGTCGTCTCCTCCCTCCGAAGACTCGTTTACCGATTTCTATCAAAAGTTTTTTTACGACGATGGAGATGAAGAGGAAGAAGTCGTTACGAGTGTTGTTATGCTAGCGTCGAGTGCGATGCATCATGTACATAATGTGCCCCCACGGCCGATATTGTCTAGGGAATCTATACAGCGAGACCGTGTATCCGCCAATGAGCGTTTAATGAATGATTATTTCAATGTGAATCCCGTTTACGGCCCTGATTTGTTTAGGCGAAGATTTCGGATAAGTAAAAGGTTATTTTTGCGCATTACCGAAGATTTAGAGTCAACATACGACTGCTTTAAGCAAAAACCTGACGCTAGTGGTGTTTAGGATTCACCGCAATTCAAAAGGTCACTTCCGCATTACGTGTGCTCGCCTACGGGAACACATACAATATAAATCACGAGTATTTGAAGATGGCGGAGAAAACCACACGCGATACCTTGGAGTATTTCTGCTACGGTATATTTACAAATTTACATATATTTATAATTAGTAGTTACATTTTATATATATATATATATATGTATATATATATATAAATAGGATTTGGATCATTTGAGAACCACTATTTAGGGAGAGAACCAAAGAACCAAGTGTGAACACAAACACCCCTCCACCAAAAAATAAAAAAAATAATAAAAAAATTATATAACCTAAAAAAATACAAAAAGTAAAAACACCAAAATGTTTTTTTAGTGTTAATCTTTCTGAAAAAAAAATAAAAAAAATACAAAAAAATACAAAAAAACAAAAAAATGGCCTTTTTTACGTCATAATTACGTCATATACCGTATGCACATGTGCATTTCACTATTAGAGCACACTTTTGAATAAATTATCAATTGCCATAATGAAATGATCATTTAAATGGACGTGATATGATATATAAGGTGGAAAAAAAATTTTATTCAATGATCTTTGAATAAACGCGAAGTGCATTTCACTATTATAGTTAGGTTTTTTTTTCATGGGTTTAGCTTTAGGGTTTAGTTTTTAGGTATGATGGGAATGGGGTTAGGTTTTTTGGGGTTGTTGGTGAATAAACTTAAAAAAACCCTTATATAAAACTATAAAATAAGATAATTGTACTACATGCACATGTGCATTTCACTATTATAGTTAAGTTTTTTAATGGGTTTAGCTTTAGGGTTTAGTTTTTTGGTATGGTGGAAAAGGGGGTATCTTTTTGGGGGGATGGGATGGGATGGAGCGTTTTGGTTTTTGGGGGGTGTGGGGTTAGCTGCACATGTGCATTTCACAATTGGGGGGGTTGGGGCGATGTGGGGGATGGGGGGTTTAGGTTTTTAGGGAGTGAGGTGGGTGGGTTTAGGTTTTTAGGGGGTGAAGGTGGGGTTTTTAGGTTTTTTTGTTTGTGTTGACAATGGTTCTCTGGTTCTTTCCCTAAAGTTGGTTCTCGTATGATCCCTACCCTATATATATATATATAGGGAATGGTTAGTTTGAGAACTCACATGAGTTGTGAGAACCATAGGAACTCTTTTGGACCATTGATCTTGATGATCTAATGGTTGATATTAAAAGATGAGGGTTTTTGTCTTGACTTGATTAATAAGTATTTTTTTAATCTAATAAAGTACATTAAGGGTATTAAGGTAAAAACACCATGTGAGAGAAAATAATTAATATAATACAATATTAATTTTTTATTTAATAATTCAAAAATATCATATTTTTTAAACTATATTTTTTTTTTAATTTCTTTGTTTTTTAAAATAAATAATCAGATAAGTCTAATGAGGATGATT